>JAJAGP010000440.1:278672-413716 GCA_025084515.1 Ancistrus triradiatus | reverse complement strand
GTTTTGATTATATCACTGCTGACAGTTCATCTCTTCTGTGTTTGCTTTCGCTCTTAGACTCTGCATCCGAAGTGGAATGAGGAATTCTTCTTCAGGGTAAGCGAGTCTTTATCAAATGTCTCCTTATCCTATAAGATCTTCTAAGCTTGGAGTTGCAGAGTGGGGAATTTGAGTTTGTTCCTCTTTCCAGAATCTCTCCAGATGTTCCTCTCTTGCACTTTCTCCCTCTTTAGCTCCCCCTACAGGTTTTCTGTGTTTTTTAGCTCAGGGGACTGAGAGGGTCATGGCAGAATCTGGATTTTTTTTTTTTTTGGACGTTTGTTTTGGGTTCATCCTCTGGAAGGTCCAGTGATCAAACGTTTTACTTTCTGTTTTAGACAGATTCAGACAGGTTAGGCTCTTGCGTTCTTGGTATTTATATGGAGGACACATTAGGTGGTTTTATAATTGGAACAGGAGCGTGCTCTGCTCTGTAGGCTTGACAGTTTGCTTTGCACACCCAGATAAAAATGTACCACAATTTAATATTGTATAAAATTTGTCAGAGGTGGACGAAGTGCTCAGAATCTTTGACTTACCACAGAACAGTTTAATCTACGTGTAACGACACAAATAACTAACAGGTCACATTTAAGTATGAAATAGAAACCTTCCCAAACAAAAACAAGCACCAGACGTGCTGATTTTTAAGGAAATTTAATTCTGGACTTCAACTATTCATATCGGCCAATTCCAATTTAGAACACGGGTATAATATGTAATAAATATAATACGAAAGACATTTTAATATAAAATGCATCATAAATAAGTTAATAACATGGCGGCACATCTCTGAGAACGTCTTCCACATTTTGATAAAGCTGCATTCTTGCCTAAAAACCTAGAACTTTGTACATTAAGTGTACTTAAATCTGTTTGCTTCAGTCTTCGAGTATTAAATTACCCTGTATAGTGGAGGCCATTATATCAAACTCCCTTTTTGGTGCTTGTGCACATGCATGTGTGTGTGTCTGGAGAACCTACCAACCTACAAGCTGTGAAATCAGACACCCAGTCATTTCTTTGCTGGCTGTCTAGGTCCTAAAACACAGGATTCATCAAGTCCTGGTTTCATACGCCATAAACCAGCTCATTATAATAATCCCGCCCCTCATCTGAATAGCTCCACCCAGTGCTGTCACAGCTAAGTGCCCCATGACTTAGGAGTCGACCTTAAAATAGAGTCAATTCTTCACTGAATCTGAATCGCCTCACATTCAGGGCGTACAGTGACATTAAGTTAGCGGCGTTATCTCTGTAAGCCACCGGTTATTTAAGCTAGATAATCTTCATAAAACAAATTAATTAAGGTTATAATCATTTAAAGATTGAGGGAGCGATCTCATGAGCGTGGGCTCGTTCTCATTTAAAGCAACAGGCGCTCAAAACCAACCGTACTAAAGTGCAGTGGTGTTTGATCCTTGTGGTATTTCGACCTACTTGTGTCATTTCTTTAAAACCCTAGCAAACTGTGTTAACTTGTGGAAATGAGCTCTAATCTGACCTTTAATCTCAATCAGAACACTGACTTCAGATCAGTCCTTATGATCTTTATGGCCTGTTATTAAACACACAGCCATTACTGATTACAGTCTTTAAAATCTGCTTTAGTTCTTCTAAGGTTTAATGTGAGGCTCTTATCATTTCCCACACACACACACACACACACACACACACACACACACACACACACACACACACACACAGAGGTGAATGAGTTTCAGAGATTAAATACCGATACGCTGAAAGAGAGAGGTTTTCCAAACGTGGCACGGACTCAAGAATGTGAGGCATGGCGAAGCGTAAGGCAGAAAGCGGGCAGATGCCTCCGAGCCCAGGGAAGCCGACGCCCCTTCTGGACATGGTTATAACATAAGGCTTCTTTTTAGCACAGTAATGTTTTAAGTGGTATCTGTGAATGTAACTCTGTATTGTAGAGCTTGGTAAAGGTTTGATAAAGGAATCCCTTGCCCATGTGGTTCTATCAGCTATTGATGAATGATGGTTCTTGATGCAGTGCCGTCTGAGGGAGCGGAGATCACCCCTCTTCAGTTTAGGCTTTTTAGGAAATTCCTCCAGATTCTGAATGGTTTAATGATATTATGCTCTGTAGAGGGAGGAATATTGAAACCCCTTCCAGCCTTTCTTTGAGGAACATTGTTTTTGAATAAATTTCAAGGCTCAACCTTTCCTGGATGCTGCCTTTGTACCAAATCACGATTAGCAGGATCAGATAAACTGGTGAATCAGCAGAGAACGAGGATGACGCAGGTTTTTTTGTGAAACCAGAAGCTGCTTCCTTCTGACCGACTCCTGCAGGACGTGATACGCCTAACAAAGCACTTCTATTCTTGGCTCGATGAACTTCTGCGGTAATGTGAAGCCTCAGCAGGTTTCTAAATATAGACCGTGTCATTCTTTGATTCTGGAGCAGCGCATAAGTTTGTTTTACCTGATGTAACTCGTAAATGGACGACGTTTTAGAATTAGAGTAACTCTAGAGGTCGCTGTAAGTGCTTAAAGTCTGGTGTGTCGTATCATGATGCAGTATGTCTAAAATGTCCTCGTTTGTTTCGTTCTTGTTTATGGCCTTACAAAGAGCATCACTTTTATTTTGTGCTTCAAGGTAACTGTAGTGATGCTGTAGTTTTGCGTACGCTATCTAAGAGGACTGTACGAAAGAAAGAAAGCAGACAACTCAAAGCAGGAGCAGACAGTACAAGTACTCGGTAATCAAATTCAAGGCTCGGTGGACTGAAAACAACACAAATCAGCTCAAAAGAGCACTGAATCAGAGGCACCGGCTTAAATGCTGACCCCTAATTAGCAGAAATCGGATTCAGTTGTCAGAACTCTGGTAAGACGGAACGCCTCCGGGGTGACCAAGAAACCAATGACATGGCAGGAATGATTCTGGTTGGACCGCACGCTCCGGTTCAGTGAATAATAAGTGTTTATTTTATTAGATTATGATGAAAACTTATTTCTTTTTTAATTTATACTGCTTTAATTCTATACGAAACACCAGAACATTAAATAATGTGGACGAAGCCTAACTTAAGTTACTGAACTTAAATTTAACCTCTGAAAGGCGTCTTTATTGATCTGTAGCAAGATAGAAGTTATTTCTTCTGGAAATAGTCTGAGTTGCTTGTTGTGTAGGATCAGGATTACGATTAGAGCACGAGGTGAAGTTTCCAGTGAAACCGAGACCCTGCGTTGTGTTTTGTTGTGTTGTGAAAACACCTCATGCAGGTACAGAGAGCTGTGAGTCAGGTAGAACGCTGCTGTAGCTCTGCCTGCCATGCACGGATATTTCTGCAGAGTGCAGGCGGATTTTTCCACTGAAATTATGATGGCGAATGCTTGAAGGAGATGACTGACATTCCTGGAAACGTTACCTTCTTCAATACATGCTTGCATACAACAGCATCCCCTGCCAGCTGTCCGAGGCACTGGCACAGAGGGCAGATGGATGGCCACCACTCCGTCCTCCGTGAGCTGAGGGTTAGGAGCCCCCTGACTGACTCATTAAACCGGCATGGCTCGGGCATCGCAGCAATGACTAACATTAGCGCAGTAAACCTCTTGGATGACCGTCTGCCATTCTTCGCTCGTGTTGCCTCTCTGCGATGTCAGGAGGATTTCTTTTCCAGGCTGTTGCCAGTCCTAGCTCTCCTCATACCTCTCAGTGGATCAGCAACTCATTCAGAATAAAGCAGCATGTCTGACAAGTTCGGAAATGCTTGCAAAGCTAGAATTCACTAGACCTCTCCTGCCTGAAGATACAACAAAATACCACATTTTGGAACCACATGCACAAGGGATTCCTTTGTCAAACCTTTACCAAGCTCTACAATACAGAGTTACATTCACAGATACCACTTAAAACGTTACTGTGCTAAAAAGAAGCCTTATGTTATAACCATGTCCGGAAGCAGCGTCCACTTCTCCGGGCTCGGAGGATCTGGGATAGACCATCCCACAGTGGAGACGGGGATTGTGCTCAGACCCATCAGTATAACAGATCTGTTTTTGGTAGAACGTTTGCAGAAGAGGATAAGGATGCTTGAATGTTTGTGAACCCTTTAGTATTTTCTGCATAAATATCCAAGTACTAAAAGTAGATGGAGAACCCAAAAAATAAATGAGAAAAAACATGTTGGTGGTAGTATCATGGTTTGGCTCTTTTGCTGCATCTGGCCCAGGACGGCTGAGTACACCTTGCCGAAGTTGAATTATGAATTTTGTGTCTGCTTCATCTCAGGTCCATCCAAGGAAGCATCGTCTACTTCTAGAAGTGTTTGACGAGAATCGTTTGGTGAGTTTGCTTATATTTCTTCTCTTAACCCTGCCCATCTTAGTCAGGGTCACTATGCTCTTTACAGGGAATGAGACGCCCATTTCAGGGGTGATTTTTAAGAATGACCAATGCCACGAGAACTCGCCACTTTTTAGAGAGAATGATCAGAAAAAAGGCGAACTTACGACGAACAGATGGACGTTAAACTGCGAATTCCGGATTAAGTATTAAACCTGATCCTCGACACGCTTCCCCCAGTCCGTCTGAGCACCTCTATTGTACGGGAAAAGCCCAAAACGATCCCAGATCAGCACTAACTACGCTGTCATTCAAAACCTCGTTTACATTGTTAGCTTTGGGGCCGATCCCGAACGGCGAGCTTCTACCTGAACCTTCATGTGCACCGAGTGAACAAAGCTACCTTTAGTGAGCGTACTGGACGTGAAGGGTACCCGGGGGCGACGTTACGGGGGTGAAGCGGCTCGCTCTGAAATGTCGTAAAAGCTGGTGCGGTGTTTCTCATAAATCACACCGGAGGTCAAACAAACGGCGAATAAGAGGGACGAGTGCTCACCTCGGCCATCAGCTCAGCTCCTGATAGACGTCCTGACAGAGAGGTTTGTAATCCGGTGCTGCTGGAAACGTGAGAATGATGAGAGTTTTTACGTCTAAACGCTGAGATTTGGGAGTCCTTCACAGTGTCTGAATACTAATGGAAATACCATCAGATTGCACTGTGATTTAAGTCAAGCATAACTTAAAGTTTGGTTCATTCAGTCAGCTGTTCTTTCTCATAATTATGTCAGAATTGTTGTTTTTATGACAAACTTTTCCCTAATTATGACTTAATTGTCATTTTTAAGACATACTTTTCCTGTTGTAAGATTCTTTGTCATAATTACGATACAATTATTATGCGATACATGACATACTTTTCTTTTGATTCCTTCTCATAAGTACAACAGTTGTTTTTCCGAAATACTTTTCTCATTATAACGATACTTTCTCATAATTACTTCATACTTTTCCCATTGTTGCGTTCACCTAAGCAGCTGTGTGTTTTATGGACATTAGAACGTATCTTCATTCCTGTCATGTCATTTATAAGAGACCCTCCTTACAGACTTTGCTTCTATCCCAGGGGATCGCTGCAGCTCACTTTAAAATGAATACCTATTTGTGTGTGAAAGCAGCAGAGCAATGTACTGCAGCTGTCTGAGACGTCTTGTTAAATTTCTTGAGAATGAGCCAGTCGTTCATAAGCCCCATTAGCACGTCCCTGTTCTGCTGTATCTCTTAATTTAAGGATTGATTAGGGACTGTGTGGTGGGCCCGGCGGTCTGGAATAACTCTGCCCGCGGCGCTGGTTTGTGATTGATGGTGGTGGAATGGCACTGACAGAGGAACAGGCCTGACGGACGTTGCTGGCTGCTGGTGCACGGCTCAAATGACGAGCCTGCTGCAAAAGGCCGCGAGAGCCAAAGGGACGTGTCGTTTCAGAGCCGCTTCATTTCCTCGGTTCGTTTGCCATTTTGGGGGGATTTTCACACGTTGCTTTGCGAGGTAGAAAGATAATTGCAGAAAGCATGAAACGTGCGTCAGTGGCGCGGCGCGATGTTTAGCACGACCCTGACGGAACGCCTCCGACGCCTTCCCAGAAATCTCAGGAACCCTGCAGGGGAGGAAACCTAATCTTCGGTTTGATACACGTATCCATCCAGCGCCTATTACGTTTTATTTGCTGTAATTCGACCCCTGCAGGGGTAAAAATACAGGCTGGCCACGGCTCTCGGGGAACCACCAGAAGTGAGGTGTCGCTTGTGCTGATTGGCACAGGCTCAGGGGCAGGCGGGTAAGCGGGCGGGTGGGAGGGCAGTTCCAAGCACAGCAGCTTGTTTTTTGCAAAGAGAGTCGACCAGATCTCTGACGGCGTGACGCTCCGGATCCGTTCTTGCCAAATTGCAGGGAGAGGCATGCCCGAGGTCTGCTTGTGCTTTGCAGAGAGGAGAAGGAGGGACTCGGGTGGGGGATGTTCCTGCCTGCCAAAGCATTTGCCTCTGACAAAATAGTTTCAGCTCCTTAAAGAGAGAGAGAGCCACCAGGGAGTCGGGGCTGCCTAACGCTTTTCCATCCGGCGGCGCTCTAAAGGAATGCCACTTGTCACTCGAGCTATTTTGGCGGCGCGGCTCTCATTTTCCGTTTCTTTCCGCGATTTCCTTCTTGCCATGCTCCGCTAGTCCGTCGGGGATCACGCCGAATGGCGCGCCGCCTGCGCCTGCATTTCGCCGCCAGACGAAGCAACACTGACCCCCTGTCCGAGCGCTGCAGCCATGAAGAGGATGAAGTCCTGGGGCCGCCCGCTCGGATCCCTGCGGACGCCCAGAGCAATCCGTTCCACACGAAAGCGACTCCCGGCCAGCTGGCGCTCGGTCTGCCCCCGCTCTCGCCGGATTACGGCAGCCTGCAGCGCCACACGACTCTCCTCGTGCCCAAGGTGAACAAGAAGAGCACGTTGCAGATTTCCTTGCAGGCTTGTGCCAGGCAGAACGGGGATGCCGAAGCCGCCGGCGAGGAAATCGATCTGGGCGGGGTCTCGGACGCCGGCTCGTGCGGCAGCAGCACGGCCAGCGACGTCGGGTACTGCAGCAGCGGCAGCATATTCGACTCGGACGTTCCCGAACGCAAAGCAACCCCCGATAAAGCCGCGTCTCGACGCAAACCCAGGGCTCCCTTGCGCCGCTGCTCCTCTTTGGTCATTTTCCCGCGCAGTCCCTGCACCACGCCCCCTGCCTCGCCCGTCAGCCCCTCGGCGTCGCCTCTGGTGCCGTCGTCCAGTCGAGGCCCTTTCCAGTCCTCTCACCAGCTGCACCTGTCTGCACCGGACACCTCTCCGGATGAACCCAAGGCCTTCCTGGCATCAGCCGTCAACGGTTTGAGGCTTTCGAAGACCAGCGGCGTGCCCGCAGAGTTACGTGACGCCAGGCCCATCCAGCAGTCCACCCTTCCGCCAGGACCAGCTGGTAAATCGGAGCAAAACGAAAGGCACTCCAGCGTTTTGATGCACTACGCCAACCAGCCCCCCTTCCTCCCGGTAAAGGGAGCGCGTCCAGAGCCACGGTCATCGCCGAAAGCTGTAAGCCCTCAGAGGAACCCAGCGCCCACCTCAAGCTGTTCCGGACCACCTCCGCGTACGCGCTTTCTACAGCGAAGGTAGCGATTGAGAAAAGGCACCATACCTGCCCGACGATAGGCAAATCGAACACGGCGCAGGATTCGGGGTCTCGCCGAGGCCTGCAGAGGAGCGTCTCCCTGGGGGCGCCGCTTGTTACCGCGGGGATATCGTGTCATGTGTCCAAACCCAAGCCGGCGCATGTGCACATACACGTGTCTCGGGGGAGCGGCGTAACGCTGAGCGACCAGATCTGCCCAAACCCCGGATGGGATCGGGACTTCATCGCAGTAAGCTTTCCTCAGGATCTTAGTTTATCAGAGAATGTTTAATTCACTTCATTATTGTTAGTAAATCCCCAGCTTTTTATTACAGAGATTCAAAACATTTAGTAGACATGGTTACAGATTCTTCATCATTTTATCCGTGTAAATCCTGTTTCTCTTTCTAATTTGTCCAAACTTAATGATTAGATTAATTTGTAGCTCATTTACGCCATATTCCTAGGCTTGCCGCTTGCATCGATAGTAGAGTTACACCCGATTTTGATACCGAGTACCGATCTGATAGCGATGCTTTTTTTTTTTAATGCATTTAATTTAAATCCTTTATCTCTTATGGTGTAGACAGATAAATAGATAAATAAATTGATTCATAAAAGCTAAAGTACCGAGCCTGTTTTGAAAACGTAGTGAGTAAAATGTAGATTTTTATTTTGAAATGTAGTAAGTAAAAGTAAAACGTATTAGGACCAGAAAAAATCAAGTAACGTACCTTAAAAATATTAAGTAAAGTACTCACACTTTGTTACTCATCACCTTTGCGATTTTTCTTACTGTAAGTTGTTCACTTTTTGTTGTATAAGTTTTGAAACAAAACACTTCTCCAGTTAAAAGAAATGACCACAAACAGAGGTCTTAAACTGTAAACAAAACGCTCTGTTGTAGCTTCATCATGTCTTAAATAACAAAGGGAAAACGTTCCTTTATTATTCCTTAAGAATAAGAATTCACAGTAACGTGTACTGTTCTCGTACAAAAGTTTAAACTAAAGTAATCTTATTGCACACTTGCATTAATTTGTTTGATAAACACGATTTATCGTTGCAGCCTGATTTATCTAATCTCATAAAATCGCTCCTAATTACAGACGTGTTTGTTGTTCGGCTGCTCGTCTCCTAACAGTGTGTTTGTTATATTGTTCTCCGATTTATATTATTCTCCTTTCTTTTTGTTTTTTATGTTTTTTTCTGCACAATTTTCACCCCATATCTCGTCCCACAGTTTTGGAGATATCGACACTGATCGAACCCCAGGTTGTTCGGTCTGATTGTGCAATCCGGGCTTGTGTACAGCTTTTTGATCGCAGACATGGTTCCCACGTAGCTACACATTTTTTCTGATTTTTTTCCCCATATGAATGAATGGGATGTGAAAGTTTGGCACCCTCCTTGTATCACAATCACACACATCCGACCAACCACTTAACAACCACCTGAGATAACATAGCAACTGCTTAGCAACCACCCAGCAACACCATAGCATCCTCCTGGGACAACATAGAAACCACCTAGCAACCACTTAACAACACCATAGCAACCACTTGGCATACCAGAGCAACGCCATAGTAAGCACCTCTGATACCATAGCAACACTATAGCAGCCATTTAGCAACCACCTGAGATAACATAGCAACTGCTTAGCAACCACCCAGCAACACCATAGCAACCTCCTGGGATACCATAGAAACCACCTAGCAACCACTCGGCATACCAGAGCAACGCCATAGTAAGCACCTCTGATATCATAGCAACACTATAGCAACCATTTAGCAACACCATAGGAACCAGCTAACAACAACATAGCAATCATCTGGGACACCATAGCAACCACCTAGCAACACCATGGAAACCACCTGGGATACCTTAGCAACCACCTGGCAACCATTTAGTAACACCATAGCAGTCACCTGGGACACAATAGCAGTAGTAATGACTTAGCAACAACATAGCCCTGACCTGCCTGTACTGTTGCACCTTAATGACCATGTAGCGAGAGCCTAGCAACTGGAATCCACGTTAGCTGCACATCCATACTGTTTCCTTTAGGAAATGCACTTTTCTCTTTTTCAAATGAAGCCTTTATTATTCATTTAAGCAACATGAGAGGGAATGCGGTATTGTGAATAACATCACGGCTGTGATTTGGCCGAAACCAAAGGCTAGTGCTAATCACTAATAGTGATAATCTAAGCTGTTATGTAATGCGCGATAACACGCAACCTTGAGTGTTCTGTTGCTTTTATACAGCCAAATAAAGAAACGAAGTAAAGCAAAGAATCGCTGAAATTCACACTGAATAGGCTTTAATACTAACAGCACCCTCTGCCAAAAAGTAGGTCCATAACTAATGAGTTGTTGCTGTGCAGCGGTAACACAAGGTTTATATCACACTATCAAGTAACGTTAGTTTGAAATACAAAGTGCAAGTAAGTGAAGGTGAAATGAGGAGAGGACTCCGCTAATAATTCCTTATGAGTGACATGGGAGCATGGGGTTATTTATTTAGGGTTATTGTGGTGTTTGTGTACGTTATATGTTCACGTGCATGAAGCGTGTAGTTACTTGGTAACGCGTCAGCGGAGTGATACGGTTTGTGTGTGAAAAAGTCGTGCCTGTGAGAGGTTCATAAAAACAGACTTTTTGATTGTGAGCATGTTTCAGAAGAGCAAATTTTTCAAGTAAAGAGCAGCTGCAGATCAGAGACGATATCAAGTGTGTATAATAAGGTCTGGGACCGGATCTGGGAAAGTGTCTTCTAAAGTCTAAATGTGTGTTATTTCTTAACACAAGACAAAAAAAGTTAAGAAAAATCTATTCTTTAGAAAACTCCTTCATAATTATTGCGTTTTTCTTAACTCTTAAGAACAGTTCTAAGGAGTGGTATTCTTGAAAAGGTTTGGTTCTTAAATGTTTTCTTAACCCTATGATAGCCCACACTGGTCTTCGGCTGTAAGAGTTGATAGCTTTAAACAGTTTAGTTAGTAGAAATAAGGCTGACATGATTTCGATTCCAAAGTTTAAAAGCCCTTGATGGTTGTTCTTAAAATACAGGAAAGGATTTGGCAAAGCTGTTGCTTTAACCAGGATGTTAGATTTTGGATTTTGCCCATCCTCGCCCCACAGCCATCAAGCCACCATCACCTCTAGGTTTTGTAAGCTAACGTTCTTTTTTTGTTTGTTTGAACGCTTGTTTGATTTGTTTGTAAAATGCAACGTAGCCTACGTACATTAGAGGAAAACAATGAAGATTTTCTTCCGATAATATTTGAGAACTTTTTTCAGGAACTGCATTTCAGAATTTGTTTTAATGTGTTAGTGTTTGTCTGAAGAACCTTCACAAGTTATTCCTTAAGGAAGCTTTCGTGAATCAGCAGACATTCTTATCCTGAGAACCAATACACCCTACAGGCCTTGCCATGGGGCAAAGAGTGGCAGCCTGGCATGGCAGGAACCTTCTGGTCACTGATTTAGTCCCCGAACCTGGTCTAGTATCTCCACCACCAATGTTTGTCATTAATAGATTTCAGCAAAACAGAAGTAAAACTATATATATATATAACACAGCGTGCAAGGCAGGACGAAACCCCAAATCGGTGCCCGTCCATCGGCGGCACACACTCACTCATTCTCTGACACTGGGCCACATTAGAGGCGGCAGATGACCGAAGGCATCTTAGGAATGTTAGCGGAAACTCTACACATACAGGCCGGAACTGGAACCCGGATTTCTGGAGGTCTGGAGTGCCAGATTGGGGGGGCGGGGTCTCACGTTATTATTCTATTAGCACTCCCTCTAATAATCCCTCCCCATAAGCGTTTGCCTGGGTGCTAATTTTAGCAGGCCCGCAGCGGGCCTTTAAATATGGAGGTGGGATATTCTGTGCCTGTCTCCAGGTTGTCTGGGCCTGTCTGGTGGTGCGTCTCAAATTTAACGACCCCATCCAAGAGGAGCGCGCGTGCGCCCCCCGGTCAGCTGCTGGGCTTGTTGGGGGGATTATTTCAGCACTCTGGTTTATCTCTAGTCACTATTCGTGGCCTCTAATACCCCCCTATAAATAATAACGCCGCGTTTTCGGTTCGGAGGCAGGGTTCCGGGCTGCGGTTAGTCCGGGTTTGATGTGCTCGGCCCTCGTTTATGTGGGACGGGGCTACGCCGGGGGCAGCGAACATTCGTTCAAATACAGTTTCTGTGAGTTTAATCGTTCAGCAGTATGCACAGATCGGTCTGTTGTTATTTCTGCATTATGAATAGAAGCAGAACGAATCTGGGATGGGTTGCCATCACCCTGTTTTTCCTGCAGTGTCCCGAAAGTAGAAAAAGAGTTAAACAAACAAGATAAAATATTATACATGATCGTTTATTTATTGAGCATAATGATCAATTTTGACATGAGTGGCAAAAGTATGTGGTCTGATCTTCAACAGACAGTTGTAGAAGCGTTTCAGGGTACGAACAAAGGAGAAAAGGTTACAAAGCCATCTCTAAATTGTCTACAGTGTGCTAAAAACCCCAGGAGTGGTCGACCGACAAAGAAAAATGTGTAATAGCGCAAAATGTGTAATAGTCCACGATGCAGAAAAGAACCCAAGGTAACTTCTAAGCAACTAAAGGCCCCCCTAATATTACTGTTTGAGTCACTTTTTTCCTGTGCTTTCCTGAAGGTATTGGAAATCAAATTTTAAAAAACGCAGCATTTCTAGCATTTAATTTGACTTTTATTTTATTGTGGACAGTATGAAACCTAGATTTTTCCTCTTTCTAATATACATCCATTCCTGCATGGACGGGGCAATTTAGGGCTAGTAATGAGGTAAAAAACTAAATGATGTGATTTCAAAATCACAGAAGCAGTACCACGACAGGCTCAGTGTTTGAGGTGCAAAAACGGGCAGAGGTCCATCCCAGATGCCTCCGAGCCCAGAGAAGTCGACGCCCCTTCTGGACATGGTTATAACATAAGGCTTCTTTTTAGCACAGTAATGTTTTAAGTGGTATCTGTGAATGTAACTCTGTATTGTAGAGCTTGATAAAGGTTTGATAAAGGAATCCCTTGCCCATGTGGTTCTATCAGCTATTGATGAATGACGGTTCTTGATGCAGTGCCGTCTGAGGGAGCGGAGATCACCCCTCTGCAGTTTAGGCTTGTACCCTTACCCTTTACACACTGAAATTCCGCCTGGTTCTCATTTAATCCGAAGAGAGGCTCTCGTTGTTCCCGTCTGTTGACCTCTGCACGGCTCAGCATTTAGCACCTTGTTGGAATAGTTTTCTCTGGGAATCTCAGAACTGTTCCTTCTCCAAAGGCTCTCGGTGTCACTCTTGGCTCTTGTTGTCCTCACAAGCCGGTCTGACCAGAGACTCAGCTGCAGGAGAAAGTATGTGAACTCTCCAGTCTAGTTCTCGTTATTGTCTTTTTGTGTCCGGTAAGCATTGACAGCAAAGATTAGGAAGAAGTATGGGATCTCTTGTTTACCATCAGGTCGAACCTCCTTTAAAAGCACTTAGAGTTGATTTCCTGGCCACTTTTGGCCCGTTGCCTTATTGCACTTAATAATGCGAACATAATCGGGTTTCTGCAGGTGGCTGGTGTTCAGGCGTACTCCGATCTCCCAGAAGGATTATGGCCTAGCAATCAGATTAAGACAGAGGAGACTCTGATTTCAATTTGTTTTCTCAGTCTGTGCACACAAGTGGAGAGCAGAATCAAACCCGGTTGCCAGGTCCACTTCCATTAAGCGTCTTTAGGCATTTTTTTCTGTAAAGTCGCTTGTTGGTCGTTGCAGGTTTTTGGTTCTTGTTTCTAAAGTGTAGTTCCTTGTTTGGGATCCCTGATCCTGTTTTTTTCTCTCTAACTTTTCTGCAAGTTGGTTTTGGTCAGCTTCTAAGGCTAAAAGGACATACACATCATTATTATTATTATTGTCTTTAATTTACAGAAAGTGCTCACTTTCTCACGGGGTAGTAGGTTGCCTGTTTGGGTTTTTTCCACTTCTTTTCAGCTTGTTTCCTTGGACCTGGTTTTTGTTTCTCATGCATAATCTGGCAACCCTGGAATTAAATGCAACACCCACAAATTGTTTTTGGAAGACTCTGAAATGCAGTATATGGTCAAAGAAATTAAGAATTTGAATATTTTCGTGTTCTAGGTTGCAGAACACATCAGAACAGAGGATTTTTAAGAAGCTGTCTGATAAAATTTAGTTGACGTCCCGTCCTTAATGAGATTATTGTCTGTTTGTAAAGGCGAGTTGTGTAAACCCAGAACTTTCCCATTATCTGAGGTGTATGGAAACTCGTTAATCGGATTACAAACAATCTGATGTTCTGCAGTTTTCGGATTATTAAGTGGACGTGCAGTGCTGAGTCATGAATCAGGGCACAGCTGCACAGGTGGCACGGTTTCATTAAGTGTGGTGCTTAAAGGTTAAACCACTGGTCTGGTTTTTCAGAAAACCAACTGTAACTTGGCTCAGAAGCGCTCGAAAGAGCTTCACAAACTTCTTTGGGCTCTGCTGTTATTCGGAATGGCGTACCAATGAGGCCGTACCCCATTTCAGACGGGTGCTGGAGTGGCTGATCGGTCTCTTTGTAGACCTGCAGGATAAAGTGATCATCAGCCCCGGATCTTCAAAAGATATCTGGCAGGATTCAAGCAATTTGTTGGGATTACAGTTGAGAAATTGTGTTTTCAGAACGGATGCTGAAGGTTTCAAAACTTGAAGCAGAAAACTAGGAGAGCTTTAATACCATATAAGGAAATCATTTTTAGGAGAGGAGGATTAAAGCCGGAGTGAGAAACAGCACCTTCTGCAAAACATACATGATTTAAAACTTCTGAATTAATTCACCACCGAACAGAACGTAAAACACAGAACGGTTGTTGTTCTTTTTGGAGTTGAAATAACACAAATGTAAAAAAATTTTTTATAGAAGGTAACAAAGGTCAAAAGGTTTGGGTTTTATTGAAAATGTCAGTACGGGAAATCTGGTATAAACTTAAGTTTCCACTTACTGAAAGGACATGTTAGAAGAAAGAAAATGCAAAAAAGAGGTCAGAAATAATAATCCCGGCTTGTTTTGTTTTGCTTTTAAGAAAGGAAATGAGTAATTTGCTTTAAAATGCCTCTTTGCTCTTTCAGGTTCTGTCATTTTTAAGTGTGCAGTCGGAGAATTAAACTATTTTCTCTGTTAAAGTGGTTCATAATTATATTTCTTTTTTTTTAATTAGCAAAAAAAATGCTATAATCTTTTGTTCAGGTGGCCACTTAGAGGGGATTAAAAGCACAAAAATCCTGATTTAGAAATCCCGGTCCTGCTGTATGGGATCAGCTTTATTCAGTCTGAAAATGTTCTGAAAAACGGGAACAAAGTCCGTGAGATCAGTTCGGTCCTGGATAGCCCATTGGGGGGATTTGATTATCTGGACAATCTGAATCAGGATTAAAAGATTTGAAAAACAGGACCCGGGTGTAGCTGGATCTAGAGTCCTGTTTCACTGAGATGTGATTTGGACTAGAAGAAGGGCGCCAGTGGTTTGAAATCTAAGCAGAGGTCTAAAAGCTGCCTGGAGTCCTGCTATCTGTGTGGATCCAGGACCTCTGTGTTTTATGTATGAAGATAAGCAATACTAATAAACACGTTATGCTGGAAGGCAGCTGTAACTCTTCTCATTTAAACAGAAAACGTTCTATTCTGGTCTTTAGGCCGTACAGAGACTCAAGCGGTCCGTCTGCACACAGGCTCGAGTTAGAACCTTATCTGCTCTGGTGGCCTGGAACCGATTTTCTCTGGTCACAGATCATTGTCCTTCCCTATCCCTCTTTCAAGCTTCAAAGCTTTGGTTCTACGTGACTTTTTGGCCTCAGGTCCGTGAAATTATGCTGAACCGCTCCGAATAATTACGCTAGGCATTGTTTACTGCTGTGTTTTAATCCTGCTGGCTGACAGAGGGGGGAAATATGTACAGAACTGTAATGCTGTTTTAAACTTTCAGCAGCTACTCTAGTCCTCAGGCAGCTAATATTTATAAGGCCGGACAGAGAGCGGATAAATAACATGACTATCTGGCTGTCTGACGGACGAGTCTGGGTTCCAGGAGAACGTTACCTGGCTGTTTGGTGGAGGAGGGATAATGCCATGGGGTTGTTTTGGGGCCCCTTAGTTCCAGTGAGGAGATTTTGGACAATCGTACGCATCCAGTGTTGTGGGAACAGTTTGGGGAAGGACCTTTTCTGTTCCACAAAGCAGGGTCACTGTCCAAAAGCTTGTAGAAAGCTGCAACTCCATATTAATGCCCATGGAGGCGTCCCAATACTTTCGTCCATATGGTGTGTTTAAAAAGAAATGTTATTAATTCAAAGCTTTTCTCTCCTCAGACACGCGACGACTTCCTGGGACAGGTGGACGTGCCTTTGCATCAGATCCCAGTGAGTTTCCTTTAGTAATAGATTCTGATTTTGAACCTGAATTGTGGTGCTTAAGTTTGTGAACCCTTCACTTTTCTGTTTCTGCATACATTTAAGTTAAAAACATGGTCGGATTTTCATACAGGTCCTAAAGGTGGATAAGGAGAAGCCTGTGATGATGTTTTGACTCGACAAATATAGGAAATCCTTAAGGATTCAGATCATTATGATCCATAAATTGCTTAAACGCTGGTGAGAAGGTCTGAGTGGTTTGTTTTGATGTAACGTTGCAGCTACAGAAAGCAAAAACCTGAAAGCAGTCTGAACTAAGAGAACGTCCTTCTGCAGGCCTTCTCAAACCGAATGCGTTACGGCTTTTAGTCTAAACTCTCTGAAAATAAGAAATAGAACAGGCTTTCACACAGCGTTGTGGTCAGTCAGTTTCGGCCTTAATATACATGTGTGCTTTTCCGGAACTCAGCATGTTTTTTTTTTTTTTCATCCATGAACATGAGACTCGTTGTGAAAAGGCCTTGAAGACTAATAGCTTGTAAGTAGTTACATTTATCATGAACGTAGTAGTTAAGCAGCATTGTTAAACGTCCTTATTGAGACCAGCTTGGATGCAGGGCACTAGACATTGTTGTGTAAATGGGAAAAGTCCGTCATAAATATTTAGCCATGCTCAGACGCATCAGTGTTTATATCAGGGCTGTAGGTTTTGTTTAGCATGGATGTACATACTTTACCGTGCCATGTCTTCTTTAAACCAGTGTTGCAAATGTGTGAATGCATCAAAACAAGGGCCCAAACACGCCAGGCCCTGAGACCTGAATGAATTCGTTTGTAGTTTGTAATTCCAGTTACCCTGAAGCGTGACCACAAACCCCGGCATCACGCAGCGCAGCCAAAAGAAGCTGCCGCCGTTGCATCATGTAGAACGTGGCCATGTGGCGTGCCGAGTCTGGATGGGGTGGTTTGACCTCAGGATGTTGAACCGAGTTAGAACTCAAATACAGGAAAGTCAAATAGTGTAACTTAAATAAAAAAACTGTTACTAATGCATCTTTTTTATGATCTTTCTGCATCAATATGACCTAAAACATCGTCGGATTTTTATACAAGTACGAAAAGTCGGTAACGAGATAAAGTTAAACTTGGTCATTTATTTATTGAGGAAAATGATCCAGTATTACGTATCTGTGAGCGGTCAAAGGACGTAAACTACGTACTTTTCTTCACAGTGTACTCTCCACAACATTTGTCTCAGATTAAGGTCCGGACTCGGCCGTTCCAATGCGTCCACTTTGTTATTGTACTTTGTTACTCAGGTGGAGGGGAGGAAACACTATAGAAGCTGTTTTTCTGTTTTATTTTGTACAGTTTTGTAATACTGCATGCAAATTCTGTGCTTTTTCTGGTTGGATTCTAAAAATATGGTCATTATACTATTGCTAAAACGATGCTCCGTCTGATCTGATGGTGCCTAATGGCGCTGTAACAGTTCCTAGATACTGTGATCAACTTAAACTACAATATAAATAATATCCATTTTGTTCTGACGATTTTATATAGGCCAGTAATTACGGCACATGATGTTTTGTTATTTGTTAACAATAATAATTTCCTGATGAGGGACAGTTTGTAACATTTATTGATCCTATTTGTATATAAAGAACTCCTGCTCTATCAATTTGTCGTGCATCAGTTTTAAGCAGGATTTTTTTACCTCTTAGGAAAATCTTTTGAAAGTTGTGTCTCTGACCCAAAACTTATTTTTCTCCTCCAGACCGAAGCTCCGGGCTCCGAGAGGCCGTACACGTTTAAGGACTTCCTTCTCCATCCAAGAAGGTCAGTGACGTCATTCAGACTGCTTTTGTTTGAGCAAATAAGTCGGCTTTATTTTAGACATAAAATCAGGCTCTAGATGTCGAGGTTCTTGTTACCCTACCTGCTGTGTGATGGGCTGGTGTCCTGTGAAGCGGGGAAAGAGTAACATTAAAAAATGAATGTCCTGCTGTTTGCGTACATAGAAACATCTAAATGCGTAATGTTTTTAATCCGACACAGCCATAAGTCGAGGGTGAAAGGTCACCTGAGGCTGAAGATGACCTACCTGCCCAAGAACAGCGGCTCAGAGGAGGAGCAGGCCGACCAGACTGAGGAAGTGGATGTAAGAAATGCCAAAAATGACATTTAAATGAAGTTTGTCTGACTTCACATGGGCAGTGTGTACAGCTAATGCTGATAACTAAATATCGGGCTTGTCAGAGCCAGCTAACAATTGCTGATAAGATGTTTCCTTGGCTGTTGCTACGTGGTTGCTATACTGTCGTTATGCAGGTGCTACAGGTTGCTAAGGGGTTGCTCAGCTGTTGCTATGCAGTTGTTACATGGTTGTTAGGATGTCGCTTAGTGGTTGCTAGGCGGCTTAATTAATAAGCTTTATTAATTTAGGCATACACTTAATTCATTTGTTGCAGTAAGGTCGGCCATTGCTATGCAGTTGCTAGTCTGCTATGTTGCTGCTGCACTGTTGCAAAGTGGTTTCTATGTGGTTGCTAGTCTGATACCTGTGATGGTGTGTGGACTGTGGTAGCCTAGCTGATAAGGTACTGGACTCTGGCCCAGAAGGTCCAGGGTTCAAATCCCACCTCTGCCAGGCTGTCACTGTTGGGTCCTTGAGCAATACCCTTAACCCACAATTGCTTGGATTGTAAGACTGCATCAATTGTAAGTCGCTCTGGATAAGGGTGTCTGTTAAATGCTGCAAACAAAAACATAAACGTAAATGATGTCTAAATATATTTATGACAAAGGATCATTTAGCTATGCAGTTATTTATGGCTAAGGATTTTTTTATTTATATATATGCTATGTGACTGCTAAGTGGTTGCTACATTGTTGCTAAGTGGTTGCAAGGCGGTTGCTAGGTGGTTGCTACATTGTTGCAAGTCAGTTGCTACATGGTAGCTAGGCTGTTGCTACAGGGTTGCTAGGCTGTTGCTAAGTGGTTGCTAGGCTGATACTATGCAGTTGCTAGGCTGTTTTTTCATGGTTGCTAGGTTGTTGCTACATAGTTGCTAGGCTGTTTCTAAGTGGTTGCTAGGTTGTTGCTATATTGTTGCTAAGTGGTTGCTAGGCTGATGCCATGCGGTTGCTAGGCTGATGCTATGCGGTTGCTATGTTGTTGCTAAGTGGTTGCTTGGCTGATGCCATGCGGTTGCCATGCGGTTGCTAGGCTGATGCCATGCGGTTGCTAGACTGATGCCATGCGGTTGCAAGGCTGATGCTATGTGGTTGCTAGGCTGTTGCTAAGTGGTTGCTTGGCTGATGCCATGCGGTTGCTAGGCTGTTGCTATATTGTTGCCATGCGGTTGCTAGGCTGATGCCATGCGGTTGCTAGGCTGATGCCATGCAGTTGCTAGGCTGATGCTATGCGGTTGCTAGGCTGTTGCTATGTTGTTGCTAAGTGGTTGCTAGGCTGATACTATGCGGTTGCTAGGCTGTTTTTTCATGGTTGCTAGGTTGTTGCTACATAGTTGCTAGGCTGTTGCTATATTGTTGCCATGCGGTTGCTAGGCTGATGCCATGCGGTTGCTAGGCTGATGCTAAGTGGTTGCTAGGCTGTTGCTATATTGTTGCTAAGTGGTTGCTAGGCTGATGCCATGCGGTTGCTAGGCTGATGCTATGTTGTTGTTAGGTGGTTGCTTGTCTGTGTTTAATAAATGTTGAGTATGAATATTTATGGTTCTGCTCATAAGAGCTTCTTTAGGCTCCAGCGGTTTTGTTTTCAGTTTTGTGATAATGAACGTTTCCTCGTTTGGTTTCTCAGCCTGGTTGGGAATTCCTGGACAGCCAGGACATGTGCGGGCCGTGTCACCCCAACCAACTGCCTGCGCTGCCCCCTGGCTGGGAGGAGAGGCAGGACAACCTGGGCCGAACCTACTACGTGAACCACGAGAACCGGACCACCCAGTGGCACAGACCCACCATCCAGTAATGCCAGCGGGCGCATCACATCTGATCAATCATAGTTACTCTTTCTGCTTATTTTAGTGATTAATATGTGACCAAACTAAACTAACCGTAAGATAAACACATCAGAAATGATGAGGGGTGCTTCATAAACCTCTGTACAGACACTCTGATAATGAATGGAACGCTGCCCCCTGCTGGTGGAATGTGTCTGTACAGCTGATTCTGCTATAGTCTTAGGAGGCACATAGGTTTGTACATTATTGTTTTATGGTCATTTTCAGGTTTAATAGCATAAAAATGTATTAAAAATACATAACTGGCTGTATGTGAGGAGTCGGAAGGCTGTTCATTTCCAAGCCTGGAACGCTGGACTGGCATTTACCTACAGCCTCTGAATTCTGGATAGGCTCTTGAGCTCCACCTGGTGATCTGACCAGGAGTCCAAGGGATAAAACCAGAAAATTAATAGATGTGATTAAATGGATATGTAGGAAGTGCACACACAAGCACACATTGCTAATAAATATTAGTCCTTAAATAATTTATAATGGGTAAATAATGACTGTAGAGTCTGTTTTTATGTATTTATCTTATTTTTTAATTATTTATGCATATATGTTATATTTTATATAGCTTTATGTTATTTTTAGTTATAGTTATGTGTATGTAATGTTATATAGCTTTATATTAGTTTGAATTTAATGTTTTATTTAATTAACAGTTATATATTGTGCATTATATAGCTTTATGTTTATTTATATATGTACTTATAAACTATATAATATATAAATATATTTTATGCTTAATTATAGATCCATTTATGTATTATATGGCTTTATATTAGTTTTAATTATAGATGCATTTTATATTATGTAGCTTTATATTATTTTTAATAATAGATAGTTATATTTTATTGGTTTATGTTATTTTTGAATTGTATATGTATTTATATATTGTTATATAGCTTTATTTATACATATATGTACTTATTTTTATATATTATTTAGCTTAATATTATTTTTAATTAGTTTTTTATTATTTATTATTGTAGATGCATTTATATATGAAACAGCTTTATATTATTTTTAATTATAGAGGCATGTGCTGTAGTTGTGGAAGAGCTGCTGACCTTGTCGCTGCACCACAAAGGTCATCTAAGGTCAGGTGTGTGTTTTAGGGACGTCCAGAGAGCGGCGGAGCAGAGCCAGAGCTCCCCGACACAGCCTCCCGTCATCACACGCAGACAGATCTCTGATCATGAAGAGAACGATCGCAGAGAGTCACCCGAGGTGCGCACACACACACACACACACACACACACCACACACACACACACACACACACACAGGGTCATCGTATCTACTGCATCTGAATAGTAATAGTTATATCCCGCTACATACCCCAATTTAACTCCTCATTATTGGTGTGTGTGTGTGTGTGTGTGTGTGTGTGTGTGTGTGTGTGTGTGTGTGTGTGTGTGTGTGTGTGTGTGTGTGTGTGGTGTCTGTGTGTGTCTGTGTGTTCGGTCTGTGTCTGTGTGTGTGTGTCTGTGTGTGTCTGGTGTGTGTTCTGTGTGTGTCTGTGTGTGTCCTGTGTGTGTCTGTGTGTGTGTGTGTGTGTGTGTGCGCTGCAGAGCTGGGAGATCATCGCTGAGGATGAAGGAACCGTGTACAGCAGTCAGAATCAGCGCTCTCCTCCCACCCCCAAATCCCCTCTGGATTACGTCACCCTACCCGAGGACTTCTGCAGACTGCAGACGAGCAGCAACAGACAGGCCTCTGCCACAGTGAGTGTCTGCGCAGCCACACACACACACACACACACACACACTTGGGGAGTCTGCTTTTGCTCCTTATCGCATACATTACAGTTTTGCATACATTTTGAAAAGGAGGGATCCAAAAGGGATCTCAGAATTCCTGCCTTACAGCCCCAGGTAGGGTTGCCAGGTGCACAGTTTTACCCCTGAAAGAGGGCTACAGCTGAACTGAATCTGACAAACTAATTTGGCAACCAAACCAATTTAGTAATACAACTTCATATTTAAGTTATTATATATTATATGCATTTAAATATTATATAGCTTTATTTTTTAATTATATATGTATTTAAATATTATATAGCTTCATATTTTTTAATAAATATATTTATTTATGTAGCTTTATATTTTTCTATTATATACATATTTAAATATTATATATGTATTTATGTATTATGCAGATTCTTAGTTTTTAATTAATAGATCTATATATGATATTAATTTATTATTTTTTAATTATGTATGCATTTAAATAATATATATTTAATGTACCTTTATATTATTTGTAATTGTTTGTGCATTTAAATATTATATATTATATGGCTTTATATTTTTTACTTATGTATATATTTATATATTATATAGCTTCAAATAGTTTTTTATTATATATGTTTATATGTTATATAGCTTTATATTTTGAATTGCATATGCATTTGTTATATACTGTATGACTTAGTATTTTTAAATTATATTTGTGTTTGTTTTTGAAATATAATATAGCTTTATATTATTTTGTAATCATCTATATGTTTATATTTATTGCCCAACCACTTCCATGAACCCTGAGGGAGGAGTGTGCTGTGGGTTTGTGCCTGTACTAAATGTATTCTAAATGTATTCTGCATGATTACTCTTAATGTATGATCACAGAGCAGGTAAGGGAATACATTTAGAGCTGGATTCTGTATGCACCCACGGATACTGTTGCCCGAGCCGGGGTGTGTGTGATTGCTGACAGCATGGTTTCTCCTATTTATGATTTATCATTCCCAATGGACGCCTATAAGCAGGTTTAATAGTATAAACTGTTTGGAAACAGGTAAGCATTCAGACCTGAGGCATTTACAGGGATTATGGTCTAATCTGTTCGAGTCGCTCTCAGAACAGGGAGGCCTGAGAGTTTGTGAGCCGTCGGGACTTTGGCTCGGCCGCTCCTGTCCTGATGGTTTCCTTTAGAATCTGCTGCTCTAATTCAGAAGGATGCAGCAGATCAGGCGTATAGCTTAGGTTCGAACCCGGTATCGCCGGTATGGCACGTTAGGATTGCTCTGCTGTGCTGTGCTGTGCTGTGCTCGGCTGAATTTGGGATCGTTTGCATTAGCACCGGGCTCATGGCGGACGGAGGGGCAGCGCACCGACGCTGAGCGTACCGGAGACTCCCGGCCAGCCCGCGGTGAGTAGATCCGACCGCGTCCCGCTCGGACCTTCAGTCACGTGCTTTGTTTGGTTTACGATCAGTGCAGGTAAGAGGTGATGCCATGGCTGTGGGGTAACAGGTGGTGGTTATTTTGGGTGCTGCTTCTCCTTTTCCTGCTGTTTCCATAAGTATCAGGGTTTGGACTCTGACCCACGGGCACCTGTCCTTATAGGCTGTGTCCACTACGGTCCCTTAGTCCCTGTTCCCTACACCCTACGCCCTCTGTACGACGTTACCAGCCTGTAAGGAACAGAAATGTAAGCGATGTGGTGTGTGGTGCTGTTTAAAGAGAAATGAGCTCTGTGGTGTTAAATGCCTACAAAGAGAAAACGCAGAGAATGTGGGTTTGTGTCCCAATACTTTTGGCCACATACGGGTGTGTGTGTGAGAGAGAGAGAGAGAGAGAGAGAGAGAGAGCGTGCGCGAGAGACCGCGGTGACTCCAGAGCTTTTTATTTAAAGAACAGTTTATTTCTTTTCTAAACACCCTGCATGACAAACGAATGAAAGACGCCGGAGTTTCCCTCTTAGCTCTGCACATTTGATTACACAATGGCTGGGAAAACCCTGATCCAAACACAGTCACACACACACACACACACACACACACACACACACACACACACACACACACAGATCTCAGATTCTGTATCTTAAACGCTGCCGTTGCTCTGTTTTCGGCTTCAGTCCGTGACTCTAAGCATGTGTGCCCGTGTGCCCGTGTGCCCGCAGGGTCCGGGCAGTCGGAGGGGTAGTGCCCAGCAGCAGAGCGCAGAGGAGCAACCGGTCCATCCTGTGGTGAGTCTCAGTCGGACCTCTAATCACACGGCTACTCTCCTTTATTAACACCCCTCTCTGTAGATGATCCCCACCACCCCCGGGTTACCTCCGGGATGGGAGGAGAAGCAGGACAGCAAAGGTCGCGTTTATTACATCAATCACCACAGCAGAATCACGACCTGGACCCGCCCCCTAGTCCAGGTAACACACACACACACACACACACACACACACAATCTTAGTAAAGATATGTTTGGAGACGTTCTATTGTTCATCTCCTCTGGCTTTTCATAAAGAAAGTTGCTGCTTTTGTACAAAACTAACAATAACTAGATCTGCGTTTCCCGAAGGAACTACAACAGTGCTTGCAATGTGGCAATGTCAGTTTGTGTATGTCCCAATACTTTTGGCCATGTGCTCATTTGTGTCCCAGTACTTTTGGCCACGTGTGTGTTTGTATCCCAATACTTTTGGCCGCGTGCGGGTTGGTGTCCCAATACTTTTGGCTGTGTTTGAATTCATCCGTCTCCATACATAGGGTTTACAAACTTTTTCCTAAATCTAAATCGTGTGTGTTGTGTGTTGTGTAATAAATGATGGCGTTTGGTTTGGACAGCTAATCCAGCCGGCTGAAGCAGGTTCCTCGGCCCCGGCGGGTGGAGTATGCGGCCGCGCGCAGAGCCCCATAGGCTACGGACAGCTCCAGCGCTCACCCGGGGCCTCCCCGATGCACTCCCCCAGCCCACCCTGCACACAGCACTCGGATCTGAAGGCCTCCATGCCGTCGGGCTGGGAGGTACGGACGGCGCAGAACAGGCGGCCCTTCTTCATCGACCATAACACCAAGACCACTACATGGGTGAGAGCGGGGCGTCTGCCATCTTTTGGTGATCTAGTGCAGGCTTTCCTTTAAGCTCTCCACTACACTACCTCATTAAAATACTCATGCAAAACTAATAGGAATACTCGTTTTTCTTTAAATATACCACCGATATTCGTGACAGATATAGAAGGCCGAATATCAGAATTCCCACTTTTAAAAAATGTTACATACATTAAATAGCCTAAATGTATGTTTTTTTTTCCTTAGTGAACAAATAACAAAAATTGTTTAAACATAAAACATTATAAAATAATTAAAATGTTTTTTTTATTTTAAAAAAAGCAAATATTCTGTTTGCTTGATCATCTGAGGTCTTAATTATAATAGGAAATAAAAATCTTATATATATAATTCACGTTTGAATGATGAAAAACTAGTATGAGGGAACCCTTGCGACACCTGCTGGCAGAACAAATAATTGCAGACTTGAAAGCTGAAAACATGGTACCGTTCTTTTCGTTTTCATTATTGCTAAGTGTTTTAAGCTGTGTAAAAGATCCAAAGATGAGACGTACAGTACTAAATGTGCTTTAACATCTTGTGCATTAATTTGTTTTAATTACATTTGAGCTTGAGTTTCTAAGCTGCGGCGTTACCATGGTAATGCCCGGTCAGTGTCCTGTGCCACCGACCCTGCAGTGGACATTAAACGCTACAGAGCTGAAATCTGAACCATCCTTCATCTCAGTCGTCTCTGGGTGACTTAGGATACCAAATGCAGTCTGGACGCTCTGGGAGTGGTGCTTATGCTGCAGCGCTCATGTTTTAATGGAAATAAGAACGTCGGTACATGCTCCGGTTCCTCCCAGATCCCAAAGACATGCGGTGGGTCACTGTCTGTTCATCTCCCTGTTTCCTGTTTGTGCAGGAAGACCCCAGGCAGAAGGTCCCTGCTCACCTGAGGAGACGGCCCTCGCTGGACCCTAATGACCTCGGCCCACTGCCGGTAAGCACAACACGTACTAGAGTTTGATCAGTTCCCTATACAGTGCGCTGTTCTGGGCTTCTGCCCTTCTGTAGAGCTGTGTAACGTAGAGGTGTCCCAATACTTTTGCCCATATAGCATGTTTTTAACTGAAAGTAATGAATGTAAGATTTAATATGCATTTGTGTCATGTCGTGTTGTGTGGTGTCCCTAGCCTGGCTGGGAGGAGAGGGTGCACACTGACGGTCGCATCTTCTACATCGATCACAGTAAGCTCTCACACACTCCCAGTAAGCGCACACACTCTCACACACTGTCTTGTCTTAATTTCATTTTAAAAGTCGTCTTCTTTTCATATATATATATATATATATATATATATATATATATATATATATAATATAAAATATAATATATATTATATACTCTATATATATAGTGTATGTGTGTGTTTGATTTTATTTATCTTATATTAATTTTATATTTATATATGTATATATTTTGCTTTTACTTCATATTTTTTAAATCTATTGCTTTTGTCATTAATAAAAATCCTGTCTTATTTATTTATTATTATTTATTTATATATATCTATATATATATATATATATATTATATATATATATATATATATATACAGTATATTGCATTTATTTTAGATTTGTTATTAATATTGATTTTATTTTATGTTCTTTATATATTGCTTTTTATATTCTTTTATTTATTTTATTCTAATATTATTTTATATTGTTTATTTTATTTGTTATATTATTTTCATGAGATATTCTTTATATATGTTATTGCTTTTATTATTTTGTTTATATTTATATATATATATATATATATATATATATTATATATATATATATATATATATATATATATATTATATATATATCTATATAATTTCTTTAATGTTTTTTGTTCTATATACTGTATATTATAAAATATACTATATATACATAATATATTTATAATATAAAATCTACTCTAATTGTATTATGTTTTGCTGATTTGGTCTGTGGAGTGGTATTTTAGCCCTGTGTTGGGGTTCCGGGTCGTTGGGCGGTTTCTCTGGTGCGGTGCGTTAGGCCATAACTCCCTGTAACTTGATTGCGGGACCCATCAGTCACAAAATCAGCTTCTTTCTGCACCTTTGCTCTGATGAGTATCTGTATGATGAGTATGATGAGTATCTGCTCTTTTAATTCTGTTGTTTTCTGTGGTTCTAAATCTGCCGTGTTCCATAAGCATGTCTGCCTGACCTGCAGTAATCCCAGTGTTCCGTTACCTCGTTATGCCGTGCTTGAACCAAACAGAGTGGCTCTGCATTATGTATGTGTGTGATGTAAGGAACCGTCTCTCTTCCACAGACACTAAGAGCACGCAGTGGGAAGATCCCCGGCTGCAGAACCCCTCCATTACTGGACCAGTGAGTGCTGCTCTGTAGATTTAGAACCTTACAAATATCTGCCACTGATACCCTCTCTTACCTGCTGCTGCCCTTCAGCTGTTCCTTAGTGTTCTCATATCATAGGAACAACTTCACTTATATTATTGTATTATGTTCACTTAAATTATAATATTATATTTAATAACTTACATTTGTGATAATATAATTATAATAAACAATGCAAATTTGTAATATTTATATCATTTTAAACTTTATAACATTATTATATTAACAACTTAAATTTATTATAATATTATAGTAACACTTGAATGTATAATATTATCATATTAATTGAAGGCTTAACTTTATAATATTATTGTATCATGTTTTTATATTAATTGATAGTGTATTATATTAACAACTTAAAATAGTATATTATATGAACAGTATATTTTATAATAGTATTTTATATAACAACTTATCTATATTATTATTATATTAATAATTTGAGTTTATAATATTGATTAATTTTTATGTAGCCTACTGTCTTATATTCTATGGTTTTTATATTCTCTTCTTTATCCACTTCATAACATTGTATTGTCCTTAATTTATTGTAGTTTATATACTATTATATTTTATTTTATTATATTTATTAAATCTTCTCTAAATTAAATCTAAACTGAACGTATTATTTGACTTAATTACATGTTTAGGCTGTAAGGTTTCTCTTTGAGTCTCGCTTCTTCTCCCGAGGAGAGCCTTGAGGGCTTTTCCCTTGCCACTAGCTGAGCTCAGTTTGGAGCTGTGGGTCTGGGTGTGTGTGTGTGACGCCGCGTTAGGATGGTGCTGTGCTGTGCTGTGAAATAAAACCCGAGGCCCTAATGGTGTGTGACTCTGTTTCAGGCCGTGCCTTACTCCAGAGACTATAAGCAGAAGTACGAGTATTTCCGCAAGAAGCTCAAGAAACCAGTAATGCTCCTTCTGGCAGAGTTCGATCAGATCCGATTATTAAAGAGGCATTGTCACACCCTCATTCTCTGCTTGTCTCTCTGGCGCCCTCCGCAGGGGGACATCCCCAACCGATTCGAGATGTCGGTGAGGAGGAACGCTGTTCTGGAAGACTCGTACCGGCGCATCCTGGCAGTGAAGCGTGCCGACCTGCTGAAGGCTCGGCTCTGGATCGAGTTCGCCGGGGAGCGGGGCCTGGACTACGGGGGCGTGGCCCGAGAGTGGTTCTTCCTCATCTCTAAGGAGATGTTTAACCCTTATTATGGGCTGTTTGAGTACTCGGCGCTGTAAGTGAAGGCTTTTTCGGTGCTGTGCCGGCTGTTAGGCGGCTCTGTAACTGTTTGCCCTCTGTCCGGGCTTTAGGGATAACTTCACCCTGCAGATCAACCCCAACTCAGGCCTCTGTAACGAGGATCACCTGTCCTACTTCAAATTCATCGGGCGTGTGGCGGGCATGGCTGTCTACCACGGCAAGCTGCTGGATGGTGGGTGTGCTCCTAAACCGGGCGGGCTTTGCCAATGCCTGTTCGATTGTACAATATTTACCTGTGTGTGTGTGTGTGTGTGTGTGTGACAGCGTTCTTCATTCGTCCGTTCTATAAGATGATGCTGCAGAAGCCGATCACCTTACAGGACATGGAGTCTGTGGTGAGAGACACGCCTCGAACTGTAACGGCTTAAGTAAAACCGGTGTGTGTGTGTGTGTGTGTGTGTCTGAGCCTGTGTGTGTGTGTATCGTTTCAGGACAGCGAGTATTTTAATTCCTTGAAGTGGATCTTGGAGAACGACCCCGCCGATCTGGACCTGCGCTTCACCATCGATGAGGAGCTTTTCGGACAGGTGTACCTCATTCTAACTCCTCCCACTTTGTAGATATAAACTGTTTTTTAGATTTTCAATCAACTCTACTATTATATTTCCTACAAAGCAAATTGGTCAGCATTACATAGTTAGGTCCCACATGGGGCCAAAAGTATTGGGGCACAAACCCACACTTGGCCAAAAGTATTGGGACACAAACTCACATGTGGCCAAAAGTATTGGGACACAAACCCACATGGGGCCAAAAGTATTGGGACACAAACCCACATGGGGCCAAAAGTATTGGGACACAAAACCCACATGGGGCCAAAAGTATTGGGACACAAACCCACATGGGGCCAAAAGTATTGGGACACAAACCCACATGGGGCCAAAAGTATTGGGACACAAACCCACATGGGGCCAAAAGTATGGGACACAAACCCACATGGGGCCAAAAGTATTGGGACACAAACTCACATGGGGCCAAAAGTATTGGGACACAAACCCACATGGGGCCAAAAGTATTGGGACACAAACCCACATGGGGCCAAAAGTATTGGGACACAAACCCACATGGGGCCAAAAGTATTGGGACACAAACCACATGGGGCCAAAAGTATTGGGACACAAACCCATATGTGGCCAAAAGTATTGGGACACATTCTGTCTGTTTGCCACGTTTCAAGCACTGTTGTAGTTCCTTCAGGGAATATGGGTTTGTGTTTGGATGTACATGTTCTTCAGACAGTAGTGTAGTGAGACTACTCCATAGGATTTACTCTTCATGTAGGTTTAATACAGCAGAAACGTCCTGAAACAACTTGGGAAGACAGAATATAAACAAATCCGTACGTTGCCCTGCGTAACAGGACTGGTCGGGCTGTAGCTGAGTTATTGTTAGAGCTCCTGTTTCTAACTGTGTGGTTTTTCTCGTAGACGCACCAGCATGACCTAAAGCCGGGCGGTACTGACATCGTCGTTGATGACAGCAACAAAAAAGAGTACATCCAGTAAGTTCTGTCATGGCATTTATGGGCCTTGCTTTGTGGCACAGGACAGGCCCTTCCCCAAACTGTTCCCACAGAGTTGTGTCCAAAATGTCACGGAACACTCACTGAGAAACAGCCCCAATTCCTTAGTCCATATAGAGGAGAGACCTTAACGACTGGTAGATCAGAATTATCATGCTGTGTTTTATTTTGTAGTTTGGTGATGCAGTGGAGGTTCGTGAACCGGGTCCAGAAGCAAATGGCCGCCTTTAAAGAGGTAAGCGGAAGCGTTCTTCGCTGATTGTTTGCTTCATTCTTGTGGTTAATTCGTTCCAGGAGGCTCGCCAAGAACCAAAAACAACAAGTACTGAGCAAATGCTTCCCGTAATAATATAAACTGACTGAATGGGTTCCAGATCCCCAGAAAATCCCCCTGTATGAGGCATTATCAGCATTAATGGAGCTGTACTGTACAGGAGCTCCTGATGTATGATGGGGAGATGTTCCACAAATCCATCATAAGATAAATATATCATGATCTGAGGAGTTTAATATAGTCTGTGCTGTATCATAGAGGAGCCGATTCCACATTAACACTTACGTGACATGTTCTTCTAGTCAAAATGCAGAGGCGTTAAGTGATCGGAACTGAAACTCTGGGTTTAAATCTGCATTAATGAGATGATAATCTTTATTATGGGCCTCAGCTCCTCTTTGTATTTCCTCTCAGGGTTTCTACGAGCTCATCCCAGTGGACCTGATCAAGATCTTTGACGAGAACGAGCTGGAGGTCAGTAGTGGTGTTTGGGATGCAGTGATGGTTGGAGCTAAAGCGTAATGACTGATGGGCTTCCTCTCTGCTCTAGCTGCTGATGTGTGGTCTGGGGGACGTGGATGTGAACGACTGGAGGGAGCACACCAAGTACAAGAACGGCTACGGGCCCAACCAGTCCGTCATCCAGTGGTTCTGGAAGGTGTGTGAGCGTTTGAATTTACAGCTGCCCTGACCTTCCTTCAAATGCACTCCATCATTACCTGTGCTGCAGACAATTGTAGAGGCTTGTGGGCACGAGATTGGCATCACCAGGGGTAGGAGGGAAAAAGTGTAAGGTAACTGATACAGATGGAGTCTCAGGAAGCTAGTTTGCCTCTACCTGCACCTTCCACTTCTTATCAAGCTTTGGGTTTATACAGGGATGAGTTAGCATTATGTATTATCTGGATGTTCTCCGAACATCATGTTATACACCAGGGAAGTAACGATACTGTGATTTTTAATTTAGGCTAGCGCTTAGTTATTTATATTAATAGTTATTACATGAGTTTGAATTGCAGGGGAAATGGAAAAGGAGTGTCTGTTACTGAATGCTAAAATACTGCACTGTTTCTCATGCATTGATTTATTTAATATCAGCATATTGCTTTTCTGCTTTAACTACAGTGGAACCTCAGAATTTGAATTTAATTGGTTCTTAATGGTCGTTCGAACTCAGAATCAATTTTCCCCCTAAGACATAATGTAAATAGGGTTAATCTGTTCCTGACCCACACATTATTGTTTTTACCCTATATTCGTATGTAATTAATTATTAAAAGCATGAATAAAGCAAAGGAACATATAAAACTACTGCTAATAATAATAATAACAATACTCATAATCAATAAAGAGTCATGGTCAAAGTCGCCCAAGTAGCTTTACAGTTTAGTTGATCTTCTGTTATCTACAACCAATCCCAATTTGAGCGAGCCTGGGGTGACAGTGGCAAGGAGAAACACCTTACACGTTATAAGGAAGAAACCTTCGGAGGACCAAGACTCGGAGACCAAACCTTACAGCATAGACGTTATATGTAAGAAGTAAACTATATAAAATATGCATATCATCATTTAGTCCAGTACACAAAGATTATATCAACAGTTATTATTTTCTGTTTTATTAATATTTAAGATGGTAAAGTCTTATCTCACTGTAGAGCTCTCTCTCTCTCTCTCTCTCTCTCTCTCTCTCTCGCTCTCTCAGGCCGTGCTGCTGATGGATGCAGAGAAGAGAATCCGGTTGCTCCAGTTTGTAACAGGAACCTCCCGCGTGCCGATGAATGGTTTCGCCGAGCTCTATGGTCAGTCCTCATTCCAATTAAAGTGGAGTTTAATGTTCTGTGTAACAGATTGTGAGATTTATTTTTATATGATATCCTTGACCTGCTGTACGTTGTGTTGTTGAATGCGGGTGATTAGGATCCAACGGGCCCCAGTTATTCACCATAGAGCAGTGGGGAACCAGAGACAAGCTGCCCCGAGCTCACACCTGGTGAGTAGGTGAATCCCTGTAATAGTGAAGCGTAACAGGAGAGGGTTTAGATGCCAGGTCCGATGCTGGATTTAGTTTAAACTCTCGGAAACCACCCTGTCCTGTTTGCTTTTTTAAAATAATAAATAATCAAATGGTTCCTTCCAGTCACTGTGAGGGTTATCACCATCATTCTAGAAGCTCTCGATGAGCTATTCTGCCCGACAACCGAGCTCTGATTGGTCAGCCTGATTTTAACGCAGAAATTAGACCCTTATTCCATCTGTGAAACATGGTGGTGGTAGGATTATGTTTTGCTGTTTTTGCTACATCTGAACCAGGACGGTAGAAAATAAGAAAATAAGAAGTAGAAAAGTTCACTTCCTGAAGGAGGGTATGGTTGCTAGGCTAAAGTGTATTGCAGTTGCTAGGCTGTTACTACACGGTCACTAAGGGCTCTATTGTTGCCAAGTCATTACTACGTGGTTGCTATGGTTTGCCAGGTGGTTGCTATGGTGTCACTATGGTGTCAGAGGTGCTTGCTATGCTGTTGCTGTTTTATACCGGATGGTTGCTATGGTGTTGCTAGGTCGTTACTACGGAGTCCCAGGTGATTGATATGGGGTTGCTAGGTGGTTGCTGTGGTAGCCCATGTGATTGGTGGGGTGTTATTGGTGTATTTGTTTAATTGTGATTTGAGAAGGGTGCAAAAACGTTTGCAAACCATCCATTCCAGGGGGAAAACAATTCGGAAAAAATGCGTAGCTACGTGGAAACCGTGTCCCCGATCAAAAAGCTGTATACAAGCTCGGGTCTCACGATCAGACCGAACAATCTGGAGTAGGAATGGTGTCCCGAAAACTGTGGGACAAGATACAGGGTGAAAATCAAGCAGAAAAATAATAATAATGCAAATCGGATAACAATAATAAAACCTTAATGAAAGAATAAGAAAATGAATCGAATGCTAATTCTCGTTCTCTCTCAGCTTTAACCGCCTGGACCTGCCTCCGTACGAGTCGTTTGAGGAGCTGCGGGAGAAGCTGCACATCGCCATCGAGAACGCTCAGGGTTTCGACGGGGTCGACTAGCACCGGCAGGGGGCGCCAGCGACTCCCCACGATGGTTAAAGCTCCGTACCGGGAGCCTCTCTCTCTCTCTCTCTCTCTCTCTCTCTCTCTCTCTCTAAAGTTTACACTTCAAAGTTTAGTTTTCTATCCTACGTCCGGTCCCAGTATGAGTATTTAGAGGTTTTATGATATCGATCCGAGCACAGCGTTCTTTATTGCACATTTGTACGAGCTTTCGGACGGTCTCAGACTGTCTCCAGTGTTGTTTTGTTTTGTTTTTGTGAACGGCTTTGTAAAACGCACTGTTATCGTCTGCAGCTATTTTGCAGCTTAGCTTAGGGGGTTCCTCAAACCGCTCGATAATCAGGCAGTGTTCAGATCGAAGCGTCTCAGGGTTCGGTGGCAGTGTTCGTACCTAAGGCACTCATGTCTTAATTTTCTTTCTCGGTTTGTTCTTTACGTTTCAGTTTACGCAGGGACTGTCGTTTACCAGCAGAGCAGAAATCACTCGGTGTTTTATCTTAATGTCGAAACGTTTTATACTTTTAGCTTTGGGGGGCTTTTTTTAAAGAACAAACAAGGAATTAGAGTCTTGGAGTCCGTATCATTATTGTTAAACGTGCTAAACATATCCGATCTTTCTCTCTAGTATCTGACTGTTAGAACGAAGCATCTGTGATACCGGTCGTTAGGACTGATCCTTACTGGTTGTCCTACCTTTTTAAAAAAATGGGGATGTCCACTAGGACTAATGTGAGCCCTTTATGCAGACTGATGAAGCACTTCTAAGGCGTTACTGTATGGATCACCAGATGGTGCCATAACTGACTTTTTGTTTCATCGCACACACCATCGGAATAAGCCCGAGGTACCTGAAATATCTCCCTGTGTCTGTTTTAGAAGCCTGACATGATTTTTAAAGCACAGCTGAATGTATTCCATCTCAGGCACGGAACAACAACCTCATTCCGATGAGGCTAAATGAGGAATGTATTCTTACACAGCTCCGCGATACCGAACAACCAAAGCACAGGGCTAATGATCTGGTGTTTTCATTCAGTAACATAGCGGGGGGAAACGTCTTTAATCTGGAATATAAATCATAATGGTTTAATAGGGTCGTGTGCCAGTGTTATTGGCAACATGTTTTGGGTTAATGAATAAAAATACATCGAAGTATTTCTTTCTTTGTGCTTCTTTTCTATGCTGACGGAAACACGAGCCGAGGCTCTGGCACTGAGTGGATAAAAACTGGTATGTGACCACACGGGGGCGCAGTAAAGCCTTACTTCTGCATACATCTCTGCCCCCCCCCCCCCACACACACACACACACGCGCACGCGCACGTGTGCTTCAGAGCGTCCAAACAACCATACGGTGTGCTTTTGGGAGATGGCATGAAAGCGGACGATTGATTGTGTGGAGAACATACCAAACCCCATGTACATACTCGTAAACTGATTAAATAGATGGAATCAAAAGCTAAGCAAAGGCTAGAAATATGAAATGATAAAACACATTTCATTTTATTTATTTATTTATTTATTCCTTTATTTATTAACTTATTTAGTTATTTATTTATTATTTAGTTACTTATTGACATGTATATTTATTTACTTTTTATTCATTGATTTCTTTACTTATAATAGACTACAATAGGTCTATTTACTTCCTTATTTATCTATTTACTTATTTATTTACTAATTATTTATTTTTTTACTTATTTAGTTTTTATTTGCTAGGTAGTTATATATTTATGTATTTATTTGTATGTATTTAAGTACGCCACAATGGAGCCCTGGGCTCGAGTTATTTAATTATTTTTTTTATTTACTTATTTATTTGCTATTTATTTATTTACTTATATATTTACACATTTATATATTTATTTGCTATTTATTTACTTACTTACTTGCTTATTTACACACTTATTTATTTTATTTATTTTTGTGCATTTTTAAGCCAGGGTTTGGGTTATTTACTTATTTATTATTTATTTATTTACATATTTTTTTATTTTTTTACTTACTTTTTACACATTTATATATTTATTCACTTATTTACTTGTTGATTTGCTACTTATTTATTTATGTATTTATGTATATATTGACAGGCATAACTGACAGATTAATCACTGAAGAAGGGACAGGTGATGGACTGCTGTCCCATGCACATGCCTGCACCCCGTGTTCCTTGGGATACCCCTGTGCCCCTGACCAGTATAAGCGGGGGTTAAAAATGTAAAACCCTAAAAGATCTGGTTTAGTTGCATACAGAGTAAAACTCCATGTATACAGTGCGAGCTCCCTCTGTATCCTGAGCCATTGTAATCCCTTAATCCACTCTTTCAGCCGCTGGGGTCAGCCCTCTCTAACAAATGAAGAAATAATGGAAGTAGATGATGTCCTGAATGGCTCCTTACCTCTACCTGCACCCTCCACCTACTTTATTCCATCAGAACGGGGAAAAAAGGTGATTTAAGTGACTTTGAATGTGGCATGTTTGGACATGGTGGACGGAAATCTCTGAGGAACGTTTCCAGCACCTTGGTGAATCCAAAGCCGCTCCTTTTAGGGACGTTTAGAGCAGCAGGAGCTCCTTTCATGGAGGTAATGAGTAACACGGCTCCAGTTCTCCTCTTGTTTTCTCCCATCCCCCGTTATTCTCGCTTTCTTTTCCTCCTCTCCCCCGCCGCCCGAGCCTAAAAGTCAAGTGACAGTTCACACACCATCCCATTCAGCCCGCTGGACCCTGTGGGGTCAGTACGAGGCGGGACCAGAGGGTCGATGGACGTGGCCGGCGTCCAATGCGAGAGACTCCTTTGGCCGGATCTCCTTTCCTCCGGCCGGACCTTCCTCCTGTTAGGACTTTTTGTCGTATTGATCTGCTGTTAACCCCTGACCCCAGGTCCATCTGCATATCGGCAAAGTGTCGGTCCACACAGAGAATGATGCGCACGGCCCACGGAACCTGAGCGCTAACTTCATAAGCTAATAGCACTTCAGCCACAAGTGAGGAGAGTGGAAGTGGGGAAATCATGCCCTGGCACTACCACCCTTGCCAAGCCCTGTGATGGACTGGCATCCCTCTAGACTATTATTATGTATTATATATTTTTTTTTATTATATTCATTATTTTAATTATTATATTATCTATTGTATAATCTTATTTTCTCTTTTTTATTGTATTCTTATTTAATATATTATTTTCATTTTTAATTTATTATATTTTCTATTTTGTTATATTTATAATTTATTATATTCTTTATTTTATTATATGCATTTTTAATTTATTATATTCTATTTTATTATATTCATTATTTCATTTTTTATGTTCTCCATTTTATTGTAATCGTTATTTCATTTATTTATTATTCTATATTCTATATTTATTATATTCATGGTTTAATTTAATTATACTCTATATTGTATTCATTATTTTGTTTAGTGTCTTCTGTATTTAATTATTTTTTATTTATTCTATTTGTTACTTTAATTATTCTCTTTTATTGTATTTTTTTTAAGTTATTATATTCTCTATTTTATTATAGTTTATATTTATTTTATCTATTTTATTGTATTCTTTATTTAATGTATTATGTTATTTATTTTAATTTATAATATTTTGTATTTTGTTTTATTTATAATTTATTATATTTTTTATTTTATTATATTCATTGTTTAATTTAATATATAGGTAATAGGTATCAACAACTCCAGGGTCATAGGTTCGACTCTTGCTGGTGTTTGGTATGTTCTCTCCTGTGTGGGTTGCTTTAAAATAACCGTAACATCTCCCTGCTCTGATTGGTTAATCAACAATACTTTGAAGATTTGTGGGTCACACTCCAGGGTCCCAGGTTTGATCCCTGACGGGGGTGACTGCCTGTGTGGAGTTTGGTATGTTCTCCCATGTCTGCATGGGTTTCTCCTGGCACCCCTGGTCAAATGTTGCCCTATGGATTCCACGATGGGAAATCCTCACCTATCTCTGAAAAGGATAAAGAGGAAACGTTTGGGCTCCTGTCTAAGCTGTTTGAAATGTTTCTGGTTTGTTTAAATGAGCAGAAAAATCCTGATATGTGATCTGTTTTCCTTCTGAGATTCACTTTTCATTTAGCAAATCAGCAAAACACAGTCATGTGAGCAGAGGTGCCCAAACTTGACCCAGGACCATGTCGTGTTCAGTGCCGGATCGATATGAGGTCACGCTTCCTTCGTCATCTCCATACTTGATTGTGAGAACCACGGCTCGTGTGTGTTCCGTGGAACAGACCTCACAGCTGGGCTTTTGTGCTGAGGGTCCGATGGTCCAGAGAGAGGCCGAGATGGGGGTCAGGTCACTCTGCTCCCGAAAGAGCAAGAGAGCAAGATCAATAATCCCGTGTACCGTCCAGCTGTCCAGCTCCTCTTATCAGAGATCCTCAGAGAAGGATATTTTGCCAACACACACACACACACACACACACGGTTTTCATGAACAGCTGAACCTTCTGTACAGGATCATAATTTGTTGGGGAAACGATCGACTTGATCAATTCAATCAAATATTATAAGCAGCACACTGACAAAAAGGAGAATGTCACTAAAGTGGAGGGTTTTTTATTTTTCTGTCCTGATCATCCATTATTAAAAGCTTCACATATTCTTTACAATATTTATAAATAAAATAACAAGATAAATCATACTGATGAGCCTATACCTATATTATATATAAAATATTTTATTATATTTTATATATATTATGTTCTCTATTTTATTATAGAAATGATTTATTATATTCATTTTTTTATTATAGTTTTTATTTATTTTAGGTTCCTCTATTTTATTATATTATTTATTTCATGTATTATGTTCTTTTAAAATGTATTATATTTTTTTGTTATATTTATAATTATTTTCTTTATTTTATTATATTCATTGTTTTATGTATTATATTCATTATTTAATTAATTATACATTTTATATTAATTCCTTAATTTATTGTAATATATTTTATTATATTTAGTATATTCTGTATTTTATTTTTTATATAAAATTATTTATTACATTAATAATTTTATTTATTTTATTTTCTATTTTATTATATTCTTTATTGTATTATATTTATTTCATTTAGTATATTCTCTATTTTATTATATTCATTATTTCATTTCTTGATATATTCTATTTTATTATATTCATTATTTCATTAATTAAACTCAAAACCTCTTCAAGCTGAGATGACCACCTGCAGAAATGGACTGTTCTCAAAAACAGAAGTCAAGACCTCAGAAACCTCGCCGGCGGGGTCCCTGCCTGCCAGTCTCATCTTTTTACCACAGCTTGGATGGGAATGCCCAGTAGAATGGGAGCTTTGCCACTGCTAGTAGCTATTTGACTTTGAAATGTAGTGTAGTTAAAGTTAAACGTCACCCCAAATGGAAATACTTCAGCATAGTATAAGATACACAAGACACTACTTCAGTAGCCTATAGTAATGAATTCTATTTACTTCATTGCTATCCACCACTGGTCATGTTTTGGCTTGGTCAGAGTCCAGCTTTGAACCCTACTGAGAACATTTGGTCTCACATTAAACACGGATTAACTGGGAAACATTTTCCAACTACAGAACTTGTGAACAGTTTGAAACCATTAGCATTGAGCGGAACAACACTGATGAAAGTTTACCCACAAAACGTAAATATTTCAGGAAATCAAAGGGAAGCCCTGTCCCACCCTAAGTTACTTCATGTATTTGTTTCTGAGACATTTAAAAGCTTCATATTCGGCTATTTTTGCGCTAAACTGTACGTAGCAAACAACCTTAAGTGTGCGGGGCGCACCGCATCACGCAGCAGTGATTACGGGGTGTCCCTCCGCAGGAGTTAGGAGGAACTAGTCCGTGGAGAGTGGTCAGCAGAGCAGATGGTGTGGTCAGTGTGATCCAGAGTGCAGACACGAGGAGGTTGTGTGTGAACAGCATGAAAACGCTCAGCATGCAACTAAAACCCCAATAAATGGCGCGTTTTACACGGAATCTATCTCCACCGCTGCTGTTTTACTTTGTCTTGGCTCGCTTTTTCCCAGGTAAGAGAGCAAAAGCGTGCAGGTTTCGATGCTGTAGAGTTACAGAGTCAGTAGAGTCGCTACTCGTGGGATTACATTGTAATCCTGCAACTCTGCATCGATTTTACTAAAATGAAATCCTAGCCGAGTTATGTTTTCCCACCTCATTCTTCATAAACTTGTAAAGGAATTAGTTGTTGTATGTTTTTTCTGCACATTTGCTTTAACTATTATTGTTTTAAGGCTGTTCGCTTTTATTTTAGTTTGCTTTTATTCTACGTCTTGTATTTTCTTCTTTTTGCTTCCCTTTCTCGACTCTTTCTCGTAGTTTGGTCTTCATAACGGATTAAAAATTACTTTTAGTAGTTAATCGTAAGTATTGTGCTGTTTTATTATTATTAACCTACTACTATCACTGCTGTTGTTGCCTTGCAAAAGTTTGTGAGCTCTGAAGTGCACATTTTGTTACATTTGTTATATTCTGCAAATTGTAATAAACCGTGAGTCTGAGATCTTACAGAAAACACTCGTGGGTCACCGAATAATGTGCTTAGACCTTCCGTTATCTCAACACACCTGTCTACTAACATTCACAGAAATAATTTGTTTTTAATTTTGTTCCCTACCCAGTTTGTATTATTAATGCCCTTTGCATTTAGAAAATATGCAAAATCTTGGACATAGAACCACTTTCCTGTCCTGCGTGATGATGAGATCTTTCCTCAGGCCACAGGTCGGTCTGTGTGTGAGGAAGCTCTGTGGGATCAGTGCCTTTCCAAATTTCATGCTAGGATTACAGGGGACGAATCATTTATAGGAATGGGGTAACTGGATTAGTCCAGAGTAGTTGGTGTTCTTTAGAGATGGTGTTCCTCATTGTTGGTTTTTAGAGTTAGTGCTCCTCATAGTTTATGGTCTTTAGAGTTAATGTTCCTCATAGTTGGTTTTTAGATTGTGTTCCTCATAGTTGACGTTCTTTAGAGGTAGTGTTCCTCATAGTTTGTGTTTAGAGTTAGTGTTCCTAATAGTTGATGTTCTTTAGAGGTAATAATCCTCATAGTTGGGACTGTGGTAGCCTAGCGGTTAAGGTACTAGACTCTGGACCAGAAGGTCAAGGGTTCAAATCCCACCTCTGTCAAGTTGCCACTCTTGGGTCCTTGAGTAAGACCCTTAACCTACAATTGCTTGGATTGTAAGACTGTAGCAATTGTAAGTCGCTCTGGATAAGGGCGTCTGCTAAATACTGTACATGTAAATGTTTATGGTTAGTGTTCCTCATATTTGGTGTTCTCTCTCTCTCTGTACAGGTGTGTTGTGTTTTAGTGAGTTATATTTCGTTAAGGAACCTCGTGACGTGACGGTTTTGCGTAAGGACTCCGTGGTTTTGGGCTGCCAGGCTCAGGGAGAGCTTCCGATCCAGATCCGCTGGCTGAAAAATGGATTTCGTCTCGTCGAGTCTGATCGAGTTTACCTTCTCGCCAATGGATCACTCGTCATCTCGGATTTGGAGAATCGAAGAGGAGAGAAATCGGACGAAGGGACGTACCAGTGCCTTGCTCAGAACAAATACGGAGCTATCCTGAGCCAGAAAGCTCGCCTGACTATCGCAAGTAAGTTCAGAGTCCTTCGTTCACTTGTAGCATCGGTGATATCAATCCAGGGTTGCCAGATCCCATGAGTGAGACAAGCAACGAGGTCTATGGAAACAAGCCCAAAAAAACAAAAAAAAAAACCAATATGAGACTTAAGTATGACAGAGTGACCACTTGATTAGTTCAAATCATAACAACAACAATAATAATAATAATAACAATAATTATTTTTTCTTTAACATTAGAGGCTGAATAAAACAAACTTGCAGGAATGCTTGAGAGAGAGAGAGACATGATTAGTGAGAAAACTAATTAGGAACTACACTTTAGAAACAAGAAACAAAAACCTGTAATCTGGAACAACCAATATTTGGGAGTGACTGTATAGAAAATAAGCCCAGAGTCGCTTAGAATAAGTTTTGATTCTGTTTGATTACTGAGCTGCAGCTCTTAATCAGATTTTCAGATCTTAACCTGATCTGTGAAATTGGAGTGTGCTGTTGACATGATCGCGTGAATAATCAGATAACTGCGTTCTTTTGAATTCTCTTTGTTTGTTGTTTACGTTTACGTAGCGTACGTTGCCCTAAATGAACAGTGGTCTCTAAGAAAGGTAGTGGTCATGTCTTTGAATCGTTAATTACATACAAATATCGGCATAAAAAAACAATAATTTGGGGGTCGGGAATGGATTAATCCTGTTTATGTTACTTCTCACGGGGAAATGAGATTCCGACATTGAACAAATCTGAATTTGAACTGGCTGATTTCAATCGGTTTTCTCAGTCTGCGCATGCACGCGAACGTAACCCGATAGAGAGTCTAGTGCTGTTCCGGAAGCGGATAGCAGAATCAAACACGCTTGTCAGGTCCGTATTCTAAGAGATTTTCTCTCTGTTGGGTTTGTTTCTATTGACCTTGAGCTTGTTTCTCTTGTGGGATCTGGCAACCCTGGAAAAACGCAGCATCTGTGAAACAGCAACCACACATTTGGGGAGACTGAAGCTCAGTATGTGCTCGTGGAAATTAATGATTTGATTATTAAAGTTTGTAGCTTACGTCGCATCTTTCTTTGAGATTATCAGCAAGCCCAAATGAGCAACTGCACTTAAGTCTAAGGTAGCTTAGAATAATCAGACCTGGCAACGGTGTTTGATTCTGAGACTGAGAAAACCGATTGAAGTCAGAGTAAGGGGATACCTGCGCTGAGAAATCTGATTACTGAGGTAAAATCCAGCTCTCTTCTTAATGCTGTGATGACGTTGTTATGCTGCGGGGCCCATTTGGACCCTCAGGTGGTCCTGTTTTGGGCCAGTTGTGGAATGTGTGCTTGTTGAAGTCCCAGTAAGATCTTTGTTGTCAGAGCACCTCTGAAACGGCAGAGGTCTGGATGGTCTGGAAAGACAGGAAATGGAACAGGATCTAAATTCAGACCACACTTTGGGAAAAGTCTGGATATCCTGTTCTTCAGCAATCAGAGGCTGAAGAAACTGGGCGTAGAAAAAAGATCTAGATGTTTCCTCAAAGAGCAAATCCTGCTCGTACGTCCTGACCTGAAGAACTTCTTGAAGTTTTCTCATTTCTGATTGGTCTCCTATATAATGAAATGAAATTAACGCAAGGTATAACCCCAAAGCAGCTGAGAGTTTGGGGCTCTTGAGGGGGAGGTGTCGAGCTCTGGAGGTCAGCGGTTGAAAGCAGGGAAGACCCTGAGAGAAGGCGCCCATTGGTGTGTAAATGAGGGTGGCCAGGTTTGAAAGGCTGGGAGCTGGGTGGAGCCTGAGTGCCCCCATTCACCGGTGTGCCCCTTTCTTCTTACTTTGAGAAAATGAGAATAATCCAACCTTTAACTGAAGTCAGTTTAGTCAGAGAAAAATGATGCCTCTGTAAAGAATAATAATGTTGGCACCTAGAAAGTCTTAGAAACATTTATAGTTACTTTTTTAAGTTGATCAGTGTCTAGGTGTTCCATCAGTGATCCATGACCTCCTCTTCTACTGGGGTATATACCAGGTGACACAGAGGGCAGATTCCCTTATTTATTACTAATCAGATACTAATAAAAAGTGCTAATAAATACTAAAAAAGTACAAATTAAATAATAGTAATAGCACTAAAACAAATACTAATAAATTACATATTAAATGCACAAATTCAATGCTAATAAAGTACACATTTAATACTAATAAATTACTAAACTAATACAGTGCTAACGAAATACTACTAAAATACGAAATGATTTTCATAGTATTTAATAAAAGATATAATTAATCATTTAAAGAATGAAGTTAAAAGAAAACACATATTTAAGAAGGTACTTTGGTGAATCCGGGGCCTGGTTAGGGTTTAGGGCATCACTATGAAACACCAGGGCATTTATAATCTAAATCTGTCTGCCTCGGGGAAGAAACCGAAAATGTTTGGTCGCTGGATCTTCCAGCAGGACGACGATCCAGAACGAGTCTAGATCCACACAGAAATCTCAAGCCCAGAGGAGCCCGGAGCATCTGGAGAGATTCAGATTCCCTGCTCCTTCCACAGAAAGAAAGCGTCGGCCTCCCGGTCTGAGGAGCTGCCCCAGCACTGCGGCCCTGTCGGGACCCTGCTGGTGTTATACCCCCTCGGGAGGGTCGGAGGGCTTTAGTGCCGGGGCCGGGACTCATGCTGGGGGCTGGAAGCTATAAAACCGAGCAGGAATGGGGCTCTGATTGTGGAACAGCTCGGTGAGGAACGACAGGAGAAGCAACAAATGTTTCAAAGCCGCAGCAGCACTGTGCCCCTGTTTGCCCGTTTGCCCCTGTTTGCCCTGAGCACGGCTTAGGACGGGTACCTCTGTGTTCCTGCATGGTGTGCTGCTGTACCCCCCGAATAAAGTGTGTGTACCGTAGTGCAGTGTGGCTGCAGGTGAGATGCTCATCGCGTTTACTGGCTTGTTTTAAGAGGGCGTTAAGGGCGGGGCCCCAGCTCCCTGGGCGCTCGTAAGATCGCCAGCTACCCGAGAGTGGCACCGACGGCTCGTATCGGAGGCGGCACCTGAGTCCAGGACCATTAAAGGTGGAATTAATAACATTAGGAATCTGATCCACACTAAGGTGTACATTAAAAAAGTACATGCATTTCAGAACTGATCAGTATTTTGTGTGTATTTGATAGTGCAAATTAAATTCTAATTAAAGTGCAAAATAAATACTAATTAAAATGCAAAATAAATACTGATTAAAGTACAAATTAAATACTAATAAAGTACGAATTAAATACTAATTAAAGTACATATTAAATACTAATTAAATTGCAAATTAAATACTAATCAAAGTGCAAATTAAGTACTAATTAAAATGCTAAATAAATACTAATAAAGTACAAATTAAATACTAATAAAGTACAAATTAAATACTAATTAAAGTACACATTAAATACTAATAAAGTACAAATTAAATACTAATTAAAGTACACATTAAATACTAATTAAATACAAATAAAGTACAAATAAAGTACAAATTAAATAATAGTAAAATACTAAACAAATATTAATACATGCAAATTAAATGTTATTTAAGTACAAGTTAAATACGAATAAAGTACAAATTTAATAATAATAAATGACTAAACAATTACTAATACAGTACAAAGTGAAGACTAGTAAAGTACAAATTATCTATTAATTAAGTACAAAATAAATACTAGTAAAGTTTGAATTAAATATTAAAATACTAATGATATAATAAAATACTAAAGTACAAAATAAATTAATGCTAAAAGTATAAATAAAATCCTACAAATTAAGTTCTAAATTAATTCTAATTAAAGTGTAAATTAAATGCCAATAAAGTGCAAATTAAGTACTAATAAAATAATAAATAAATGCTAATAAGTTAAATACTAACAAAGTACCAATAATATCATAATAATGCTTACATTTCCTTCAAACATCAGCTGAGCCGGAGCGGGAGAGGGATTTATTAAGAGCCCAGGATCTCAGGGCAGTGCTGTGTTGGAAGGGAAGCAGTTTGGATCGCGAGCGTAATAAATACATCAGCGGCAAACCCAAAGAATCAATAACAGGATCAATACCGATCAATACTGCCAGCTCTGATATGAGTGAGATGGAATCTGTGCATCCTGACATAACAAAGCAGAGAACGGTCTTCGTATCTTAGCTTTGGATTGAACAGCCCCCCCCCCCCCCCCCCCCACACACACACACACGGAGCAAACTAAGAAGCATGCAAACACACGTTGTGTGCCCCCCCTCGTGCCCCCTCGTGCCCCTGCCTCCCTGAATGGCTAACTTTATTGCGGTCCTGCAGTGAACGGATCTAAACCGGTCTCCATGCGATTGCTTTCTGCTCGGCAGCACAAATCAAAAGCTCTTTCTCTCCTCATCTTTTGTCCCCCCCGATGGCCCCCCAGCTGACTCGCCTGCCCCCCGACTTGCCAGCCTCAAAGAAAAGCTCCTTTTAAGGGGTATTAAGCGTTTGGGCCAGAGGTGGGCTGAACCAGCCCGGGACATCTTGCTTCATTCGCGTCAGGAAGAGGCCTAATTAGCGAGCCTAGGGCGACAGTGGCAAGGAAAAACCCTAGTTCTAGGAGAAACCTTGGGAGGCCAAGACTCAAAAAGGGACCCAACCTCCTTGGGCGGCGTAGATGATAAATCTAAGAGCGAACTAAAGTCATGGAGTCAAAGTTCGAATAGAATGTGAAGTATGCACATCGACATTAAGTGGCCCGGGTATGATGATAAATCTAAGAGCGAAACTAAAGTCATGGAGTCATGGTCGAATAAAATGTGAATTATGCACAGTGGAGCTCCATCAAGCTCTTTCTCTCCTCATCTTTTGTCCCCCCGCTGGCCCCCAGCTGACCTCGCCTGCCCCCGACTGCCAGCCTCAAAGAAAAGCTCCTTTTAAGGGGTATTAGCTTGGCCAGAGGTGGCTGACCAGCCCGGGACATCTTGCCTTCATTCGCGTCAGGAAGAGGGCTAATTATGCAAACCATCCAGAGCCGCGCCAAAGTTCAGGGGGTTTGGGGAAGAGCCAGAGATTAGAGAACCGCTGTGGAGAACGTGCAGCGGGTTTAAGGAAATATTGGTGACCTCAGAAATCTCAGCAACAATAAACCACTGCAACAGGTTCTGTAATTATTAAAATACTAAGGTTCTAAACCCTTTTAAAATGGTTCCATTCTATGGTTCCCCTGCTGTTAAACCATCACCATCAGACTATGGGCTCCAGTCCTAACAGAGGAACAGAATAACAAAAACTGATTATTATACAGAAAATAAACACACACATATCGATTGATCAGCTTTAACTGATTAAAAGGAAAGATTATTTCCATTCAGTAAATAAAACAGGTCTGATTTATAAGGCAGGCTGGTACTAAGATCCACTGTTCTACCAGCAGAAGCCAATCAGGGTGAGATCCCAGTGTTAGAACCAAAGCACAGGATCCAGTTATCATTTACATTTACTCAATTAGTGATTCTAAATTGGTTATATGAAGCCAGAGAAAGAAAGAACGGGACGTTTGCTGTAATGTAGGAACGTCGTTTCTCGGTCTTTCCAGCTTAAATCCAAATCCTTGGCACGTTTTCAAAGACAGCTGATGTTTATAAAGTCGTTATGATTCCTCCCCTGTACCATGGCTGCTGTCTTTGCTGGCTTCTGTGTGAATGCGATCAGAGAGCCATTATAGTGCAGCATCAGCACTGCTGGAACGTCTCTCAGCCAATCAGATCGCAGCGTTGGGACTGCCTGTTATAATGATGGATGATCAGACAGATCAGCTTCTTACGCTACGGAAATGTCCCAAACTGTCTCTGTTGTCATGTTTCGTCTGCTGTGGCGTCAGGCACACCTCACAATCGGCATCGGAAGACAGAAGCGTCTCTAATAAAAAGTTCGTAAGACACTAGGCTGAGTCCTGCTGGGGGCGTGTGACCTCATCAGAGCGGATTCACTTCATTAGTCTGTAAATCCGAAGTTTCACGATGAGACGTAACAATTCGAACACGCAGTAAAAGACTTTAAAGGCCCAGTAACGTGTTAGTGTGAGTCAATAACAGAGTTCGTTAGTTACGACTTTCTGTTTAGTCAGCGTATCGGCCGGAACGGATCGGAAACCTTCTGAGAGACGCGAGTGTTAGCGCTGGTGTTAGTTTGTTTTTGGAGAGCACGTGGTGGTGGAATGTGTGGTCGAGCTTATTGAGAGGTGTGTGTGTGTGTGTGTGTGTGTGTGTGTGTGTGTGTGTGTGTGTTTTGGAGGGGGAGTGGAAGATTGATGATTCCACATGCGTGGACCTTTTGCCCTCTGTCTTCTCACCTCCAGCCTGGAGAAATATCTCCCTCTCTCTCTCACACACACACACACACACACACACACACACACACACACACTGAGAGTGAGTTAGGAAGGCCCCCAGAGGTTTAGCTTTCCAGTGTTTAAACTGCGTCTTTGTTACTTTTGATTTCAGAGCTATTTTTATCTCGTACCTTCAGCATGTTTTTTTAACAGTTGTGAAATGTCCTCGTATCTGATCTTCGCAGATGAACCCAGGAATGCATGGTGTTACATCACGGAAACTTTAACGTGATTATCAGCTCGTTACGTTTACGTGAAGAAAATGAAAGAAGAACTTTGGGAGACAGTAAAATGGAATTCAGCTGTTTTTAATAAGCATGTGGGAGCGTGACACCCTCTGGTGTTCAAAAAATGCAGTTGCATCAGATTGCATAATAAACATAATGCATCGTTACACTCCTCCTGGATAATCTGCGAATCCGCACACAATTCTTTTTCCAAACACGTATGTTGCCCTCTCGTGGACAAACTGCACAACAGCAACACTCATAACATGAAGTGTCCATGCTCTTTCTCTCAGTTTCTTTTTTTTTCTTTTGCTCTGATTTATAAGTCGGGCTGTAAACAACAGAAAGAGATTTTCAAGCGACTAAAATAACGTAAAACCAGACTTATTCCAGAAAATAAAAACATACACAGCTACATAAAGCTATCGTTTAGTGTCGCGTAAATACTCGGATTTTACAAAACACTATTTTTGACTTAGTTTTCATTGTTTTTTTTATAGAATTGTACTAAAATTCACAGTTGTAGTTTTAGTTTTAGGGAAACTCACATCTGCTAAATCTTAATCTGAACCCCTCTCTCTCTCTCACACACACACACACACACACACACACTCTCTCTTTTTAATGCCCCTAAAGTACCCTTTAAAACATGCTGTACGTTGTAACCCCGGTAACTGCTTTGATCTGATCACCACTCTACAGTGTGGCCCCGGAGCCAGAGGTCGCGCCGCTACATTATGCTAGTTGGGGTCACGCTGAGTTAAGGAGCAGCAGCACAAAGCTCCACCTACATTTGTGGCCTGCAGGGTTCACGTGTGGGGCCCCGGGTACAAAATCCTGTGTGATCTTTAAATACAGCACGGTGCTTAGAAAGTCTTACTGGATGTTTGGCTTTAGATGCCATCGTTTGTGGTGCCAGTCCGTTACGGGCCCGGGTAGGGCTCGCTGGTGCAGCCGGTGGTTGGGCCACTCCCTCAGGAACAGCCAACTGGGGCGCGAGTGTAGCTCTGTGCCAAAACACCAACTGTTTAATTAATTAATTTATTTACCAGCTGTGCTTATTTTATAGTTTTCTCTCAGGGTCGTGGGTCCTCTAGCGCCCCCCGCTGTTTGTTGGCCGTGCTGCTAGGTGATATCTCAGTCACGTTTAATAGCAGGACTTAAGGCAGAGCAAACCCACATGGTTAAAGAAATTCGGAGTGACCGCGACCACCCGGCGGCCCCTCAGCTTTATTTCCTTGTGCCGGACATGAAAGGTTTCCATGGTTTCCTCGGGTAGCGGCCGGACAGGGCAGAGGTCGGCGTAGATTGCTGAAGGGGTTGCAGGTTCGGAGACAGACGGGGGAGAGAAGGGGGTCGGAGGGAACACAACTACTATAACTCAAACAGACTTGGTGTGAGAGGAGTGTGTGGGTAATTTAAGAAGTCTTGCTAAGTAAAATTTGCTTATCTCATTGGCAGGCTTGTTTTTGCTTAACATAAACACTTTATTTTTATTTTTTATGTACCTGTTAGTGTTTGTGGACAGATTTTTTGCAGTCCAGTATTAGTTTTATTCTTTTTTTTATCACCACTCCTATAAGCCTGATTAGACACTGGGTCTTGCCACAAGATGGCGTAAAAGTGCTTCTCCTATGCTGCTTCCCTATAAAAAGGCTCTCAGAGGCTACTTTTGGGTAGTGTACATCTTGGTGAGAGATTTGCCCAAAGCTGGTCATGTAGATCCTGCACACTGATAGTTTGCTGAATCTGGCATCCCAGCGGGTCCCATAAATGCTTGATTGGTGATAAATCTGGCAACCGGGCATGAGAAAACAGAAAAGCTTTGGAAAGATGCTGTGACGTTTCAGCTGGCCGAGGAGATGGTACTCAAAACATGGTTATTAAGGGTATTAAGCAACTAGTAAGCAACTAGTTAGTCACGTTACTACACCTAACGCCATCAGGAGCTCATCGGTCCAGACGTTTGGTGCCAGGAAACCATACTGGTGCCAGGAGACTGAATGTACGTTTGAAACCCAGAGCTGGACCAGACTGCTTTATATCTCTCCTCTGGGAAGGTCCAGTATGGTTCTCTGGCACCGAAAGTCCAGACGTACGTCCTCCTGAGGCTGATTTTGAGTGTCATTGCTCCTCGGGGGTGGGAGCTGAGTCTGTGTTCTTGACACAGAACAAGAAGTATCTGCTTTTTTATTCCTGTAATGATAGTAGGGTTCGGTTTAGGTTCAGTAGCCCTGCTGCAGTGGGATTCCACAATAGCTCTCTGTCCCCTCGTACTCCGGTTACCTAAGTGGTCACGCTTTCAAATTCCCAAATTCCCAGAGGGTTAGGAGGCAGATCCCAGTCGCCCTCGTCCCGGCGGTGGCTGAGAGCAGAGGAGTGAGTGATTTACGCAGATAAGGGCTGTCCAGGAATTCTTTGGACCTGAGAATGTCCTTTCTCGTGCCCCCCTCCCCCACGCTGGCCATAAGGCTGGGGGGCAAAAGGGTGTGTTGAATGGGGCATGGTCCGGCCTGTGATTGGCTGCAGAGTGGCCCTTTGGACACTCACTATCCTGATGGCTGATTGATTTGTTGAGCTTCTCAGTGCTGCATTCTTTCTCTCTCTGTGTGTGTGTGTGTGTGTGTGTGTGTGTGTGTGTGTGTGTGTGTGTGTGTGTGTGTGTGTGTGAGAGGGGGGGGGGAGAAAAATGAAAGAGAAGTCTAAGAGAGAGAAAGTGTAAAATGCAAATTTGTAAAGAGATGCAGTGCTCCTTACATTCACTTTGACGTTCTTCAGCGCAGACAGTTTGGACCTGAGAGAGTTCATGTTTTGTTATGGTCAACTTCATTTCATTTGTTAATAAACATCCATTCCTGCATTTCAGGAAAAAAGTTGGGACGGGACAATTTAGGGCTAGCAATGATATAAAAAACTGAACAATGATGTTATTGCAATCATGATTTGGTACCAAACTGGAACTGGTACTGGAACATCTTAGATTGAGGACTGGAACTGGTAGCGGAACATCTTAGATAGAGGGCTGGAACTGGTAGCGGAACATTTTAGATAGAGGGCTGGAACTCGTACTTGAACATCTTAGATTGAGGACTGGAACTGGTACTGGAACATCTTAGATTGAGGACTGGAACTGGTACTGGAACATCTTAGATTGAGGGCTGGAACTGGTACCAGAACATCTTCGATTGAGGGCTGGAACTGGTAGCGGAACATTTTAGATAGAGGGCTGGAACTGGTACTGGAACATCTTGGATTGAGGGCTGGAACCGGTACCGGAACATCTCGGGGTGAGGACTGGAACTGGTAGGAGAATATCTCAGTGTGAGGGCCCATTTGCAGGGTTAATGCGGTGCAGGTTCTGGAGGTGGCGCCATCGTGTTCCTTTAGGGAGGGTGTACTTTTACCAGCCCAGCGGGGGGCGTCCTCAGTGAAAGCATCTCACGCAGAAACACAGCGGATGTCGCCCCACACGGGGCGAGTTCCTGCTGCTTAAAGTACTAACAGCTGGCAGCTCTGGTTCGGGGACCCGTTTGTTATAATAAACACACACAGCCAGTCATCAGTGGGCTCAGGAACAGGAGATGGACCTCCTGTCCCAGCGCCCATCGTTGAGTGTTGGTTTCATTTAAATCATGTCTAGCAGCACCATCAGGTTTTAAGTGTGTTATCATCTCACTCGTCTCCAGAATGTGGATCCATCCCATCTCGGTTATCAGCTGCGGCGCTATTGATCGGTGTTAAGTAATGATTGGGGCTGGAGCTTCTGTGGTGGAGGGGTGTGAGGTCGCTGGTCTGAAGGAACCGCGGGGGTTTTAGAGCTCTCCGTCTGATAAGGACAGAGGAAAGCTGCTCGGCCTTGGACCAGTTGATTCAGGATTCTCACCAAACATTGTAGCTTCTTTGCTGCCCTGAAAATGAAGATGTGACGTCTGCTGGAGGGGGTTCACAAAAACACCTGTGTATTGGCTTTAGCTTGTAAAATGGCTCATGAAAGGCTCAGCCCGAGCTCTTTAGGGGCTAACGGAAAGACAGAGTGCAGAAAATGTATTAATGACGTTGTATACTAAGTAGATACATGAAAGGCTCTTAATCACAGTTCATATATTTCTTAATATACTCATTTCATTCCGGGGTTGCCAGATCCCACAAGAAAAAAAACACGTCACAGCCAGTGGAATAAGAGCCCAAATAAAGCCAAGTCTTTACAATAAGTGGACCTGGAAACCGTGTTTGTTTGGTTACGTTTGCGTTACTGAGAAACTCAATTGAAATCGTGTAACTGTTCTACATGCTGTGAGAAATCCGATTACTAAGATAAAATCCAGCTCTCTATCAGATTTTTAAATCTGACTACTTGTTTACATGTCCAGGTTTCTTAACTGGACTGTATACAGCCAAGAAAAAACAAATAATGGACAGCTGGTGACAGATATGAACTACAAAATATACGATATAGGCAAAAGTTTGTGGACACCCCTTCTAATCAGTGAGCTCTGCTATTGCAGTAACATTCCCTTGTAACACGTTCATGATATAAAGGGTACATTTCTGGATTCTATAGACAGTTTTCAGTAGAATGGGGTATGCTGATTCTTCCTTGACTCTCAGTATTACGCATTTGTAGGTTTCTGCACCCAACAACTTTCCGCCCTGCCATCCTTACATAAAGTCCATAGAGAATTGGTTTGCTAAATTTGATCGAGACCTTGGCTGGCTTGCACAGAACCTTGATCTCGGCTCCATCAGACACCTCGAAAATGCACTGGAACGCCAAAAGTGACAGTGCTGATTGGCTGAACGCCAGACTAATACCCATGTTTTGGATGGAATTCTTTGGGTGTCCACAAACTTTTGTCTGGAAGCGCATCCGTTTTCGTTTGGTCTATCTGTGGGACTTCAGTTGTGTTAAGGTCTTTTAAGCTTTCATGTTGAGTAACTGCCGGGTTACAGAGCTTTCATAGAGGCCCTGAATGTGAGGTGATTCAGTTTTTGTATTTTAAGTTTGACTCCTAGTTCTTAGGGCCTCGAATGGCCGAATCGACTCTTCTTGGGACTGAATCGTACTCATTTGACTCTATGCATGTGATTCAAATAAAAGTATGGAAACTGTAACCTTAACTACAACCTACTTATTGGCTATTAGACTTAAGAAGTACATAATGGCGGCTCAGACTGCTCTCAGGTCTTTATCAGGAGAACCTTTATCCACTCAGGTCTTCGGGTTCTGCCGGTCGTTTATGCAGTGGTGCTACCCTGCTAAGCTGAAGTGTGTTGTGGTAGCTGGGACAGAGGAAAGAGGGGCGAGAGGGCGCGGGGTCGGGGCCACCAAAAGGCCAGCGTTGTGTTATGGTGAGATCGGATGTGTCGATGTTTATCTGAAGACCTTTTGGTTCGGGCTGATCATCCATCTGATACCCTGCTACTGTATCACCTTTCACCCATCCTCTTCATCTCTTTGTTCTTCACCCCCCTCGCTCTCGCACCCTCTCGCAGTACAGGTTTGCATTATTGCAATCCGAGCGGAAGCCCTTTTTAAGGAGAGAAGAGCCATTTCTGCGTTCGTTATTTCTTTGGGATCGCTGTCTCTTTGGGGTGGTCCTGTGAAGGCGGGTATAAACAGGATCCGCCCCGAACCTGGAGGGCATCAACCTGGAGAAGCAGGAGGGCGAGGACTGTGGCCTTATGCCCGTGGTTGTTTTTCTGAGGGGATTAAAGCGGCGCCAGTGAGTGCGTTTACACGCACTGTTTGAGTCTTGGTCTTCTTTCTTATAACGTGTAGGGATTTTCCTTGCCACTGTCGCCCTAGGCTCGCTCAGTTTGGGGTCGGGCTTAGATATCACAAGGTCATCTAAATTGTAAAGCTGCTTTGAGACAAAGAGAAATCAGAAATAAAACCTATAAAAGACATGTTTGTACATAGTAGTTTTTTTAAATGTAATATTTATTTATAAAACTTTCTTTTTTTTTTTAAAGAAATGATACAAGCATCAAAATAAAGCGGCTGTGCTTGTATGCAGATTTTAAAATATGTATTTATATTTATTTATTTATTTTTATTTTTGCTATTATAGGGTTTTTTGTTAGTAATAACCCTTTACAAAATAAAACTAAACTAAGGGAAATTATTAAAAAAATTAACCAGCAAAAAAAGCTGATTAAAAGAAATTGACAAAATTATGAGTAAACAACAAATACTTTTGTGCGTATCATGAAATAAAACTAATAGGAAAATTAAAATAAAATAGACATAATAAAGAAAATATACTAATATAAGATAGTAATTTAAATAGATATATTTTTAAAAATTAATTTTAAGCATTTTAATTATTATGCTTCCACAATGGATAAACTTGGCTGAAAATTGGCTCGTTATTAGCAGATAATCTAAATAGTTAAGCTGCTATGAGACAGCACTGTGGAAATAAATGGCACTTTGACGTTGACTTAATGATCCGATAACTACAGAAAATCAGACGCTCTGTGTCTACATGACTCATGCGTGCAATGATCAGATTTCTGGCAACCAGCCAGTAATCTCACAGAACACAGAACGATGTGACATAGACTGAAAAACACCTCCCTTTTGATGGTTCTTCATCTAGAAGATGTTGTAAACTAAAATTCTTAATTTCCTCCATCACATACTGCAAAAAGTGTTTTTTTCCCCTGAAAAAGTGTTTGGTTGCCATGTCATGGGTGCTGCATCTGATTCCCGGGTTGCCAGATCCCGCCAAAGGTATGAGCAATCAGGTCTATGGAAACAAGCCCAAAAGAAGCACAAGCAGGCGACCGACTACAACGTGACAGACTGACCCCTTGATCAGTTTAAAAAAATCATATTTAACTTTAGAGGTTGAACCAAACCAAAGCCTGCAACCGGAAACGAACATTATTGGTAAGCTGCTTTATAGAACAGTAAGCCCAAAGTCGCTTTGAATAAGCTGACCTGGCAACCATGTTTGATTCTGCTAGATTGTGCTGTGATGGTAAGAACCATAAGTGTGAGGTTACTATAGAAACCATTTGATTGGCCTGATGCTGTTTGTCTCTGCAGGTCTTACCTCCTTCAGCCAGCAGCCTTCCTCCGGCGCCGTGACGGAGGGTTCGGTGGCACGCTTCACCTGCAGAATCAGCGGCGTGCCCCCACCCATCATCACCTGGGAGTTCAACAGGGTCCCCTTACCTCTGGCCACCGACAGGTGTGTGAGTCTGATCCAAGGGCGGGGCCGAAATTCAGAGATACCTAGCATGAGATTATAAACGAGCACAAGATAGAGAACAACAGAAAGGACTTAAAACGAATAAGAGCTAAAACCGGTGGAATAAAGAAATGTATGAAAAAGTCATAAGCGAATCAAAAAGTTGTTAAAAAAATCAGGATCTAGTTCATATACGCAGATTTAAATATTTATTTATTTATGAATTATTAACAAATATTTTTAGACTAACACAGACTGTTGTTTTTATTATTCAAACTAATAAAGACAATTATTAATAGTGAAATAAACACAAAACATCTGAAAGGAATAAATCATCAGGTAATAAGAAAATTAATTATTTATTGCATATATGTAGACAATTTTATTTTATTTTATAATAATTATATGTTTTTTTGTTTTTAAAAGTATACTTTTGTGTATTTTAAATAATTAAAACAACATGAAATAAAAGCAGCCACAATATAAAACAGCTGTGATTAATTCTCTAAAAAATGACAATTAAATAATTAAATGAATAACAAACCATTAGTGCAAACATTTATTTATTTTTGCTTTTGTTTTTGATTTTGTTTTCCACAAAGAACATGATATTATGAAATATCACTAATCCATTAATAAGATTACACCAGCAAAGAAATAAAACAGGTATAAGAGAAATCATTTTTGTGGACAGGTGCTGTTTTTTAAAAGTGATATTTATTTATAAAACTAATTTTTATTCATTTAAAGCTAAACTTACTTAAATTAAACCAGCAAAGAAATAAAACAATTTCTGAATAGTTAACAGTAATAATGTTTATTTTTGTTTCAATGGGTGTTTTTCTTTAGGAATATACCTTTATAAAATAAGGAAATTGAATTAAAAAATAAAACCAGCAAAAATCTGTAATTACAGAAAGAATGAATATGTCAAAAAATATTGCATTAATTAAAAAATATATTTTGTGCATAACATGAAATAAGAAATGACTATTAAAATAAAATAGATCTAACAAAGATTTTTAAAAAATGTTGCATTTATAGTTTAATTATTATGGAATGAAAACTTGCTAAAAACTTTTAAAGAAATTAAGCTGGTTTTACTTTGAAATAAATATCATAAATATATAATTATTTTCTTAAATAGTTAAAGAATAATAAACAGAGTTGTGCCTGCAGTCTGGGTGGATTTTATTCCATATTTATTTTCAGATGAATGTGTTTTTTACTTTTGATCCTTCCCTTTCAGAATCACAGTGCTGCCCAGCGGGGTGCTGCAGATCCAGGCCGTGGCCCGCAGGGATGCCGGGAGCTACCGGTGCGTGGCGGCTAACGTGGCGAGCCGGCGGCGGAGCGCGGAGGCCACGCTGACCGTCACTCCAGGTGAGAGAGAGACCGGCCCCTCACTGGCTCTCTGATCGCTAGGTCTCCGCTCCTGACTGATCGTCTGTCTGCATTTCCCTGTAGCTCCGCCCCCCAGAGCTCCCCAGAGGCCTCACATCATCGCCGGGCCTCAGAACGTGACGGCGGCGGCTCATGGCGGCGTGCTGCTGGAGTGCGTGGCGGTGGGAAACCCGCGCCCGCTGATCTCGTGGAGCCGCGCCGACCACACGCCCATCGACGTCTACAACACCAAAGTGCTCGGCAATGGCAACCTGCTCATCTCCGACGTCCAGAGGCGGCACGGCGGCGTGTACGTGTGCCGCGCCACCACGCCGGGCACCAGGAACTTCACCCTGTCCGCCGCCAACGTCACCGTTCTCGGTAGAGCGTCTCAGACATTTGAATCAGTTTCATTATGCGGTGTTTATATTCGTATGTATGTACACGCTATGTAATATCGATGTTAATGCTTGGATTTCAGAACCTCCGTCTCTGGTGGAGTGGCCGGAGAGTTTGACCCGACCCCGCGCTGGGACCGGGCGCTTCGTGTGCCGCGCTGAGGGGTTCCCTCCTCCCCGCATCACATGGCTGAAAAACGGAGAACCTGTCAAATCCAACGGACGCGTCAAGATGTACAACAGGTACGGCCTCTCAGAATACTCGTACGAAAAGTATCAGGACACAAACAAACATGAACAAAAGTGTTGGGACACAAACAAACATGTGGCTACAAGTATTGAGAGACAAACAAACATATGGCCAAAAGTATTGAGACACAAGCAAAAACGTGGCCAAAAGTATTTGGACACAAACACGTGGCCAAAACTATTAAAACACAAACAAACGTGGCCAAAAGTATTAAGTTACAAACAAACATGTGGCCAAAAACAATCATTTGACAGACACCCAGTGCAGCCAAAAGTATTGGGACACACCCCCAGAGCATCCTGCCACTCAACTCGAGCTCCATGTACTTACAACACTAAGCATTATTGGTAAGGTCTTGATCAGGTGATCAGGTTTCCGTTTGGTTTTATTTCGGTAGCAAACTGGTGATAAACCAGATCATCCCTGAGGACGACGCCATCTATCAGTGCCAGGCAGAGAACGATCAGGGCTCGGTTCTGTCCACGGCCCGACTGATCGTGGTGATGTCGGAGGACCGGCCCGGGGCGCCCAGGAACATCCGCGCCGACACCGTGTCCAGCTCGGCCATCCTACTGGCCTGGGAGAGACCGTCCTACAACGCCGAGAAGGTCATCGCCTACTCCATCCACTACATGAAGGCTGAAGGTATGTGTTAATGTGTTTATCCCTACACACTTACATGTGGCCAAAAGTATTGGGACACAAACAAACATGTGGCCAAAAGCGTTGGGACACAAAGAACTGATTCAGTCATAGCTGCTCCGTTATGATCAGCATTCAGTGCCATGCCAAAGTGCCCCGGGTCCCATTGTGTTCCTTTTGCACACGCATTCCGGATGCAGCACAATAGGTTTCTGACCAGCTTGAATGACCCGGCCTCTCGAACCCACAGCCCTCTGGAGTTAAAAAGGCAAGTTATGGGAACTGGCCACTTTACAGTAAAGGCCCTGCTGTGCCGTTCCAGCCTGCTGCACTCGCTCATTGTTGGTAAAGTCACTCGGGACAGGAAGATGTTTTTGTTCCCTCTGCCCTTTGCAGCCTAATTATTGGTACGAGCTCGAGCTCTTGAACGTGCGAGAGCCGGCAAAAGAAACACCTGCCAGCACTTCGCGAGATGAGAATGGCAAGCAGGCTTACACGTTTTCACTAATTGGCAGGAGAGAGGTTTAGGGAGAAGTGAAAACTGAAGTAAGGTGCAATTATATACATGTATGTGGGCAAAAGTATTGGGACACCCCTCTTAATCTGAACTCAGGTGTTTCATTCAGTCCCATTGCCATTTTGGACAATTGTGGGAACAGTTTGACGAATTAAATTTTTTGTTCTGGTTCATAAAGGCATGGTTGGGTGAGTCTGTTTTGGTTTGATGTGGAAGGACTTGACTTTAACCCCATGGAACACCTTTGGGATGAGCTAGAAGCCTAGGAACTAGGATTGTACCAACATCGGTCTGACCTCACAAATGGATAAACGGATTAAACTCCCCACAGACACAGTCCAAAATCCTGTAGAAAGCTCCAAACGAACTGGTGTCCCAATACTTTTGTCCATGCCTTTGTCTCGTCCCTTTATCTGTTTAAAGCATTTGCAGCGAATGAGTTTTTCTCATGGTGCATCGATAAGGGATGTTTATCTGCTCCAAGAAATCCTCCTCTTGATCTTAAAAGAGAGATTCTACAACCAGTTACCTCCTATCATTTCATAACTTATTTAATTTAATTCGATTATCCCTTTGATTAAAATGAGCGTCTAAATGAAGCCTGTCCTCGCCTCGTTAGTCCATGTTTGTGCGCTTTCCCGGACGTCCGCTGGAATAAGGCTGGAATTGTTCCGAGCTCCTGCATCTTCTTTTTTTTCATTCTGGATTTTGTTTGTTGGCTCAAAAGCGACCCGAGGCCTTTCCACGCTCCTTTTGTGCGACGCTGCTAATCCGGGCCAATTAAAGCCTCGTCAGAGGCGCCAGCGGGTGAGAAATCCGGCGTGTGGAATTCAGCTCCCGCCGTTTAAGGAGGCGTGACCGATTTGATCGAGTTGACACGGCTCTTGTGTGTCGGGCCTCGGTTCGAATGAGCACGCCGGGTCATTAGCTAAAGGACGAACAGAATTAACGAGGAGGGAGAAGAGAGCCTAACGGAGGCCTGGGGACCCCTTATGGACCCGTGAGAGGGTGCAAAGGCACGGGGATTTGGGACAGCAGTGTCCGAAAGTTTGTGAACACTTTAGAATCTGATATGAGCTAAAACGTTTTCGAATTGTCACACAAGTCCTAAAGTAGGTTAAAAAAACAGTCGACGTAATCGATCAATATTTTAAAGAGACGTATAATTTTTTAAAACTGTGCTTTTTGATTTGCCTCTTTGTTGTTTGATTTGGTTTCCATGCACACTGCTTGCTGCATCTTCTGGAAGATGTCAAGCCTGATATCGTTTTATATCGTATTATATTTTGTATCGTATTATATTGCCAAGCCCTAACCGTACATGCTCCGCTTAATAGTTTATTCCGCTCTTAATGACTGCAGGTCTTAATAATGAGGAGTACCAGGTCGTCATCGGCAACGACACCACCCATTACATCGTGGACGACCTGGAGCCGGCGCAGAACTACACCTTCTACGTGGTAGCCTACATGCCCATGGGAGCCAGCCGTATGTCTGACAACATCATACAGCACACGCTGGAGAACGGTGAGTGTCGAGTACACCACATGACCTTTTTCCATTGCTGCAGAGTCCAGTCTTCATGCTCTATACCAAATCAAAGGCTTTTTCCAGATTATCTTTACTAGCAAGTGGTTTTCTTACAGACACACAGCTGTTTAATCCCAATCCTGAATTACTATTAAACATAGTCGTATGTGTCCAGTTTTTACCTATCGGCTTCACCGGACGTTTATGTTCGGTATTTTTCCCACCACATTTCTTGTGTGAGGTTGAGGGGCAACACTATCCATCCAGGTTTTATTAATGTCTTGGAGAGCTCTTAAAAGCAAATCCAAACATCTTTTGCACGACCACAGGATACATCTTCTGAAATGGCTGTTTAAGAAACGAGAATCCACATGTTGCTCCTGCTAGGATTAAACGTATTAATCAGCTGAAACCTATTAATCACTGCAATAATGATCTAATCAAAGCCTCTTATTTGCTGATTTGAATCCAATTGAAGTTGTGTATGTTTGTGCCAGAAGGCACCGCCAGGATATGAACCCGGGTCCCTGCTGCCGTGGGCCGTCAAGAGCGCCTTATGTTCTAGGTGCATGTCTAATATTAGTTAATGTGATTTTTCTGCTAGTTCCTCTTCGAGCTCCTGAGCTGTCTCTGACCAGCCGCAGTCCCACTGATATCCGGGTGTCATGGCAACCGTTGGCGCCGAAGCTGAGTCGCGGTTCGGTCTCGGCGTATCGTCTCTGGTACCGTGCCGGCTCCGAGGGTGCCGTCGTGCAGCTGGAACTGCCCGGGGATCAGACCCAGCACCTGCTGGAGGGCCTTCAACCTAATACCGTGTACCTGCTGCGGATCGCTGCTGCCACCAGCGTCGGCTGGGGCGAACCGTGTGCTTGGACCTCCCACAGGACCCCCAAAGCGTCCAGCAGAGAAGGTAAGAGAGTCTCTGGGCTCTGTGCCATGCTGCTATGCCATGCCAGTCATGCTGTAGCTGAGTGTATAAGGGTTTAGGTCATTACCGAGTGCCGCTTCGTTTCATCACCTCTTCTGCTTATGTGTTGGCAGTGCCCCTGGCACCAGAGCTGGACTTGGAGCCCCTGAACTGTACGACCCTGGCCGTGCGCTGGCGTTTGGCTCCGGGTAGCTCTGTCTCAGGCCTTCAAGGATTCAGACTGTTTTACCACGAGGAGAACCAGCCTGAGAGTTCACCCATCCAGCTGGCACCGCACCTCCATCAGCACACCATCGGAGGCCTCGGTGAGTACCGGGGCCGTGACCAGAGGTGGGAGGGGTCAGAGCAGGTATCTTGTAGGACAGGTGAGGTCAGGTGAGCTGGGTTTAGCGCTGTAACTGTATCCTGAGCTTTATAGGATGGACTTGAGGACGAAGAACGTTTTGGTTGTAACTGTGACTGGAGCTATGAGGGCCTATGAAGTGCACTGTAAGGAGGGGCTAAAACAAGATGCTCAATTGCTTGGCCCTGCCCAAAACATGCCCACTAATCAGTCAAATGTTCAGCGAAAAGTGTCTTAAGAAAACGTGTTACGTAAAATTGTTATCCCTCAAATAACTTAAGAATTAGCTTACCTTAAACTCTTTCTTAAGAACAATTCTAAGAACGAGTGGTATTCCTGAAAAAGTTACGTTCTTAAATGTTTTCGTAACCTTACGATAGCGTTACACGTGTCACTTTTTTTAGTGTAGGCTATTTCTTCCACCATCACCTGGAGGTGGGAGTAAGGCACAAGCAAGTCCCAAGCTACTGTGGTAATAGCAAGTCGTCTTTTATTGCTGTTAGTCAAGCAGTTAGTTATGGGAGGAATGTGTCACAACACACAGAGGAGCGCCCCCTGCTGGCTATAGGGCTGCCTAACTCTGCAGTACAATGGGCACAGGTGTCAGAACTGGACTTTGGAGCAATAGGAAAGAGGTGGTCTGATCCGATGAGTCCCGTTTTCTGCACCGATTTGGTCACACGACTAGTGCCCTGAGTGGCGAGCGTGGTTTGTAAGCTCCTGCGTTCGCCCTCCAGCTCTTTATCGATGAGCCTGAAGGGACCTGCTGTAGGGTCGGTGGAACAATGCTGACGCCGGGGCTTGTGGGTATCGGCGCTATTGACAGTGGGGCTGATGGGTGATAGATTGGGAACCTCTTTTTAGAGCCCACCGTGACTTTTGTGCTCCATCCCCCCCAGTGTCCACTTCCTCCTCCTCCTTCTCTGACCTCTCTCACCGACCTCTGACCTCTGTGCTTCCCCTAAAGCCTTTTCTGCCGTCTGAGAATGGGCAGAGTGGCACGGAGTGTTTGCTCGGCCTCAGTCTGAGGTCAGCCTTTATCTCTTGCTGCGATGCTTTGAGGCCATCTGCGGCCGGAGAGAGATCGTACAGCTGGTCAGCATCTGGCAACCCACGTAACAGAGAGATGGATACAGGGATTGATATTTAGTGATGGTTTTCTAGATTTCTGCATAAATAGGAGCTAAAATGTTATCGGAGTCCTAAAAGTCCATTCAGGAAATTCAGGATCATTGCAGCGGTCAAACCACCACGGAAAACTCCATCTGATGGGGATTGAGAAAGAAAGAAACAAAGACTAAAAAGAAAGAAAGAAAGAAAGACTTAAGATTTACCATAATATTAAGCATTTGATTTGATTAAAAATCAAGATGATGACTTAGGACAGTGATCCTGATCCACCTTACACCAAATCATTGAGAAAGAAAAAAAATAAAGAAAGGAAACGCAAGCAATGAATCCTAAAAAGAAAGAAAGAAATTCTTTGTGTACTTGGAAAAGAGGATTATGAAGAGATATGTTATATATGGTCATTATACCATTATGAAAACAACAAATCTAATGGTGGCCTAAAACTTTTGCACATGCACACACAGCTTTTCCTCCATGCTGTCAGCATGTGTGAATTATAAGTGTTAATGTGTCCGGGTTAAAGGTGGAATATCTGCACACTGTGAGTATGTGTGTGTGTGTGTGTGTGTGTGTGTGTGTGTGTGTGTGTGTGTGTGTGTGGCGTCCATGCTTCTGCCTGGAATTACCAGGTTTTCCTAACATTGTAAGGACATTTGATCCTCACAAGTGTAGGAATGCACTGTACACACACTGCTCCTTGGCATCATGTTAGCGTTGCTACTTAAGAATAAATCTAAGCTCAGTCTTAACCTCGGTAACCTAATGCTAATATTTTGGCCCTTTGGGCTTTTCAGAAGAAAGCTCCAGATGTGGTTCAACAAATCAGCTGTAGCTCTTCCTGTCCTCGTCTTACGATCAGCATTTCATCTAATAATGAAAAAACTGGAAGCACTCTGGTTTGATCTGGAGCTACGTACTAAAGAGCCGCTTCATTCCGATCTCCTAATCCGAGTACGTCGCTGGGACGGGGGGGTCTGTAGGAGGAAGGGGGCCGAATGGAGAGCAGGGGTGGTTTCTGGATCCTGGGCTTAAGGAAGCTGGAACAAGGCAGAGGTCAGAGTTTGAGCTCTGAAAAAAAATCCTTTAGAATGTGGGGTCAAGGGTTGATGGTACGGGGCCTCTTTCAGCCTCTTACTGGGAGAGAGCGAGAGAGAGAGCGAGAGAGAGAGATGGTTTGAAGCTATAAGCTGCTTTCCTTTCTAAAATCCATTTGATCTGCAGGATTACTTTTAGAGAACGATGCTGAAATGACACCGTCCACGATACATTCTGTAAAACTGTTCATTATGAAGCTCTGTGTCTCACAAACATTGATGGAATTAGAAACTGTCTTTATGTGACAGCACAACATACTGTATTTCCTGTTGTATTTATGATGTGAGCAGACATTGCTTTTCTGCTTTAGTATTTCAAATGTCAGATATGCAGACCTGTGGTGTTATAATAATAATAATAATAATAATAATAATAATAATAATAACTGTGGTGGCCTAGTGGTTAAGGAACTGGACTGTGGGCCAAAAGGTCCAGGGTTCAAATCCCACCTCTGCCAAGCTGCCATTGTTGGGTCCTTGAGCAAAGCCCTTAACCCACAATTACTTGGATTGTAAGACTGTACCAATTGTAAGTCGCTCTGGATAAGGGCGTCTGCTAAATGCTGTACATGTAATAATGATGATGATGGTGATGATTATTATTATGGTATTATATTTATTTCCACCAATCACATGGGCTACCACAGTAACCACTTAATAACAACCTGACACACCGTGGCAACTGCCTGAAATACCATAGCAACTGCATAGCAACCACCTAGGAACACCATAACAACCACCTTGCAGCACCATAGCAACCACATGAGACATCATGTTACCATAGTAACACCATAGCAACCACTTAGTAATGACTGATATAAGCAACATTGCCCCGACCTACCAGTACTGTTGCACCTTATTGGTCACATAGCAAGAGCCTAACAACTGGAATCCACTTTTGCTGTGCAACCATACCGTGTTTTTTTTCCAGGAAATGCATTTTTCTAGTAGTTGTTATAATTATAAGAATAATAATAATAATTATTATTATTATTATTACAAGTTAGGAAAAGCTGAGTGGTTTGCCTGCTCACAGAATCCTGCCTGGGTATCGATGGTGTCGGTTAAATGCTTGTCCCAAATTCTGAAATCCTTTTCAAGGGTGTGTGAAACAGGTTGTTGACCAAAATGAACGTTGGCCAGACATTACCATGGTCACTTAGACTTTTTAGGCTACTGTAATGTAAATATAAAGGGTATTTTCACAAGAAAACTGCGTGCAAACGATACGTAAACCGATGTTTCTCACAGTCTAAGCCGTTAGGAAATAGGAGAGGGTGGCGTGTGGGTACGTGATCAATGGCTCCTGGTACAGGTTGAGATGATTTGATGTTTGAGAGAGGGTTTCGTACGCTGGTTGGCTGGTGCATCACCACAGTGTGTAATGGTGAGTCACAGTCCACAGAGCACCAGAGCTGCCCCGCCCCTTAGCCTGAGGTCACTACACCTACCACACACTGCCAGGGCTGAGAGGGGGAGTGTGTGTAGGGGGGGTAGGCATCTGGGCTGTGACCTTTGGCATGGAATGAGCCAGCCGAATCCTGGAGTGTGTGAGTGTGTGAGTGTGTGAGTGTGTGAGTGTGTGAGTGTGTGAGTGTGTGAGTGTGTGAGTGTGTGTGAGTAAATAAAGCACGTGACAGAGCAAAGCCCCAAACAGTGATGGGGTCTGTGCAGCATCATGCCCCTCTGTAGTTACAGTAATCAGATAGAATTAGTGAATCAGATGGAAGGTTAGAGCCATTTCCCCTGATACGGATAAGTTAATGCATATCTATTCACTTCTGTGTATTTAATACATTTCTTAATTATGTGGAACATATTTATTAATTATTATTTCATATATGTATTATGTAAGTCTACACTTGGATGTAGTTTTTTAAATAAAAGTCGTATTTAATTAAGTTATTCTTAGTTTATATTTACTTTTTCACGCCATCTAATGGTCAGTGTGCGTTCCTGCACCAGAGTGGAGGAAAATCCTGAACTCCAGGACACAGATGTAAGCTTATCCTGGGCAGAAGAAATCTAATCAGGGCACGTTATAATGCTTACAGCTTAGAACCGGAGCAGATAAACTGTGTGTGACTGGGCCTTAGAAACCCGCCGATAGAGGGCGCTGTTCTCAGGGTTTGTGTCTGTGGTCTTTACCATGGTCTGAGTCTCTTTCCCATGATCTTTTGACCAGTGATTTAACCTCCGTGACCGGGCTATTAAAGGGAAGTGACCGGTGCCATGTGGGCCCTGTGCTCTGGGGGTCGGGGGGTCGGGGTTTTGTTTGGAGGATGGACAGAGAAAGATGGATGGGCTCCCACCTTTTGTCCTTACAGAGGGAGGAGGGTGCAGATAGGACACTAGAACTCACACACACACACACACACACACACACACACACACACACACGCACACCAGCATGTACACACTCCTCATACACACACTGAGATTTTGTATGTTCTCCCTTCTCTCTAATCAGACCCCAGGAAGAAATACCATGTGAAGCTGCTGGCCTTTAACTTCATCGGGGAGGGTTACCAGGCCGACCGGACCATCAGCACCCCCGGATGTGTCTGTAAGCACACGCCCACCTTCCTGACGTCATCCTGTTAATTATATAGAATTATAATCATTGTTATTGTAAATGTTAGTATTATTGTTTTTATTTTATATTACAATGGTTGGTGTAATTTTACTTACTAAAATAATAATTATATAATAATCATGGCTATCATAATTACATTTGCTCTAATTTAACAGTCATTCATTTAGGTTGTTTTTGTTTTAGTATTTTCTTGTTTCCTCAAATAATATTATTTATTCTGATTTTGAGGTGTATTTTGTATTATATATATATATATATATATATAATTATTGTGATGCTTTATTTTATTTCTATGTATTAGTCATTTTTTTTTACTTAATACTTAGGATAATACTGATTTTATTTATTAATTAATTAATTTATTTATTTGGTATTTTCCAGTACCAGAATTATTATTTAATATTATTTTTTGCTTCCTAAAATAATATTAATTATTCTGAATTTTGAGATTTAATACTATATTTACAATTACTAATAACACTTTGTTTCATTTTTATTGTTTTTTTTTCATATTTTTTACTTCTTAATGTTAACGATAATACTGATTATATTTATTATTGTAACATTATCAGTGGATTTTATTTATTTTTTACTTTCTAAATTAATCATACTGATTTATTTATTTGTTATAGTAGACATATTATAAACATAATAGAGTATTTTGTGTTTTTTGCTTTTTAAGAATATGATTATGATTGTTATTTAATAGTTATTTTAAATAATAACATTTATTTATGTATATATTTATATTTAAATAATTCAGTTTTTTGTATGTATTAACATGATTATTATGAGGATTATTATTTAAATAGTACAATTTTCTGTTTATTTTGTACTTCCTAAAATAATTCTGTTGATCATAACGATCTATTATTTATTTATTTATTTATTTATTTATTATTATAGTTAAATGATTAGTGTATTTCTGGTTTCTAAAAATATAGTTATTGTTCTTGTATTGCATTAATAATAATTATTTAATATTTGTTTTTGAATAGAAAATTGTATTTAATTATATATAATTAATTTCCTGATATTAATCAATGGATTCAGATTATTTATTTATTTATTTATTTGTTTTTAAAATATGAACATAATTGTGATAATGATTGTTATATTACATTTATAAGGAATGATATTTTTATTTTCTTTAACACGCCTCCGTTCTGTTTCTCTCTGTGTTTATGTCATAGCGGTGCGGGATCGTTTGGTTCCTCCTCCTCCTCCTCCTCATCACGTCCTGGCCCGGACCAACAGCTCTTCCTCCGTGTTCCTGCAGTGGGCGCGCCCGGCCTTCAGCGGGGTCCGGACCGTCCGCTACACGGTGCGCTGTAACCCGGTGGGCCTGCAGAACGCCTCGCTGGTCCTCTACCTGCAGACGTAAGTATGCCTGGAACATGCCCCAGAGGCCCCCAGAACACCCCCTCATGAGGCGGCTCACGGTACGAGCAAAGGACAGAGGGTCACAGAGCCGCCTCTAAAGAGTTTGGACTCCACCGATCCCAGTCAGGCAGACTGTGTACAGACGGACTGCTTTTATTTTCACTGTTTTCTATCTGTTTCCTCTTGAATTTCCATTTCTTCTTTCCTATTTTTATTTTTATTTTTTTCATTTTTTGGTTTTGTTCATTTCATCCCTTTGTTTTATTTTGTTTCTTCCACTTTAATTTTCCATAATCGTCTTTCTTTCTATGCTTGTAGTCACTTTCCAGGCTTATTTCTTGTTCTGTCTTTTATTGATCGTGTTTTCTCTTTTTTTCTGGTCTCATATTTTGTCCATTCTTTACTGTTCATTTTTTCCCACTTCTTTCAGTTCCCATAATCTTCTTTTGTTTAAATCTTCCTTTTCTTTAACTTTCACATCAACTTCCTCTCCTTTCCTGTCCTTTCCTTTTCAGTTTGATAAAAATCGGGTGGACAATCCAGAAGGTTATTAGAAAAATGTTTTTGTTGATGAGTGAAGCATGGTGGTGGTAGTATCCTGGTTTGTCCCTGTTTTGCTGCATCTGGGCCAGAGGCTTCTGAATTCTGCGGAATGTATTTTTAGGATTTGTGTCTGATGATGTTTTAGCTTGTGTTCATTCTGTAATGTTATCGGTGTCCTGTAGGGGGGATCAGAGTCTGCTGGTGCAGGACCTGGAGGCTAACACTCGCTATGAGTTTGCCGTTCGGCTGCACGTCGATCAGCTCTCGAGCCCCTGGAGTCCGGTGGTTTACCAGAACACTCTGCCCGACGGTCCGAACCAACCCTCTGTCTTATCATAGTAAGTAAAAGCTGTAACCGACACGCCGGCGCTTATTTCTCCCTCTGCTTGCTCCCTCAGCTCCGGCGCTGCCCCCTGCTGGAGTCAAAGTCACACTGATCGAGGGAGACGCGGCGCTGGTGTCATGGAAACCCCCGAATGAGCCCGGCGGTGCCGTGACCCGGTACACCGTCCTGTACGCATCCCGTAAGGCCTGGCTGGCCGGCGAGTGGCAGATCCTGCAGAGCGAAGGTGAGCCGGCTCGCTCTGTACGCCCCCTGCTGTCAGCCCGAGGTTTTGAAGTTTTGAGTTTTTGGTGGACGCTCTGGTTTCTGTCCTCAGGGAGCGTCACCATGGCCCTGCTCAGGAATCTGCATCCAGGTAACGTCTACCTGGTGAAGGTCTCGGCGTCCAATCAGATGGGGGACGGGCCGTTCTCACCTGCCGTGGAACTGAGCGTCAGCGCAGACGGACACGACTCAGCGCACACTTTCCGCTCTCAAGGCTCCGCCCACAGCACAGGTGAGTACAGAGTCCCCTGAAAACTCACGCCGTCTTCAATATTGTCTCTCTCGTCTCTCTTTCATTTTCACTTTTCTCTTCTTTTTTTCTTTTCTTTCATTCTGTTTCTTCTTTCTTTTTTTCTCTTTTTGTCATTTTTCATTTTGGGTTGTTTTCACATTTACATTTTTCTTTTTTTTACTTTTTAAATTTTCTGGTGTCACGTTTTTTTTTTTTGTCTTTTCACATTTTAATTTCCTCTGCGTTTTTCTTTCACTTTTACAGTGGGGCAAAAAAGTATTTAGTCAGCCACTGATTGTGCAAGTTCTCCTACTTAGAAAGATGAGAGATGTCTGTCATTTTCATCATAGCTACACTTCAACTATGAGAGACAAAATGAGAAAAAAATCCAGGAAATCACATTGTAGGATTTTTAAAGAATTTAATTGTAAATCATGGTTGAAAATAAGTATTTGGTCAGCCACAAACAAGCAAGATTTCTGGCTCTCACAGACCTGTAACAATTTCTTTAAGAAGCTCTTCTGTCCTCCACTGGTTACCTGTACTAATGGCACCTGTTTGACCTCGTTATCTGTATAAAAGACACCTGTCCACAGCCTCAAACAGTCAGACTCCAAACCCAACCATGGCCAAGACCAAAGAGCTGTAGAAGGACACCAGGAAGAAAATTGTAGACCTGCACCAGGCTGGGAAGAGTGAATCTACAACAGGCAAGCAGGTTGGTGTGAATAAATCAACTGTGGGAGCAATTGTAAGAAAATGGAAGCCATACAGAACCATTGATATCTCCCTCCATCTGGGGCCCCACGCAAGATCTCATCCTGTGGGTCAAATGATCATGAGAAACGGTGAGCAAAAATCCCAGAAACTACACGGAGGGACCTGATGAAAGACCTACAGAGAGCTGGGACCAAAGTAACAAAAGGCTACCATCAGTAACACACTACGCCGAGAGGGACTCAGATCCTGCAGTGCCAGGCGTGCCCCCCTGCTTTAAGCCAGTACATGTCCAGGCCCGTCTGAAGTTTGCCAGAGAGCATATGGATGATCCAGAAGAGGATTGGGAGGATATCATGTGGTCAGATGAAACCAAAATAGAACTTTTTGGGTAAAAAGTCAACTAGAGGAAGAAGAATGCTGAGTTGCATCCCAAGAAACACCATACTACTGTGAAGCATGGGGGTGGAAACATCATGCTTTGGGCTGTTTTTCTTGCAGAGGGGACAGGACGACTGATCCGTGTTAAGGGAAAATGAACGGGGGCCATGTATCGTGAGATTTTTAAGCCAAAACCTCCTTCCATCAGTGAGAGCATTGAAGATGCGTGGCTGGGGCTTCCAGCATGACAATGATCCCAAACACACCACTCAGGCAACAAAGGAGTGGCTCCGTAAAAAGCATTTCATGGTCCTGGAGTGGCCTAGCCAGTCTCCAGACCTCAACTGCATAGAACATTTGTGGAGGGAGCTGAAAGTCCATGTTGGCCCAAAACATCACTGCTCTAGAGGAGATCTGCATGGAGGAAATGGGCCAAAAAATACCAGCTACAGTGTGTGCCAACCTGGTGAAGACTTACAGGAAACGTTTGACCTCTGTCATTGCCAACAAAGGTTATGTTACAAAGTACTGAGTTTGAACCAAATTTATTGACCAAATACTTATTTTCCATTTTACAATTAAATTCTTTAAAAATCCTACAATGTGATTTCCCTGGATTTTTTTTGTTCTCATTTTGGTCTCATGTTTTATTTTTTCATATGTTCCTTTTTCGTTCTTTTCCTTTTTTCTTTCACACTTACATTACTTTTTACTTCTCTTACTTTTCTATTTTTCTTGTCTCGTGTTTTGTTCAGCCTTTACTATTTTTTTCTTTGTATTATTTTTTGCTTTGATGTTTTCTCTTTTTCTTTTCACACATTCATTTTTTCTTTCTTCTCTTTACATTTTCAGGGGTTTTCTTTGTTTATTTAGTTTTTATTCCTTATTTTCTTTTTCCCTTTTCTTATTTGTTGGTTTGTTTTGTTTGTTCTTTACTATTTATTTTTCTTTGTTGTATTTTTTCTTCCACTTTCAGTTCCCATTGTTTCCTTTCTGTTCATGCTCACTTTCACTTTCCAGGGTTTTTCTTATTCTGGCTTTTCTTAGCGATCGTTCTCGTCTCTTGTTCTGTTCTTTATTCCCTTTGATGTTTGTTTTCTTTCCTTTAATCTGCTCTCTACGGTTTTACTTTCCCGGGTATGAGCCTCTCGCTCTGACGTATGGTTCTTTACCTGCTGGGATCTTCTGCAGTCTTTCCAGATCAGGACCACGGTTCGATGGCGGGTCTTATTGTGGGGGTGTGTATCGCTCTCACCTGCATCATCATCTGTGCTTTCATCCTGCTGTGCCGAGAGAAAGCCAAGTACGTAAGAAAATCCATAAAACGAGAGAGTCACATCATTAAATATTTATTCAGTGATTCACACTATTTGATTTCGATTCAGTGATTCACACTTAGATTTTGATCCAGTGATTCACATGATTAGATGTTGATTCAGTGATTCATATAATTACAGGTTGATTCTATGATTCATATGAATTAAGTGCTGTTTCATTAATTCACATGATTAAATATTGATTCAGTGAATCACACAGTTAAATATTGATTCAGTGATTCATACAGTTACAGGTTAATTGATTTACGTGATTAAATATTGATTCAGTGATTCTCTTGATGAGATGTTGATTCAGTGATCGATATGATGACATCACAATACAGGAAATCATGCAGCAGCAAAATCATCAGTCTGGGAGAAGGTCAGGCCACACCCACTACGGGCCACCGGGCCAATCAGAATGAGGCGGAGGGTGCTGAGGTCATGGTGCCCGTGACGAGAGAGCACTTCATAGATGCGAAGGTGAGTAGTGTTGATTGTTGTGAGTGTAACTGAACAGGAGGTTCGTGCTGAGTTCTAACTGTGTGCTGGTGTGTGTTCATGTTTCATAATCCTCAGGGGGGCACAGATCTGATCATAAACAGCCTCGGGCCCGTCCGACCCACCACAGAGCGGAGGAAGGCACAGAGCTGGAGTTTGTTTCGGAAGGACGAGAAGGTACGAAATGCGTCCGGCGGTTTAGCTGATGTGAATCCGCTCGGTCCGGGATCACGATAACTTGTGCCTTTCATGTCCCGATCCTTTCTCAGCAGGTGAAGACGACCCTCGCCTCGCCTCCTCTGTACCTCCCGGGCTCCACTCTGCTCCGTTACCCCCTCGAACCGCACGGATGCCCACGCACCCTGCTGGGGCCACCAGGGGGTGACACCGAGGGCTCACACTCCAGCGAGGGCAGTCACGACACCGGCGACTCCGGACGCTACTCGCACGATGAGCAGGACCTGACCAACCTGGGGAGTCCGGACCACGGCGCCGGGTCCTGCGACCTGCATCAAGCCATCGAGCTGGAGGAACTGAAAGCGCCCTCTGCTGGCCACGAGGAGGAGAGCGGCGGCGAAGCTTGTTTGGCCGTGTAACCGGGAGCTCGGGTTGGATCGGCTACCTTCTTACGTTTTTAGGTTTTATTTCCTTACCCACCCACCGTGAATGTTTTTGAAGTTTATCCAAACAATGTGAAGCTCGATATCGGACGTTCTGCAGCGCTGGCGTATCGACGCTCGGCGTCACTCGGAACGGTTTCTGACCTGGTACGTTGGTACGTCGCTGCTGCGGCTAAACGTGCGATATATTTAATAGCTACTTAGATTATACGATGTTCCTCCACTTTGACATGACAACAGATACTTCCTGATAGCAATAATGATGCTAGTGCTAGTTTAGCGTTTGTTTGTCCGCCTGTCGTCGTCTGTTTTACCCTTTTCCGCTGACATGGCGCCGGTTCTGGAGTCGTTGCTTGGTCCAAAACAATTCAGAACCGATAAATAAATAACGCACCACAGCAAAGGCAGGATTGAAGCGCCCTCTCCAAGTCTGGCAACTGGGAAAAATATCTAGCAGCCAACGATCTCTCACCAAGAGGTACATCACCCAAAAGTAGCCTCTGAGAGCCTTTTTATAGGGCAGCGCTATAGAGGAAGCACAGTATCTAATGAGAGCACATCTCTAATCATTTGCAGATCTGCAAATCTCTTCAGATTTGCAGCATTCCACTGCTAGAGCACCATGTCAGCGATAAAGGGTTGTGTGTGTGTGTGTGTGTGTGTGTGTGTGTGTGTGTGTCCTGTGATGGGCTGGTAAGGGTCGGTAACTTCTTTACTTCTTTATTCTACCTCAGTTCATGATTCAGGTGTCCGACGCTCTACCTGATGTGTTTGCTGTTTATAATCTGCGTCCTTATTTAATTTTATTCCTTTATTTACTCCTCAGGGTTGTGTGTGTGTGTGTGTCCTGGCCCTTCCAGCCCTCGCCTTAAACTACCTCGCGTGAAGCAGTTTGTTTATTAGCGTTATGTTTTGTTTTTGTTTGTTGTGTTATTTGGATCGACTCAGGGACTGGAGCGTTGGTGCTCTAGTAAAGGTCGCGTTTTGGGGACGCGGTTCGATCGACAGGGTATCCGTGTTTAACGTCACTGACCTCTTGTTGAATGTGTGTATAGTATGTTCGATCGGTCTTTCGGCAGTCTGCAGTCCGTCTGCTTTTCCTTTTCCTTGTGTTTGCGTTCTTGTTCTTGAGATATTTACCCAGAAAAGCTCGAGAGTTACCTTTGGTGTCATCGTGCTATTCCTTTGACGGCTTTTTGTAAAGTCGATGGCCTTATGGTTGGAGTCCGAGAAAGAGATTAGTGCCGTTGAGATGAGAACTTGTGAAGTGCAAAAATAATCCAATCACCGAGACGTGGGCGTATATTTACTACTGAGTACGGATTTCTAGTTTATCGTAGACATTATGTTAGGCGTAGGAGCGTGAGATTAGCACTTGTCTTTTCTATAGAAATAAGATTTCGATTTTGTAGAAACCCGTGCAACGGCGACGGCCGCCCATCATCCCGAGGGCTGTTTGCTTCTTCAGTTTAAGTTTGGTAAAGTTTGACAATGAGCCGAAATCGAAGCAGACCAAAGAAGAACGTCCGGCCGATCGGCCAGAGCCTCGTTCTGCTGCAACTGTATTAGGTACTGCTGCCTGATTCTACCCTTATCAGCCCCACTTCCCTTATAGATGGACTTTGTAGTTCTGTAATTACAGACTGTAGTCCAACTGTTTCCCTACATTCCTTGTTCGTCCTTTACTCTGTTCTGAAATGGTCAGGACGTAAACATTCAGCATTTCAGAGTCTAAACAAAGAGCTCCATGGCCATTTGGTGTTAGTCCGTGCTGCGTTTAATTCCAGGGTTGCCAAATCATACGAGTTAAAAAACTGACCAAATCTATGGAAGCAATCCCAAAGGTAGTGAAGTCTCTCAGAAAACCTGGCAACCGGGGTGGGAGATATGGTAAAATATTGTATCATATTGTTTAAATAAATATTTATTTATTGGTACTATAGCGACAGATTCTTAAAAACTACTTAATAATCCGATTTATTTTCCCGCCTTGTGCTCTGTGCTGCCAGGTGTGGAGAGTGGACTAAAGAAAACGTGTGCTTTTTCAGATGGAACTGACTTGTGAATGGTTTCAAACCGTGCAGAATATGCTCAAACCCTATGTTAGTTTTTGACCAGGGGTGCACAAACTTTTGCCTAAAACAGATATTGAAGGTCTTACAAAGTTAAAAATTGTGGGTTAAGGGCGCAGCACCGTACCTGCAGCTCCCCGCAGTGATTTTAGGAGCGATGCGAGCTGATAGTTATGTAGCCGATCTACCAATCATATTGAGCCGTTCCTCAGGGCAAATCATACGCTGCCAAAACTTACAATCAGCAGAAGCTAACGGGTCTGTTTCACACGATCCGGTGAGACACAATCAAAGAGCAAACAGCCTAGAAACCAAAGAGCGCGGTCGGCCGTTGCACGTCTCCTCGTCTTTCTCAAACCCTGAACCCTTACCTTAAACCCTTACCTTCGAACCCGCCTCTTTTACCCCAGCGTGGGATTTTATCGTCCATCGACGATGGGCGTCTGAGAATCACAGAATCTCGTCCGTTCAGCCGAAACCAAAGATGGTAGATTAAAAGCAGACTGAGATTTCCGTTACGGTTTTCCTTCCTACGTCGGAGCGGAAAACAGTTTTGAGTAAAATAGAGCGTGTACCTGCTTCGGAAATGTTTAAAAGTTCAGAGTTTTATGTGGCCATGCCTGCGTACGGTTCGAATGCACTGTGCTACGCAGGACTGTTACACTGCATGCAGTGTCTCGTTTCAGATTTGGATATTTTGCGTTATCGTTTGTTTTTGTTTTTCTTTTCTTAAAACGGATGTGTGTGTAACCCTCTGCAGCCCTGAGCTCCAAAAACATGCAGACTGAGTGCACCCCGCCTTGTTAACCCTATTCCCTGATGCCAGCGTCATGCCACGCTGCAAACATAGTTTAGGAAGGAGTTACAAATTCAAGGTGCTGCCCTGGCCACCAAATTCCCCCAAATCTCAATCCGATTGAGACTCCATCTCACAGCATAGAGGACCTGGCACTGACATGTTGGTGCCTGATACCACAGGGCACCTTCAGAGGTCTTGCGGCGTCCATGCCAAGACGTGGCAGAGAATTGGCACGAGATGTTAGGCGGGTGGTTCAGGATTCGTTCCTGGAATTGACCAGGCACTGACCAGAACTGTTAATGTTAATGTTCAAGGGGTTGATCCTTCTCTCCAGTCTGTCCTCCCTCAGATCTGACCAATCATACCCGGGTCATGCCAGGCCAGGGGGCACTGCCAGGACTCAAACCCAGGATATCTCAGCGGTGGCCTATGGTAATCCTACTGAAGACGCCCCTCCATTAACTCAGGTTTCTGGGAGGCAAAGGCATGAGGAGAACATGCTAAACTTCACAGACAGTAACTTCAAGCAGGGTTTGAACCCGGGACCAGTAGCCGCCATGCTCAAATTGGTACATTGTTAAGCTACGTAATCAAAAAATGCAGTGATGGTCCATATACTTATGGAACCATATAAGCGGGTACGATCCATGCCCATTTAATACAGGCATGAACGTGGCAGTGCCACGGCCCCGGGTTCATAGTCTGTAGTGGTTGTCTTTGGTATGTTCTCCCCGGGAGGTGAACTTGGATTTCTGCACCCTTGTGAGCTGAAACATCATCTGATTTTCACACTAGTTCAAAAAGCAGATAAAAAGAAACCAGGTAAAGAAATGAGATAAAAATAGTAAGATGCCCAAACCGTGACACAGATGGGTTAAGGTTCTTGTGCTGGAACGCAGCGTTTTACTTTCTCTACACATAATGCTTCGAAATTAAACCAAAAAGTTCTGAACAAAATTCTGCCTTTTCCATGTTATTTGTACCAAACTGCAGACGGGCAGCAGAGGACTTTTTGGAGGAGTGGTTTTCCGAAATGGTGGACTTCTAAACTTTAACGTTAGCCATTGTGAGAGAGACCTTAAGTTGCTTAGAGGTTATCCTGGGAATATTATGTTCTTCCTTTAGGAGTTTTAGGACTTTGGAAAACTGCATTCCAGCAAAAGAGCCTTTTCCCCATCTGTGAAGCATGGTGGTGGGAGCATCACGGTTTGGTTTCATTTAATCGGGTTCTCTTTATTTAGCCGATGGACCACATTCCTAGTCCGTATATTCTCCGTTCGGAGCTCAGGTGGGTTGCCGTGGGTTACACGCACGCTCTTTTACTTTATTTGAATTTGTTACGCTTCTTTAAAGGGACGCTTCACCGTCCTCCTGACCCGTAGAGGCTGCGGAAGCTCGGCCGGAGGAAGCGTAGCTGGATTTCTGGAGCTACACAAAACGAATCTCAGGGCTGCTCTCAGACCTCCCACGCTACGCCCCCCTAAGCCTCGCCCGTACGCACGCCTCGAATATTGAATGTACCTCGAATTATTTGAATACTACTTCTGAGTGTTTTTGTTAACTTGCTCTTGTTTTTCACTCTTGTAAGTGTTTTTTGGAAGATGTTCTGCTGTTTTTTCCTCTTATCATGTTAATGGTTATGCCAAGAATTTATATACGCAGGAACGAATTTTAAAGCCAGATAACTATTTTATGTCACGAAAGTTTGATTGCCAGAATAAATAAACGCAATTGAAAATATTTTGGTGACGTGTTATGTTTTAATCCACTTTGTTATTGAACTCTTAAGCTTTTGGAAATGAGACTGAAGTGTGATTATCTTCATAAATCAGGCAGCAGAACCAAAAATATCCACTGTTGCACTAGTAACCGGAGCTGTGATAAAGCTGCTTGAAGAGGAACCGAGTGTATGTTACATTATGGGAGCATTATGGGGTGTCCAAATCCTCAAATAGAAGACTGCTGGGGGCGCTACACAGACACAATTGGCCGGTTCTGATCGAGGGAAGGTCAGACCAGGATCAAGAGTTAAGTCAATGCCCTGTGAGTCCAAGTTGATCTTGATTATCAGGCGTATAACTGAGTCGAGTCTTGGGTCTCTAGCTTGTGAGTCAAGTCTCAATTCTGTAGCATGAGAGTCACGTCTTGAGTTGAGTCTATGACGTTGGGGTTTTGAGTCTAGTCTCTGATGACTGAGGTCAGAATTAAGTCTTGAGTCTGGGTTGAGAGTCTGAGCCAATTCTCAAATCTCTGGCATGTGTCCCCGAGTCAAGACGAGTCTCTGGTGTGCGAGTACGAGTGAAGTCTTAAGTGTCTTGCGTTGGACTCCAAGTCGAGTCATGAGTCACTAGAGTGCAGGTCCAAGTCGAATTTCGATCTGGCATCTGAGTCTCGTTGAATCTATAGTGTCCCTGAGCCAAGTCTGTAGCGACTGAGGTCTGAATTGAGTTCCATGCCTGATATGAGTCCGGGTCAAATCTCGAGTCTCTGAGCCGGAGTCAAAACGAGTTTCTGGAGTTCATTAGCAAAGCGTCTCTGTTTCATTGACCTATAAACACAAGCCCTGTAAAACCTATAAACTCTATTAAAAACAAAGTTTTAAGTTTTAAAAGAACCGACAAGAACGGACTGACAGGGAGTTGGTGTGACGTCAGCGCGTCAGGTCCAGCACGCGCGCACGCTCTGAACATCAAAGGCGGCAGTTCAGACAGGCTAACATGCTAATAGTGAGAGGGGTGTCCGTCTGTCCCGTCTCAGAGTTTCCCATCAAGTCTCTGACATTTAGTGGTTTCAATGGAACCCCGCGGGTACACGGCGAGCCTGCAACGCATAAACAAAACGGATTTTTGCTGATGTTGCGGTACGAGGGATGTTTTGTAAAGTTAAAAGTTGCGCTCCTCCCTAAACTTTGACTCGGTTGCTGCCTGCCCGTGTCACACACGCAGCCGTGATTTTAGCTGAAGGAGACGAGTTAGCCACAACTTCATTCTTTTTAACAGTAAAGTTAGCGACGTATTTTTGGTTCGTTTCGCGTCGCGGGAGCCATGTGAGGTCCTGTAATGTCCACGGAGCAGGATAAAGAGACATTCTCGCTCAAAAGAAACAGAGGTAACGACAATTTTTGTGGCTATATTTATAGCTAAGCGCTTTGCTGCCTCTGCCTGAGTGTGTCGTGCGGCCAGGAGTCGAGCCCGAAATGTGTCGATTCAGTTAGGAGTCGATTCCTTGGGTTTGTGATTCCGTCGATTTGGGTTTGGGAGTTGATTCTTAACTTCGGAGTCGATTCCACACAGGGTGAGACGTTTGCATCGAATAAACGTAGTTGTCAAACGGAAAACAAACAGGTAAAACTTGTTTTGGCTCTTGTGCTTAAGGTTTAAAACATTGAGCAACAGTCATTAAATCACACGTAAAAGCTGGGGTCACGTGCGTTATTAATATCACGAAGTTAATTCGAAATGTTTCGATTGTGGTGATCGATTAATATGTTAGAAATTGTTTTCGAGTGATTTTATAAAACCAGTGTTGGCTGTAGTGTGTTTTAGTTGTGGGAATTGGAAGGAACTGACTCCTAAATACTTGATTAACACTGCGAATCAAATTGGGAGTCGACTCCGTGCCATAGAAAATTACTGTATTGCGATACTTTTAATATTTTGACCGTAGTTCATTTTACGAAGTAAAGCATTCAGAGTAATAAGTTTAAGTATAAGTTAAGTTCAGAGATTATTTGCTAAGCGTCAGTTAATGTCAGAAGCGTATAAACTATATAGATATGTGTCTAGAGCAGTTAATAACGTTTCTTTAAAAGCGCTGAGCACCTAATGATAATCGGTATGCCCTGAAAAATTGTACCGCGATCTTAATATGTCGTGACATCGATATACTCTGACGTCACAACCTAACCGGCAGCACAGGGTGCAAGGCGGGAATCGTAGATAGGTTAATTGCAGGGCATGCTGGGATACTTTCGAGAAGCCAATAGTGTTAAAGGTTTTAGATTATTTGCTCAGTGATTGAGGATTTTTTTTGGTTCACGAACACCATTTTATAAATAAAACATTGAATATTAAAGTCGCTTCATAAATGAAACACAGCCCCGTTGTGTGCGTTGCGTCCTCAGCTGTCGCCTGACAGTGTTTTGACTCCAGCATTAAGTCCAGATCGTCGTTGTAAGGTTATTATTACGTAAACGGCCTCTGTGCTGCCTGTGTGAGCGCGTGCAGATCGTTTGGAAATGACTGTGTGAATTTGGAGGTTGTTTATACAGCTGGACAGCTGCAGATTATTAAGCAAACGTCTAAAAAAAGAGCCACAACAACTGTCGTTCGGCCTGTTGCTTCATGCTTGGCTTTGGTTTGAGCTCTTCTGCTTACAGCCGCGGAGCAGAAGGAGTTGGGGCGGTAGACTCTTATTTCACTGCAGACAGTATGAACCCATTGTTCTTAAACTTTTCTCACACATCTGGTGATGAACTGGAGATCCTCTGATCATCTTCACTCCTCAGAGACTCAGCCTTTGTTGTTATTTCTCCAATGTTTTTTGGAACGTGTTGCAGGCCTGAACTGCAGCGCTGGATGTTTATTAGCAATGGATGTCCTATTGTGCAGAGGCGCACCATGAGCCCTGTACCTGTGCGTGTCTGTACACGGCTAATGGGATCCTTCTCATTAAATAGATGGTTCAGGATGAATCTTTTATCCACACAGAGAGAAGCTTCAGGCTTTCCAAAAACATAAACTCTTGAACTGTGACTGATTATTCCTGTGGAATCTCTTTCCAGGAGGAGACGGTGGTCTGGACGGTTTAGGGGGGCCCGCTCTGCTCCTGGGGAGCCCCGAAAAAAAGAAGCGGAAGACAAACACACAGGTGTGTGCATGAACGGAGCGTAAGTAATTAAATAGGAGCGAGAACGTCGTCAGATTTACAAACAAGAGTGGCATAGGTGGGTAAAGAGAACTCGGGTAAACACACGAGATAATACTATAATATCTGGTCTAGAATGGCACATTTCTGTGAGTAGTAAAAAGTATGTGAACCCCTAGGATTAACAGTTGATCTGATCAAGTCTCTGGTTACAAAGTGGGTGGAAAAACAAGGCCGTAATAAATGAAAGGGGGAAGAAATAAAACGGGTTTCATAGGGGCTTACAAAGGAACCCAGGTAACTTCTAAGCAACTAAAGGTCTCTGGGCACAAGAACCTTATCCCATCTGTGAAGCACGGCGGTGGCAGCATGGCGGGTTGCTGTTTTGCTCGTCATCGATGGAGCAATGAATTCTGGATCATGGCAGCAAATCCTACAGGAAATGAGCTGAATCCCAGGAGGCCGAGCCTAAGCACACACAGAACCGCTAGAGGAGAACAAAGGGAACTCTGAGGAACAGCCCAGCCAGTCCCCACCTTAATCCCATGGTTCTTCTCTGGTTTTGTGGGCTTTTAGCGAGGCAGGACGTCCCTGCCGCCCACACCTGTATTTGATCATGTAATTCATTTGTTGGATCTTCAGACGTGGGGATTTATTCACGCCTAATCATGGCAGTCTGAGTCTCGAATGAAGAAAGGAAGGCACAATAGCTGCTGTGTGATTCGCTAATCTCGGGCGTGAGAACGCTGAAGAGACTGAGCGGATTCTTGATTTACTGCCTGATGAACCAGCACCGGTTTTTCCACTGCCGGTGCCAAATCCAGACGTCACGTGACTGCTTTGTTCGGAAGTGCTGAGGTTGATGAAAGGTTTGAGGAGGAGAAATGAACCCAGAGGCACCGTCCAGATGCTGGTGGTCCTGCCAGAGTGGAGGTGTCTCTCATCTCGTTATAACGTTTGTTTGTTTGTTACAGCTGATAAGTGAAGCTAATTCACCGGCTCGTCTCGTTTTCATTCGGCGAATGTCAAGACCATAAAATCTCGTCTGATCTGCATCCAGGTCCTAATAATGCCCAAACACATGTAGGTCTGACGGCCTTATCAAGCGCTTTGAGTAATCATTAACAGGCCAGCCTGAGAGAGATTATGAATCGTTTAGACTTTTCTAGATTTCTGCATAAATATGAGCTAAAACTTCAGGCTTTCACACAGCTTCATCTCCTCAGGGGCTTCCATGACATTTCTGCTGGATTAAGGTCCGGACTCTGGCTCGGCTTTTCCAAAACATTAATGTATTGGGACACTGACTAACGTGGACAAAAGTATTGGGACACAAACCCACATGAGGATAAAATTATTGGGACACAAACCCGCATGTGGCCAAACGTATTGGGACACAAATCAATATGAAGCCAAAAGTATTGGGACACAAACCAATATGAAGCCAAAAGTATTGGGACACAAACTAGCATGTGGCCAAAAGTATTGGGACACAAGTCGGTATGAGGCCCAAAAGTATTGGGACACAAACCAATATGAGCCAAAAAGTATTAGGACACAAACTAGCATGTGGCCAAAAGTATTGGGACACAAAACAATATGAAGCCAAAAGTATTAGACACAAACTAGCATGTGGCCAAAAGTATTGGGACACAAACTCAATATGAGGCCAAAGGTATTGGAACACAAACCAATGTGAAGCCAAAAGTATTGGGACACAAGTCAATATGAGGCCAAAGGTATTGGGACACAAACCAATGTGAAGCCAAAAGTATTGGGACACAAACCAATATGAAGCCAAAAGTATTAGGACACAAACTAGCATGTGGCCAAAAGTATTGGGACACAAAACCAATATGAAGCCAAAGTATTAGGACACAAAACTAGCATGTGGCAAAAGTATTGGGACACAAACCAATATGAAGCCAAAAGTATTAGGACACAAACTAGCATGTGGCCAAAAGTATTGGGACACAAGTCAGTATGAGGCCAAAAGTATTGGGACACAAACCAATATGAAGCCAAAAGTATTAGGACACAAACCAATATGAAGCCAAGAGGATTAATCCTGGAGGATTGAATTACTAGAGGATTGAATCCTGAACTCCGTATTGTGAATCGATGCATCTGACTAATTCTTGAGATTAATGGCTGATCTTAGGGGTTCACATACTTTTACCACTCTCAGATGGTTACTGTTCTTTAAGGCTCTATATAAGTAGCATAGAAACCTGAATAACGTGTTGCCGACCCGCTGTACCCACTGTACCCATGTTCTGTCTCTCTCTAGCCTCCCTCGTTCTCTCCGCTCTCTGAATATGCCCCGCCCACGAACCCGAGCTCCGATCACTTGGTGGCCTGCAACCCTTTTGACGACAGCTACAGCTCTTCTGCCCCTTTAAAGCCTCTGAGCGGCGCCAACCCTTACCTCGGGGCATCTCAGTACCCGGGGTTCACGGGCTATGGGCAACCTCGTATGGCACCGCAAATCCAGAACAGGATGCCCGCTCCTTATGGGTCCCAGTTTCAGATCCGGAACCAGCAGCACCTGTTCACGCAGGGTCCCATGGGCATGGGTTTCACCCGGCCGTCCGGCTTTAACTACGGGCATCCTGAGGGTCTGGCCTTCTCTAATCAGCCCGTGTTTAATAACAATGGTGGCACGCGCGTGTCGCCCGCTCCGGTCTTCAGAGAGAACGTGAACCTTGCCAACCTCAACCAGAACCACGGACTGGATCCTGGGTTCGGCTCCGAGCCCGGCATGGGGGTGAGCCGTCCCGGCGCGGGCACCGCCAGCCCTGGACCCGGCCTGTTCAACCAGCCCGTGATGCCCAAACCGGAGCCGAACGAAGGCGCCCGAAAAAACGCCACCCCTCCGAAGAGGGACGAGGGCCGAGCCGTGGAAAGCACAGGGCAAAAGCCAGGAGCAAGGCGGGCGAGGCGGACAGGATCAACGGCGTGCTCCACGCCAACGCCGACGCCCTCAAGAAAGCGCCGGAAAAATTGTGCCGAGAGAAACCGGCGGCACAAAGCCGGCATCCACCGGAACCCCGCCTGAGCAGCTCGGCCCCCCTCGGAGCCCGTGTACCCGTGCGGCATCTGCGAGGTCGAGGTGAACGACGACCCAGGAGGCCATCCTGGCGAGGCCTCGTGCCAGAAGTGGTTCCACCGCCTGTGCACGGGCATGACGGAGACGGCCTACAACCTGCTGACGGCCGAGTCGGCCGCCGTCTGGGGCTGCGACGCCTGCATGAAGGAGAAGGACGCCTCGCAGCTCGTCAAGACGAGGGACGCGCCCGGGACGACTACGCCCAGACCGCGAGGGGCAGACGTGAAGTGGGGAGTGGCTCTCGTGCCGCGCCGACGGGGTCGATTTCGGGGTTTGTTCTGGACCGTATCGATCCCGGTTTGCGTTCGCACCCGAAACCCGCAGCGATGATCGTGAATGTTTCTGAACCGTCTCGGTTTTTTATCCCCCCTCCCAGATCTCCGAGAGTCGTTCCACGAAAAGAATTGAGAACAGAACCGAGTTCAAACGCTTTTCTAAATCTTAATCTTGTACGAAAAAATGATATATTGTGGCTCGATGATTGTACGTGCATTTTATGTTCGAGTCCACGATCCTCCTTTGGAATAATTTAATAAATAAATAAATATATGACACATCAGTGTACGAGTTCTCGTCCCCGTTTATCCTGCAGCTTGTTGCAGCTTGGTTGGGTTGGTCTTTATATCAAACCTTTTATGATGAGATATGTACGTGATTACAATATTATTAGGAAAAACAGTACAGTTTAACTCCGAGGAGGCTCTGGTTCCCCTGTTAGGCCGCCTCTAGCCTGGATACAGGATGAGATTTAGGGAACCATAAAGGACTGAACTTAAGTGTGTGAGACGTTTAAATGGTGTCTTTAACAGAGAGCCTGAGGACGGACCAAACACGAGCACTAAACTGCACTGGTGAGTGATTTCTGTTATTGTCTTTTTATTTATTTTTATTTATTTTTGTTTTATCACAGCCTAAGTGGAGTCACTGAGTGTAGAAGGGAAGTCGTTCCTCTTATTAACTAACCAAAGGTGAACACAGTTTGAGTCACAAGTGAGCTGAGGTGGCGGAAGAACACAAGTTCTTTACTTTAAAGTAGGGGTGGAACGATGCATCCAGTTTGTGTTGTTTATTGCTGATGTCATTGCATTTTCTGAACACCAGATGGCGCGATCATACCCTGTCCTCAGTGAGGCTCCTCGTTCGCTTTAATGGCAGTGGATGAAATAGTCTTGCTGTTTAAAATTTTACACAAGAGAAGTATATCACTGTATTTAAAATTTTTATTCTTTAGATATATAAAAAACACATTTTCACTCAGTCCTTTAAGATATGGTGAAGCTACAACTGAGAATTTGTTTACAATTATAAACTTCTCTTTCTAGTTTCTAATTGCAGGGTACTAAGGTTTTTTTTGTTTAGAAACTTCTACAAAACTTACACAAAGAATAAAGTTTTTTGGTTTATAAACTTATATAAATGTACAACGTTAGAAACTCATACAAAACGTATGTTCTGCATTGTTTAAACTTCAGAAATATAAAAATGCTCTTATCGAATGTAATATTGATAACCGTGATTGAATCGAATCATGAACACAGGATATCGTTACACCCCTACATAGTACTACCAATCTGATCAGATATTACATCAAGTACAAGTTGAAGTACGGCTTGTATACTAGATTTTACTCAAGTAGAAGTATAAAGGTACATGCTACTAAATGTCCTTAAAGTAAAAAGTATTTATTTAGAAAAACACCTTTCTCTCTTTTGAAGCAGGACGACTTTTATGGAGGGTAAGAGGTACAGATCCATGACACTGAGGCTAAACTACAACTACATGAAAAAATGATACAAATGACCTTATCATCTTTATCTTACCACAGCAACAACAGAATCAAAACATTTTCAGACATTAGGAGCCAATATACACAAATACTATTTTTTTTAATAATCTAGACATGGTAATATTCATTAATGCAGTGAATCCTGATATAAATTTATTAAAACACCAGTTCTTCTTTTAGAAACTGTATTACACTACTTAATTAAAAAAACTACTTGTGCAAAACTTTTAGAAGTATTATATAGTATTGTAATATATCTCTTATGTTCATTACAGAAACCCAATTGTAATACTGCAGGTATAAACCTTGGATTCCGACTGGAGCTTCATTAACTGGCTGACGGAAATGCCTGAATAAAAAAGAAAAACAAATAGATTCGAATAAATAAATATTTAGTTACAGAAATAATAAAGTAACCCAAAGTATAGTCATCATCGACTCTCTGAAACACTATCCCTGCATTTTAGTCCAACAAACTGCAGCTTCACTGTTTTTAACACCAGTTCTGTTTACTTAGTAAATTTCTTTTTATTCCTTACACTTGGCCTAATACAAACAAACCCCAAAATCCCAAATCCCTTCACGCTCCCTTGCAGGCTGCACTACATAGGGTATGAAATAAGGCGGATTCATGCCCTATCTAGTGCACGACGCGTCTAAAAGCAATCCGTTTGGTTTCAGCCTATGTGTTCCTATAGCAACCGGAACGGCATCCAAACAAACGCTTTCCTAACCGAGGCTAAATCGTTATTCTGAGCTTTATAACCCGAGTAAAATGCCGGTGTTTATTAATGACCACACGTGGACTCAGACAGACAGTACGGTGTATATCAGCGTCCCGTTAAAAGCCGTACAAACGGCTAAAGTGAACGTGATCTGTACGGACGAGTATCTAAAGGTAAGCTAAGGCTAACTGCTAGCGGAATGCTAGCCCAGTGGCAGCTATAAGAACTCAGCCGCTGTAGGAATAATGCTGAGTGATGTATCGGGCAGTTAGCTAGGGTTACAACTGAAATAAGTAATTCGGCATATCAACTTGAAGACAAAGTTTAATATTTTATTTCGTTTAATATAAATACACTATTTTTAAATTTAGTTTTATTAGTTTATGCTATCACACAAGTTTTCTTACTGTATTCAAACACATTTTTTATGTTACATTACTTAAATAAAATTGAAGTGTCTATTGTTAGGCATGATTACAATGTTTAATAAACTTATCATTTCTTTCTAATTCCAGTATTTAATATTTCTGACCTAATGACTCCCTGCTAACATATCAGCCATTAATCGTATATAGTTTATACCATATTTTAGGATTTTGTTGTATTTAGTGATCCAGTCACAGTAAATAGGAGTGAAAAGAGTTATAAGAAATAGAGCTTTTAGTGAATCAGCGTAAGCTCACACTGAAATAATGAGAAATGTCCCCAAATTATTGCTCTCCTGCATCTGATTCTTTGTACAGCCTCCCTGTAGAAATGAAACAGCACTCATTCTTCTTCTATGAGGTCTGATATGGCAGGAGAAAACAGAGCAGGGAACTGGATAGATTCATTTAATACACATTTTCTTGTGTATGTTTTAAAACAACAAAACCAAAAAGACTTTGTTCCCCTGCAATATAAAAAATATGGTGATTAAAAAATTGTGGTAAAAATAAGGAGTAAAAAAATTGATTTTTGTGATGTACAACATTGATTTTCAGCTTAGAATATCGATTTGTTTTTTTTAAAAGCAAGAAAAAACTTGTTTTAAAACAATCTCCACCGCTGTAGATGGCGCTGGCGATTTGAGTCAATTTACATTTATGAATTTTTTTTTTTTACTTTTTCTGGTGTCATGTTTTGTTTTTTCTTGTTCTTTTTCCTTTTCCAATTCTTCTTTCCTATTTATTATTTTTTTCTTTTTGCTGTTTTTCTGTTTGCATTGTTTTTACTTTTTAAATTTTCTGGTCTCATGTTTTGTTTTTTCTTGTCTTATTTCTTGTTTTTTTTTTTGCCTTTTCTGAGTTTTCTTTCCTATTTCTTTTTTTTGTCGTTGTTGTTTTTTGTTTTACATTTACATTTTTTTTTTTTTTTTTTACTTTTTAAATTTTCTGGTGTCTTTTTTTTTTTTCTTCTATTTTTCTTGTTCTTCTAACTTTTCCACTTCTTTATTTCTGTTTTTGTCTTTGTTGTTTTTCTTTTTGCATTTTTCTTTTTATATTTATTATTTTTTTTCTTTTTACTTTTTTAATTTTCTGGTGTCATGTTTTGTTTTTTGCTGTTCTTTTTCCTTTTCTGATTCTCCATTTCTATTTCTTTTTTACTCTTTGTTGTTTTTTCTTTTTGCATTTTTTTCACATTTACATTTAGTTTTTATACTTTTTAAATGTTCTGGTTTCATGTTTTGTTTTTTCTTGTGTTTTTCTTGTCCTTTTTCCTTTTCTGTTTATTCTTTCCTTTTTCTTTTTTATTTTCTAGTAGATTATCAGTGTGATGTGATGTATTAAGACACTCAGATCCTAACTTGTATTTCAGCTGTTTTTATATTTTCACTTCTATGTGGAATATTGTAATGTATCACAATACACATCGTATCTCAGTGTATCGTGATGTAATCGTATCGTGATGTAATCGTATCGTGATGTAATCGTATCGTGAGGTCCTTTCCAATACCCACCCCTAATGGCGCCCATTGTAACAGATCATTCAGCCTGCATTTATTTTTCCAGGTTAGCTTCCCTCCTTTTCTCTTCGAGACGTTTTTCTTTGAGCCAGTAGATGAAGATCAGAGCGTGGCCCAAATCGGAAATGGCACCGCTGTGTTCACCCTGCCAAAGAAGAGCAAAGGCCCGTGGGATCAGCTGAGCGCCAATGTCGGTACGGCCATTCCGTCAGTACGCTTAATTACCGCCAGAGCACCATCACACCGGGTTACAGTCTGTTTAAACGGCTTCCCAGATACAGACAGGAGGAAAGCGATTCGAGAAGAAGCCGTCCTGCTGACCCAGAAGAAGGCCGCAGAGCGGGCAGAGCAGAGGGCAGTGCGGGAGCAGCAGGAGAAGCGGCAGGCGGTGGAACGCGTGATGAAGGTGGGCGGAGCTTTACTTTAAACTATTACCTGTAGCAGTGTGTACATGACAGGTTTAGGGGATTGTGTTCAGCGGGTAGCCCTGTTGAATAAAGGCTTTAATATTAATATGTCCTGTGAAGAGCATTTTCCCATCCGTTTGCCACCTCCAGTCAGTTCTAGGTCATCAGCTCCTGCGCTGGAACAGAAGCTCCAGTCTATGTTCAGAGGGATGCCATCTGAAACTCTAAAGCCACATTCGATGTGTATATCTGAAAGATGTTTGTGTGCAGCTTGAGGAAGAGAAGCAAGCGAGAGTTCAGAAGATGAAAGACGAGGAACGTGCAAAAGCGACAGCGGAACTGGAAGAGTGGAAAGAGAAGCAGACCAAAGCAGCTGAGGAAGAAGAGGCTCGACGAAGGCTCGAAGAACAGAGCGTACACAAAAGTAAAGACATTTATCATCAAGGAAAGGAACCGAACCCCAGCAGAACCTCAGGTACAAACAGAAGAGTTCTACGTACTGCAGCCCTAACAAAGCAGCAACTAAATGCATTATAAGGAGTTTATAAAAGCATTGATTTGGATTAGTGGAGTTAGCTGGAGCTCTTAATGAGCAGCCTGATCCTTCCCCTGAGCCGAGCTTCATCCCCCGTAATCACCAACCAGGATCTGGGTTTTACAGTAAACCAAAGGTCCTGGGCTCTTAATGGAGTCACAGCTCGACTGAAGATCAGTTTGAGTCCCATCAGCAGAAATGCTGGAGCAGCTTCTAGCTGGGTTTGGTTTGATGGATCAGCAGAAATGTTCTGGGAGAGTTATACAGCATCAGCAGCTCCGCCGGATCCAGCAGCTCCTTCTTTCTGATTTCCTTCACGGTGTTTGCTGGTGTTAAACTCGGCGTCTCTCATTAAACACCATCCCCGGCTGATCAGAGCTTCATTCATGAATCATTCATGAACTCTGATTAACCCGACTGAGCTGCTGATGATCTAGAACTCCGGGTTTAACATTTCTGACTGATAAGATTCACATTGAGAGCTTCAGCTAAAAACAATACAGTCAGTACAGGCAGGTATGAACTTCTTTCTTTCTTTTTTTCTTTCTTTCTCAGCATTCTCTTTAGCCTTTATATATTTTTCTTCCTTTCTATCGTTCATTTTATTTTCTGTTTTTCTTACTCCGCATTCTCTTTAGCCTTTCTTTCTATCATTCTTTCCTTCTATTGTTTTTTGCTTCTTACTTTTTCTTTCTTACTTAGTATTCTCTTTAGCCTTTCTTTCTTTGTTTTTTTTTTATTGTTTCTTTCTTTCTTTCTTTCTTTCTTTGTTTCTGTAGTTTAATCTAACAAACTTAGAATCACTAATTGAGGAACGGATGTGCTTCTGTGGGTAGAACAGTGGATCTTAGTAACAGCCTGCCTTAGAAATCAGACCCATTTTATTTACTGAATGGAAATAAGCTTTTTAATCAATTAGAGCTGATCAGTCGATATATTTGTGTTTATTTTCTGTATAATAAATAGTGATTGATAAATTCTGTTCCTGTTAGGACTGAAGCCCACAGTCTGATGGTGATGGTTTAGCAGCTGGGGAACCATAGAATGGAACCAGTTTATGTTTTTCTGTGCTGTTTATGGTAATATCTGACAGTAGTCGGTGCGGGCAGAGCTGTGGTACACCTGTAATGTTACCCTCGGGGCCCGTGCCGGGGTGACTGGGCGTGCCCGCAGTGATCACGTGGCAGCGCCCCCTGTGTAACACTCACTGCTGCTTCTAGGTGAGATAAACAGTGAGAAGAAGCCCAAACCCTCAGATCCACCTCCTCCCAGGTCAGCAGGCTGTATTAAGATCGGTTTCACCCCCCGCGTCTTCCCCACCCCCCAGCGAGAGTCTCTGATGCACGAGGAAGCAGAGGTACCTTCCTTTCTAATCGCTCGCCTACAGCATCCAGTCATCTCACAGTTCCTGAACTGCTTTAAATGAGTACAAGCTTATGTGTATGGTCTTCAGGAGAAAAAATCACGTCCGAATATTTCATGCTTCATGCTATTTGCGTGCGTGCGCGCGCGTGTGTGTGTGTGTGTGTGTGTGTGTGTGTGTGTGTGCGTGTGCGCGCAGTGGCTGAGGAAGCAAGCGGAGGCGAGGCGGGCGGCCAGCGCTGATCTGGCTGAGCTGATGAGTGATCTGAAAGAGGAGGAGAAGAACCCCGACTGGCTGAAGGATAAAGGAGAGTAGGTCTGCATACACACTCTAAACTCCAGGACATGCATCCGAGCTCGTGTGTGACCACGGGATCTTCCACTGCAAATGCGATTTTTCAGACAGAGACGTTACTGCATTCCAGTGTGCATTGTTGTTTTGTGTTGTTTACACTTCAGAAATAAAAAAAGAAGAATGTAAAACCAGTAATCATGAGAAGATCGAGTTGTGAACTCGGTATCGTGAATCAAATTGAATCGTGAGCAGGGTGTATCGTTACACCCCTAATAATTACTGTCTCATTTTGATTAGCAATAACATTATTACAATTTTGATCTTTTTGACACTCAGGATTTTCAATGATGACTCCCTTTTAGAGTTTTGGTTCCCCGTGGTTCCTTCCTTATAACATTTTCCTTGCCACTGTCGCCCTAGGCTTACTCAGTTTGGGACTGGCCCTATCATTTAGAAGCTTTGAGACCATGCTGTTCAGTCATTTTTGGTGCCTGAAGTTTCAGTACAGCTCTCATTTCTTCTCCATTTTTTCAGAGGCTTCGTGTCGTAGGGAAAGGCAACGTTTAAAGTAACGATCAGTCTTTATTTCTGAACATGAAATAATAAAACACCGATAGAACAGAGGCTTACTTGTAGTCCGTGGGCCTGTAGAAGTGAACAGAGCTGAGTTAGGCGTCGGTCAGTACTATAAGCATCTTTATTCCCTTCCTACAGCGGATTCTTCAGGGCAGGGAGCTACCAGTCTGCGCTCAACGCCTACGACCTGGCTATTAAACTCAACCGACACATTCCTGCCCTGTTCTCCAATCGGGCGGCTTGCCATCTGAAGCTGCGGAACCTTCACAGAGCCCTCGAGGATAGCTCTAAGGTCTGGTTTTGGTCTACACTGTGAGCACACACACACACACACACACACACACACACACACACCAATCAGGGAGTCCAGAGGTATTGTCACATCATTAAATGTGTGAGTTGTGTCTCAGGCTCTGGAGCTGCTGACCCCGGCGGTGCCTGATAACGCCCCGGCCCGAAAGAAGGCCCATGTGAGGAGAGGAACAGCCTTCTGTCAGCTCCAGCTCTACGTGGAAGGTACAGATTGGTCTCTTCTCAAGCAGAATCACCGATCACTGTCTCTGACACAGGCAGTAAACACAAATATGTCCATTGATCAGCTTTAAGTGATTAAATAAGAAAGTTGATTTCCATTCAGTAAATAAAATGGGTCTGATTTATAAGATGCACTGTTCTACCAGCAGAACCAAAGCAGAGTGAGATCCCAGTGTTAGAACCAAAGCACAGGATCAGCGTTATCATTTACCTTACTCAATTAGAGAACCTAAATTAGTTATATAAAGCCAGAGAAAGAAAGAGAAATATCAAGAGCGATGGAAAGAAAGAATGAAAGAAAGAAAGAACGATAGGAAAACAACAGAAAGAAAGAAAAGCTAAAGAGAATACTGAGTAAGACAACAGAAAGAAAGAATGATAGAAAGAAAGAAAGACTACAGACAATACTGAGAAAGAAAGTAAAAATAAACAAAACAAAAAGACAGAAAGAAAGGCTAAAGAGAATACTGAATAATACTGAGTAAGAAAAAAAAAGAAACAACAATAGAAAGAAAGGATAAAGAACTATAGAAAGAAAGAAAAACAGAAAGAAAGAAGTCCATACCTGCTTGTACTAACTTTTTTTAAATTTTATCTGAAGCTCTTAATATGAATGTGCTGAGTCAGAAATGTTAAAGAAAACAAAGAAACAAAGGCTAAAGAGAATACTAAGTAAGAAAGAAAGTAAGAAGCAAAACACAATAGAAAGAACGATGGAAAGAAAGGCTAAAGAGAATGCTGACAAAGAAAAACAGAAAATAAAAAGAACAATAGAAAGAAAGTAATGAAGAAAGAAATATAGAAAGGCTAAAGAGAATACAGAGAATTAAAAAAGTAAGAAACAAAGAAACAAACAAACAAAAAACAATAGAAAGAAAAAACGATACAAAGAAAGGCTAAAGAGAATACGGAGAAAGAAAGAAGGAAAGAAAAAAGAAAGAAAGAAAGAAGTCCATACCTGCCTGTACTGACTGTATTGTTTTTATCTGAAGCTCTTAATGTGAATGTTCTGAGTCAGAAATGTTAGAGTCGGAGTTCTAGATCATCAGCAGCTCAGTCGGGTTAATCAGAGCTGGGCTTAACAGATCCATGAATGAAGCTCCGATTAGCCGGGGATGGTGTTTAATGAGAGACGCCAAGTTTAACACCAGCAAACGCCGTGAAGGAAATCAGAAAGAAGGAGCTGCTGGAACCGGCGGAGCTGCTGATGCTGTATAACTCTCCCGGAACATTTCTGCTGATCCATCAAACCAAACCCAGCTAGAAGCTGCTCCAGCATTTCTGCTGATGGGACTTAAACTGATCTTCAGTCGAGCTGTGGCTCCATTAAGAGCCCAGGACCTCTGGTTTACTGTGAAACCCAGATCCTGGTTGATGATTTCGGGGAAGAAGCTCGGCTCAGGGGAACAAATCCAAACAGATTCTGTTAAAGCCAGTAGATTTTATGAACAGGCTGGCTCTTACTTGTGGAATTGGGCGTCGTTGCTATGGTTACGTGTGCACGTGGTGGAGTGATGCTTGAAGATCTTCGGTCAGAGGACCAATGAGTCAGAGCTACAGTGGTATAATAATTACTAACACATGGTATCTGAGTAAAAGCTAAAACTTCCTGTGAGGTGAAGTTTTAGTTCAAGGTCCCAGCCAAGTCCAGCCATCGTTAAAGGAAGGATTTAATGTTTTGACTCGCAGGCCTTCAGGACTACCAGGCTGCTCTGAAGATCGATCCACACGACCAGGATCTACAGACCGACGCCCACAAGATCCGACAGATCATTCAAGGAACCGTACCAAGCTCATAAAGAACCATGAGGTCCACCAGGGAAGCACAGACTGCAGATACAAAGGGCGTCAGGCTTCCTCCCCAGAGGTTCCAGATGTTCCAGGGGTTCTCTGTGCTCCTCTGGCTGATCACAGACCAGGGGTGCCCCAGCGTTACAACACCCTCCTACCTCGGATTCTTTGTCAGTGTTCAGAGCACATAAACATGCAACGTCTGTTTATGATATACACACTCACCGGCCACTTTATTAGGTACACCTTGCTAGTACCCACTTTTCCTTCATTCTGCTTGGCGTAGATTCAGCGAGGTGCTGGAAATGCTCCTCAGAGATTTTGGAGAGCAACAACACTCATGTTCTCTTTTCGGACCATTCTCTGAAACCCCACAGATGGCGCTGTAGGTGAAAATCCCAGTAGGTCAGCAGTTCCTGCCACGTTCAAAGTCACTTAAATCAGCTTAATATTTCAATGCACTGAGTTCCTGGTGTCTGATTGGCTGATTAGATCTTTGCGTCAACAGGTAAACAGGTGTACCTAATAAAGTGGCCACTGAGTGTACGTCAGTGGGTCAGGGACTGGATTCACAAACATGTCTCAGGAAAAGTCTGGAAAATATTAACTCTATTCTTCACATAAAGTCCTAAGAATTAGCTTTTGAAGAACAGTTCTAAGGAGAGTGCTGTGTTCGTAGCCTCACGGGCGTCTCAGGCGGGCATGGTAACGCCCTTCATATTTTCCAAGGAGCAGTTTTTCCTGTGGTCTGTTTCCTCCACCATGAGCTCTGTTTGCTAAGGTGTATAACGCTTGGTTTGATGTCTGAGTGGATTAAACTAAATATCAGAAATAATGGTGACTCTGGTGCTGTATATTGTGAGCTATAAAACCCAACACAGCCTGAGTAAGAGTTCATTGGGAATTAATTATGGTTTTTTGCATTTAAGAACAGTATGAACTTCTTCACAGGTTTTTGTTTAAGAAATACTTCGTGAAATTGTGTCCAATCTAATTCTGATCCAGCATTTTAGATCATGAAATGCTCTTTGTCCCTTTGGAGTTTTGTCAGTAATTGTGATGAAGTCCAGCAGGGATGCAGTCCAGTCTCAGATTTGGCTAAATAATGGTCATAACAGAGATGATCTGAATACGCCTAAAGTCTGGCTTCCCTTCAGTTTTATTCAACCGCAGTAATGTTTACCAAAGCGTCTATAGGATTCTATATTATATGTATATATATGTATAATATCATTCATATTTTAGCAAATGTTCTAGTGAAACTAATGTTCAGATACACTACATGGACAAAAGTCTGTGGACATCCCAAAGTGCTGAGTCTAACAGGGTTTTCCACTAGATTTTGGAACATGACTGTGAGGCTCACTTTTGGCTTTCTGATGGATTGAAATGGAATTACGTTACTGTTACAATATATTTTATTACAGGCATAACACTGTGGCTGAGATTTACAGGCGGGACCAAGCAGAGGCAGTTTAAAAGCATGGCGTACGAGTAAGTCATGGTACGAAGGCGTGCCGTCAGATGGTGTGGTGCGGGTTGGGGCAGTCGTACACCCTGCTGCGGTCCAGGCTGGTGTTGAGCTTGGTGTCCTGGGGCATTCCGCACACGGCCAGGCGCTCGGAGAAAGACTGACACATGGGGTAATAAACACACGGAGACGACTCGAAGGTCGGGGCCCCGGACCCGTACTGGCTGGACGTGGTTCTGTACAGGGGGCCAGCGTGGGCTTTAGGGGTGGGGCCGAGCGTACAGGTGAACACGGGGTTACCGGGGTTCGAACACGGGCCGTGTGGTGGCTCCGGTTCCTCCTGCTGCTGACCGGGACGGGACATGGTGGTCCTGAACAGAGCAGAGGAGGGAACAGACCGAGATAAAACACAGCCCTGTACATGTGTAGGAACTTTAATTCTGCTGTACGGAGAGCACAGACAAATGTACTTTCCTTAAAGTAAGACGTCTATCTGTAATGTGATCGTTCCTAATTAGTACACGGATGAGCTTCTGTTCTGTCTCTAAAAGCAAACTGGTTTAGATCTTTATCACGCTGGATGGAAACCAAAACTGAGCCGTGGCTTTGGTAAGCTAGCTTATGTGGGTATAACGCCGGTTAAAGAGCATCCCATCGACGGCTTTAAAATGATAACGAATTGTAACAGGAAACCAAAATCTGTCCTTTAGCTCCGGACGTTGCCGCCATAAACGTCCCGTCAGTGGTGTGGATCCACAAGCAGAGGTGGGAGTTAAGAGTTTAAGAGCACACGTTTGGACTAGAGACTACTCCGACTTTTTCTGTGTAAGTTCCGGCCTTTTCACAGCCGAAAAAAACGCATGCCAAGTTTTAAAAAAGAGCACACGTATATTAAGGCCGTCCTTCACAGTCTGAAATTGATGGACTGAGATGCGGAGTGAAATGTTTAATCTGAGCCTGTTCTAATTTCTGCATTAAAATCAGGCTGACCAATCAGAGCTCAGTTGCCGGGCAGAACAGCTCATCAGGAGCTTATAGGACGAGCAACAGGCTGTCTCTAAAAACATGGATATTAAAGAAAAGATCTGGTGGAATAGAACTGAAAGGCTGGAGAATGATGGTGATGAAGCTCACAGGGACTGGATGGAACCTTGCTGGATGGAAGTGCATTCTGATCTGTTCATGATTACAAAAACACAAACTAACGTCCATTTTGGTCAAAGACCTGTTTCACAGAACTCATGTAAATAAAACAAGAATATACATACAAATAAAAGCGCATTTAAAGACCTAATAGCTTTAACTGATGATATAACAGTCCATTAATACACACGTGTACTGGTAGCCTGAACAAGCTTTACACTTCCTTTGACTTTTGATATGATTGTCCGTGGTAATCTCATACACGGTATTAAAGATAAGCTACAGGACAATACTTTTAAATCTCACATCCATATGAACAGATGCACAGAGTTAGAGCGGAGGAACCGGTACAAATGAAAAAGCTTATAGCGTGTATAAAGTTTGAATATGTTTCACAGAAAGATTTAATCTTAAATGAACAAACCTTGCTAAGGCTCCTGATTGAACGCAGCTTCTCTTAGCCCGCGTTGTTGTTAGGTCTCCATGGCAACAAGGTTCGTCTTGGTTACCCTCCTTAGCAATAGTGTTTTGGTATAACGCTGCGGTATAAACAAACCTAAATACGAACACGTATTTTAATATAATCAAATATTATATTAGTAAGTTGTTTAAAGTACAAAAGAAAAAGTACGAAGAAGACCTGAAAACTACACCGCATTCATAGATAAACGTTAGCAGACTTGCTTGTGTGTGATATGGAATTGTGGGTAATGTAGTACATTAAGAGAAGATCGCGTTTTAGCGTAATCAAACAGCGTAATTAAACTTTTAAATGAGCTTCAAGCACTGGTTCAAAATCATAGATCACGCTAGTCCGCTTTTAAATACTTTAGAAGTATTTTTACGCGTCTATTTTCTGTCTTTATGTTCTTTATTCCTTAAATTGCTTTCTCGCTCGTTCGTTCATATCAAGCTCGTGGTTATGCGCCTAGATTTATTTTCACTTCAATAAAACGAAGCTTTCTAGGCGTTACAATATAAATCAAAGATCAAGAAAACTACGGTTAAAGTCTCTGCAAACCAGTGACGTTGCCGTTGCTGGTGCGTCATGGAAGGTGTAGTAAATTCAGCCACCGAATTCGCTTCGTACTTTCAAACTCTGCTTTCTATAACACTACATCTCCCATGATGCCAATACCCTGGCCACAGGAGTAGCCAGTGTTGTTAGTCGGTGTGTTGTTGTTATTGAGGTGTGTGTCATCGCTTAGTGCGTGTTTTGGGATTATTTGTGTCGGTGCTCGCTGTGGATGCACTAAGCCTCTGATTCAGGTACCTGCACGGGTTATATCTGATGCATGTTTATAGAGTTTAATGAATTAACAGAGTAAAGCCTGCGCTAATGGAGCTCCGGGTAAAGCCTGATTAACAGCTGCGCTGGGCTCGCGCTCGGTTGTTTTCTGCCCGCTTGAAGGACGACACGAATCCGTTATAAAAATATATTTATCCGGATATAGAGTGGATTAAAGGGGTGACGGTGCTTAATGGCGCAGTTCTGATCCCAGCTGACTGATGTAAGGTGAGGTAACAGGGCTGGACGGTACTGATGGGATCATATCGCGATACCTGCAAGTATCACGATACCGTATAGTGATTTAGAGTTCCGATCAGGAGGTGCAACCACTTAGTAATTATTATTATACCTCGCTTCTTATTCTTTCAAACATTTCTCCGATTAATACAGGCCAGGTGAAACACCGTCCTGTAGGTGAAAGTGCAGATCAGAGTCGATCTGATTTATCGATTCTAATAGATTTAATAAAAATGGCCCATAGAAATGCATTGACCGAATGTTCAGATTCAAATTTAAAAACAACAAAATTCGCACATGTGGACAAAAGTATTGAGACACAAACCCACATTTGACCAAAAGTATTGAGACACAAACCCACATGTGACCAAAAGTGTTTGCTTGTTTTGAACTGCTGTTTGTCTAATGTCTACTGGACTTTGCTGAGTGTCTATTGTGTACAACATATGTTGTGTTTGTTGTTAAGGGACTGTGGTGGCCTAGTGGTTAAGGTACTGGACTATGGAGCAGAAGGTCCAGGGTTCAAATCCCTACCACTAGTTGGGTCCTTGAGCAAGACCCTTAACCCACAATTGCTTGGATTGTAAGACTGTATCTGGATAGGGGCGTCTGCTAAATGCTGCATGTGGCCAAAAGTATTGAGATACAAACAAACATGTGGCCGAAAGTATTGAGACAAACTGTCATGTGACCTAAAGTATTGGGAGACAGACCTGAACAGGGCCAAACGTATTGAGACACTAACCCACATTCTTTCTGCACATTTGAAGCACTGTTGTAGTTCCTTAAGGAAATGCATCTCTAGCTCATCATGCTGTTTTAGTTCTATGTCTAGCAGTTTGGAGCCTCCACCCAACTCCACCCATGTCTGTTGAAAGTGGCAGCGTAGATCAGGGCTGGCAGTGTCTGTGCAGCTGTGCAGCCACATAATCATTAACCAGAGCTGAGGTCAGTGTGCCGGGCTGATCCGAGGCTGTGCCATACGTTCTCATTAACACTCACTGAACATGTCTGAGTGTGCTGCTCTGGATTATCGTACGCGTGATCATTTACCAGCTGAAGTCGGCTGTGATGGTCTGATGTGGGCGTGGCCGGGTTGCCAGATGTGCTCCCTGACTCTGTGTTTCCTGCGCAGCTCGGTTCGCACTGACTGAGGGAGATGTCGGAAAGCTCCAGCGACACTGAGTCCTCGTGCGGATGGACCGTCATCAGCAACGAGGTGACCATCTTATCATTCTGCGTACCGTACGATAGTGTGGAAACAAGCAGGTGTACCTAATAAAGTGGCCAGTGAGTGTAGTAGCGCTTGTTTAAAAGTGTGTTTGGTCTGTAGGGCTCCGACATTGAGACCCTGGGAGCCAAGAGCATTGTGGATGATGATCTGGAGGAGGCAGGAGCAGCTGCTGCTCTGGAACAGCCTGGTTCTTCACAGGGTAAGCACCACTGGTTAATACCTGCACTCTGGTGTTGTGATTCTGTGTGATTCCTGAGTACCAGGACTAAATTGTAGTGAGCTGACCTCTCTAGTTGATTATCAGGAGGCTTTGGTCTCGGTTCCGTGAACTGTGTGTCGTGCAGAAGCTGTGAGAAGCGAGCGCATGTATCTCTGGTGCCGGCTTTCCTAAGGTCTTCTTATGTAATGCTTCTGTTACGAACTATAGACCACATGTTTCGCTCGTACGTCTGTGGTCTTATCATTATTTTACTTATTATTTAAGGTTACTAGTAGAAGCGAAAGGTGCAGGTAGAGGCAAAATACCGTACCTCCAGGTGTAGGGACTAGTTTTGGATCTTGCAGACGAGCTCTAGTGTAACTCCTCCTTTGTTCATATGTAAGACCTCGTGTTTGTTTACATCATCCTTCGTACTCCTGACTAACCCGAACCTCCTACCTGGACCCTGTGTGCAGGTGAGAGGGCGGAGTTGCTGGATGAATGCTGTTTGGACGTCACCCTGAAAGCAGACGAGACCGGACCGGGCCCACAGGTAACGCTCACACCTGTCCAGCCCCGACAGCAGCTGCACCAGGCCGGAGCCCCGAGCGCTCGGTTAAAGAGCAGACAGACAGCGGCCCGTCTCAAAGCTGATCTAATGCCAAGCTTCCACTGGAGGAAATGAGAAGCACCACAATTCATTATTTTATCTACTGGATGACATTTCTGTGTTTCAGTGTTTGCATCGGACATGTTTGCTCGTTTCCTTATGAAACAGCAAAGTTAGAAATAAATGTCAGACAGTAAAATGAAGTGTTTAAATGATTTGGTCAGATCCCTGTAGATCTTAAACCTACCGACCTGTAACAGTCACCTCTGACATCCACATCCCCAGGGAATAGGGAGAGAGAGAGCGCCACCTACTGGGTATCCACAATGTTCACCTCACTGTTTGTGTGAGCCCAGACTTAAGACTTTGGATAATATTAAACACGGCCGATTTTATCAGAGCATCAAGCCGGAAAAAAGCCTGACTTGAATCCTGATCCACCTTACAGGGAAGCATCAAGAAAGACAGACAGACAGACGGACAGACAGACAGAGACAGAAAGAAGAAAGAAAGAAAGAAAAGAATGGTTAAAGAGAATACTCCCAATACTCAGACTTGTGCTAATATGAAACCTGGTTTGATTTTATCGGACTGTTATGATGAGACATGACCGCCGTGGTACTGCAGCACAGGAGCTGGCTGTCCATTCCCCACCTCTAGTACCTAACTAACCCTAACTAACCCTAACTAGCTGCAGCTCCGGAAGCTTACGTACCAGACTTACTTACAGCCTGTTTTGTTTATAGGTGAGAAAAGGGGCGGGTCCAGAGGACCATGTGACTCTGTGCTCCTCCAGCGACCACTCTGACATCATAACGCTGGCTGACTCCAGGGAGGCGGAGCTCGGGACGTGGGAGGAGCCTGCTGCTAGGGAGGAGGAGGCGGAGGAGACGGAAATCAGGGAGCTTTACTTGGGAACGTCTTCCAGCAGCCAGTACACCTTCAGCACTGCAGAGACGAGTGAGAGAGACACACACACACCTCACTCATCCATATATACACACGCTGCAGACCATACACAGCACGTTTGTGTGAGTGAGGTTGGAGGTGCACGAGTGACCCAGTGCCCTGATGAGCCGGAGTTGGAGAGCTGACCACACACTTCCTCCTCCCCTGCTGCTGCTGTGTGCTAATGGCCGAGCAGTGCTGAGCAGCTCTGTGCTGAACGGAGCTCCGGAGCTGCTGCTCTGTTGGTATTTCTCATGCGGAGGTTGGCAGGTCTGTGCCCGGTGCCCTGATTCATGACTCCAGCACTCAGGGACCAACGTCACAGCCTTAGAGATGTTCAGCTCACATGAGCTCCTGCTTCTTTTCTCCTCATGTTTACAGCTTGTTTTTGTGACACTTAATGAGTGTTTCTCATTAGCTGTTGTAACGAGCCTCCCCCCGTCTCAGGGTTCCCCTCCGAGCGGCCGGGGCGCAGAGACTCCAGCAGCACGGAGGACGAGGCCGAGCCGAAGGCCGGAGCCCTGATGAGGAGACGCAGGCCGAGGAAGAACACGGCCGGATCAGAACCGGATGGACAGCAAGAGCAAGACGAGGTGAGACGGAACCTCAGAGAGTCACAGAATCTCCGTACTAAAGATTTCAATATATGTACAAAAGTATTGGGACACCTCAGGAGCTTAAATCCATAGGTATTGTTATGGAGTTCATCCCTCTTTCCAGTTCTAACAGCTTCCACTTTTCAATAATATCACTTTAACCTACCACACTCAAAAAAGAGACGTGATAAAGAAAAAAAGAAGACAAGAAAGAAAGAAAGCCTAAAAAGAATACTGGGGAAAAGAAACAAAGAAAGCCAGCCTAAAGAAGATAAAGGGAAAAGAAAGAAAGAGAAAGAAAAGCTTTCACTTTTCAGTAATACCACTGTTCACTCTATGACACCTGAAAAAGAGATGCCCTAATGAATGATAAAGAGAAAAGAAAAATAAATAAATAAATGAAGTCTATAGAGAATACTGGAAAGAAAAAGAAAGAAAGAAAGAAGGAAAGGTCCCTCTCTCTGCCCCTTTCCAATTCTAACAGCTTCCACTTTTCAATCTGCTACACTCGAAAAAGAAGCACTCCAATGAATGATAAAGAAAGAAAGTCTAAAGAGAAAAGTCTGAAAAGAAAGAGTAAGAAGAACCTCTGGTATCTGACTTGCCAGTCTTTGTCTTGTTTGTGATTTCCGTGCCAGTTTGCTTTCCTGCCCATCATGCCCTTGAGTCGTCTCTGGTCTTATTTCTTTGTTATTTATTTACTATTTTTTACCCAGTAAAATATATGATTTACAGTATAGTGAAGGACCGTACTTCAACCGAAACCCACTTCAGTGAGCCTACAGTTACAGATTAGAGTAGCAGTATGAGGGCACCAGCAGCCTGCTCGAGGTAGTTACTCTGTAGTTACGAGGTAGTTACTCTGTACCTCTGGCCTCAGGGAGATGAAGATCCGGAGGAGGCTGAGGAGCACAGGGAAGCTCGTCTGGCCCAGCGCCGCCAGAGCAGCAGGACCCTCAATAAGTGCATCCTGCTGGCCCTCGTTATCGCCTTCAGCATGGGCTTCGGCCACTTCCACGGTAACGTACACCCTGCATCCTCCTGCTGCTGCTGCTGGTCCTGGGGCACTGCTCATGGGTTCCTCAGGGTTACAGCCCTGGGAATCCTTCATGGTTTAGTCAGATGGGGCTTCGCTTATTTCTTTCCATCTTCTTCAATCTTTTCCATTGCTGGAGAAACATTGAAGATTTTTTAAGAGACTTTCTTGAGATAATATTAAGATAATAATTAAGGTTGTAACTTCGGACGTGTGTGTGTGTGTGTGTGTGTGTGTGTGTGTGGGACAGGAACGGTGCAGATCCAGGAGAGGATGGTGCAGAGGACCCGTCTGAGTGAACTGAGCGAGACCCGAGAGCTCCATCAGTGTCGGAGAGAGCAGGACGCCGTTAGCAAGGTCGGCTCCTGCGTAGATTTGTTATCAGCATTGTTTGAGCTAAAATGGTTCCATGCTATGGTTCTCCCTCTGCTACCACATCACCATCAGACTATGGGCTTCAGTCCTAACAGAGGACCAGAATTTACCAATAACTGTTGATTATACAGAAAATAAACACAAACATATCGATTGATCAGCTATAATTTATTAAAGATAAAGTTTATTTCCATTCAGCAAATAAAATGGTCGTTAGGCAGAAGCAGTAATTAGGAGCCTGATTGAGGGTGTGTGATCAGACCTTTGAGACTGGGGTTGGTCATTTACAAAGCAGGTGATGTTGATGAAGGATTAAAAAATGCAGCATGGCCAAAATTCTGTAGACCCCCCTTAATATTGCTGAGCTCGTCTTTCACACACAGCTCACGGGTCTGTAAAGCGAAGCTCTTAAAGCTCCACTCTGTGCCTTCAGGGCGTGGTGGATAGTCTGAGGGAAGACCTGGAGGAGAAGCAGGACGTGGTGACGTCCCTCACAGGCATTATGGATAAAATGACCAAAGAGAATCAGAATCTGAGAGCCAAAGAGGCGGAACTGCAGGTACACACATCCCACACGCTCTACGTACCTAGATCAGAGGATTTCAGACGTCATTACAGGTGACCCGTGTTACTAAAACACACACGGCATGGGGTTTGGCCAGAATATGAGACCGAGTGTCCGGCACAGCCCCCTCTGTAAACAGCACTTTTTAGAACGGTCGGGTTTGAGAGGCTGTTGCTTTAAAAAAGCGGAATAAAACAGCTTCTATAGGCTACAGGGGTTAGTATTTAGGGTGGCCTCCCTATTTGTTCAGGATGCCAAGCCGACCCTTCTACAGTCCGAAGAAGCTCTGATGAGGAACCTTTTTGGAAGGGGAACAGGGTGAAAAGGCTAAGATGTAGGCTAAAGAGGGTTATGGCAGGACAGTTCCAATTATATATGTCATATATGGTCTTTATAGCATTGCTAAAACAACAAATCTAATGGTGGCCTAAGACTTTTGCACAGCACTTTATAGGGTACAATTTACACTGCTGCAAAGACAGTGTCTACAGTAGTTTCTTGCGTTCCGAGCGATCCGTCAAGGTGTTTCGAAAACCCCTGATCTCGATACAGTCAGCTCATGAATGATTGCCAGCCTTAGTGAAGCTAAAAATTGTAACCGAGCCGTACGCATGACGTTCTGCCTGCAGGTTCAGAGGAGAGATTTGCTGGCGCAGCTTCAGCAGGCCAAGAGCGAGACGGAGAACCGTCAGAAGGAGCTCGCCTCGGAAAACCAGGCCCTCAAGAGCACGTTAGAGCGAGAAGAGGTTTCTGTGTCGGCGATGCGGGACGAGCTCGGCCGGCTCCGGGCTCAGATCCGTGAGCTGGAGGAGAAGGAAACCGGCGCCGACTCGGCCCTGATGGAGAACCGGCGCCTGAAGGTCCACCTGCTGGAGGAGCAGAACCGGATCCAGAGCTGCCTCATCCAAAAGGAGGGGCTGAGGGCCGAGACCCAGGCGCTCCGGAAGGATCTGTACGAAGAGAAGGAAGCGACGGAGAAGCTGAAGGAAGAGCTGGAGGAGGTGACCCGGCAAGAATCTGGAGCACTGGAGGACGAGTCCCAAACCGAGGAGCTTCAGGCACGCCTTCAGGAGCTGGAGAAGAAGCTGAGCTTCGAGCAGCAGCGATCCGACCTGTGGGAGCGCCTCTATGTGGAGTCCAGGGACGAAAGACCCAAAGGCGACAAGCAAGTCACACCCGGGAGGTCCAAAGACGGCATCATGGGGGCGGTCAAGGAGACGTTCGACGCGGTGAAGAACTCCACCAAGGAGTTCGTCCACCACCACAAGGAGCAGATCAAGAAAGCCAAGGAAGCCGTCAAGGAGAACCTCCGGAAGTTCTCCGACTCGGTCAAGTCCACGTTCAGGCACCTGAAGGTCTCCACATCGAACGTCTTCGACAACATCCGGCGTCCGCAGGAGAAAAGGAACGAGAGGAAGGACGCCAAGGAGTTCAGGCGTCCTGCAGAAGAACCGTGGCAGCACCACCAGCCTCCGCACCAGCATCCTCGCAAATCCACAGCGGACGCCCCCTCCAAACCGGGCGCCCAGAAGGACAGGCGGAGGAGCGCGCCCCAGGGGTGCACCGGAGTCTTTGACTGCGCCTACCAGGAGTCCATGAGCCTGTTCAACAAGGCCATGGAGCCGATCCGAGCGGACGAGTTCCACCAGCTCCTGCGCGGCTACCTGCAGCGAGAAGTGGGTCACTTCCACCACTGGAGGGAGCTCAACAGCTTCATCGACAGCTTCTTCCGGAACGGACTCTTCATCCACGACCAGATGCTCTTCACGGATTTCGTCAGCGGCGTCGAGGACTACCTGGAGGACATGGACGAGTACCGGAGCGCCGCCGCGGACATCTTCGAGGATCTGAGCGATTACATATACAGGCACTTCTTCGGCGACACCTACAGGCAGCAACACGGTTCCAGGTACGTAAGAAAATACGCAAAGTCTTCTGGGGCCGGTTTTTCAACGATGTTACGATAAAAGATTTAGAAAGTCTCGATGGATTTTCAGAAAAGATAACAAGTCTTTGATCCTTTATCCAGGATTAAATGGGTTTTTCAAAACTTGAAGGATCGCTTTGATACCATATAAGGAGATCATTTTTATAAAAATGACCCCAACCAATATTTAATCTTTAGTCTTCAGAAATAATAATTCATAATTTAGTCTCCTCCTGCTGTAACTCTTAAGTGTGCAGATGGAGAATAAAACTATATGTAAGGCTATTTTCCCTTTCAGAGGGGCATTAAATCCACAGGAAAGCCCAGATTTACAAATCTTTATCCCGTGATATCTGTACCAGCTTTATCCAGTCGGGAAATGTACTGAAAATGGGACCCAAACCATCTGTGAGATCAGTTTGATCCTTGATAGGACGTCGGGGGGATTTGATGATCTGGGATTCATCTCAGGATTCAGAGCTTTGAAAAACCGGCCCCTGATGTCACCGCTCTGGAGCCCTGAGCACACTGACCCGCCGCGCCCAGCACACGCTGCCTTCAGCCGTTGGATTTGTTCACGTTTCTAAACACTTAAGGTCCCAGTCTGGGTTTGGGCTGACGCTATGGCCACTTTATTAGGTACACCTTCCTACTGCCAGGTCGGAGCCCAGTAGTTATTTGTGGCGCAGATTTACCACGGTGCTGGGGACGTTCCTCAGGGATCTGCTGAGTGTGGGTCCGTGTGAGTGCAGTGAACTCCTTATCATGTTCCAAAGCCAGTCTGAGGAACATGGGCCGTTATCCTGCTGTGATCATCCATCAGAGGATGGCACACTGTGGGCATAGAGGGCTGTGGGCTTTAGACCGAGCTCAGTCCGAACATCCAGCAGAGACCGACTCATCAGACCAGGCCATGTTTCCTTCTATCGTCCTCAATGTCCTGTTCTTAGCTGACAGGAGGGCACCCGGTTTGGTCTGCTGCTGCAGCCCATCCGATTCAACGTTGGACGTGTTGTGCCTTCAGAGAATTGACTCACTGTTACCATTCTGTAGGGTGTAATGATAACCTTTCGATTCACAATGCTGAGTTCTTGATTTTTTCACGATTATAAATTTTACATTTGATAACAAAAAAAAAGAAAATACTTAAACTTACACAAAACTCATACAAAAGATTAAAGTTTTTTATTTTTTTAGAAACTTGCATTAACTCGTACAAAAAGACTAGTTTGTTGTTGCACCCCTGCTGATCAGACAGTTGCGCTAACGAGCGGTCGGACAGGTGTACCTAATAAAGTGTCCGGTGAGTGTTTAATCCCGATGATGCCACTCTGAACGTGTGTGATGTTTGTACCCGCCCTGTTGGCAGTTGGCTTTATTTCGCGTGCTCTGAGAGAGAAGGCCACCTGCACCGGTGCCAACGGGAGCCGTCCTTCTGATGGAACGTGTTCAGGTACGCACTGAGCCCCGGGTCCGGGTCCGTCAGCGTGTGTTGCGGTGTGTGTTGGGTTGGTGTGCCCTGGGGGCGCTGTAGCCGTACGCTGCATGCCTGCTCACCTCGCCCCTCTCTCTTGCTCTTACCACTAGGTCTGACCTCAGTAACCTCTGCACCTGCTGCCGTCCCCTCGCCGCCAGCCACGCCTCAAACTTGAGGGTAGGTAAATAAAACTCTACACTGTTTGTAAATTTGCAGCCGCCCCCACGAAGGACCGCCGAAGCGGGAGTGTCAGCGGCATCAGAGAAAACACCAGCACTCGCGCCCAGGGCATCCCCAGGAGGACAGGAAGGCGGCCCGGTTCGGGCCGCGCCTCCGATAGACACTTTGCCGATGTCAAAATCGAGCTCGGGCCCATGCCGTTTCGACCCTCAAGTACTAGCTTCAACCGAATTCGAATTGCAAAGCGTACGCATTACCGTCCCCGTTTAGTGATTATGCACAAACCTCTGCTGGATGGCTCATGTCGCGGGCATAGAGCGGGCAGTCGGTACCGCACCGGCACAAACAGTATGGACACGAGATACGTCATGATTGTTCTAGTCAACTTCAGACCGTTTTTTTGACTTTTCATCTTTTTCTTCTGAAAAATCAAACCCAATCCCCGTCCCCACTGTATGATGGTCCATCCCAGATGCCGCCGAGCCCAGAGAGCCCGACGCCCCTTCTGGACATGGTTATAACATAAGGCTTCTTTTTAGCACAGTAACGTTTTAAGTGGTATCTGTGAATGTAACTCTGTATTGTAGAGCCTGATAAAGGACTGAAATCCCTCCAGATTCTGAACGGTTTAATGATATTATGCCCTGCAGAGGGACAAATATATAAATCCCTTCCTGCCTTTCTTTGAGGAACATTGTTTTTAAGCATTTCAGTATCTCAGGTTCATACTGTCTGTGATGAGATAACAGTAGATCTAATGCAGTCACTCTACTGAGGGCAGAGAGGTTCTTCTGCTGAGGGCCGGTGCTGTGCTGCCAGTCCTGCTGTGTAAGAATGCTTTCCATTTCAGATTTGTTTAACTGTAAAAGCAAAAGTTTGTTTGTCTGACATTCCTGCCTCAAATCGATCTTCCTTCATCCTCAGCAGAGCAGTTTTTCATTCCTTAAACGACCAAATAACAAATCCGATCTGCTGAAGTCATTCTGTGGGATTAGATCCTGATAAATTGCACCTTTCTAGTTGAACGTCCCTTAGTGCTGCGTTAGATCAGTGTGACGTTTGCGTTTCAGTTGTGTTTGTGTGTTACGTTTCTCCTCTGGTTGCGTCCTGCTGGATCGAGCTTTTTATTTAAGCCGATAAAAAAAAGTGAATTGTTTTAGTTTTCTTCTGCTGCTCTGTGGTTGCTGGAAAATAATATAAAATAAAACCTATTTTGCCCGAAATGTCTCGTTTTCTTATTTCTAATCCTGGACCTGGTGAAAGGGCTACAGGACCGGCACCAAACGTCTCTGCTTACCTGCTGCAGATCTTCTAAATGGATCATTTTTGCTCCCAATTTACGTAGAAAAGGGTAAAACGTACGATCTTTTATATCCATTACACGCCAGGTGAGAATTTGATCTGTTTGGCTTGTAATTCATGAAGATCAGAGCTTATCGTGCTGCATCTGCTCATAAGCTTTATGGAGATGCCCATTTCCTTCCCCAGTAGGAGTTGGCACCTGGGCACAGGTAAGCGCCGTTTGCTTTAATGACCCAGGTCTCAAAAATTCTAATAAATTATGATAGGAAATAAAAACTCTGGTGCTGCAGATCCACGAGCAGGGGGGAGTTCAAGGCATTTGTCAGGGTCACGGTTGCCAGGTCCAGTTATTCTAAGTGAGCTTGGGCTTATTTTTCTATGAAATCCCTTACAAACATCAGTAGTTACAGGTTTTTGTTTCTAAAGTGGTTTCTTATTTGTTTTTGCTCCCTGATCCCATTTCTCTCCCCGCTATTCCTGCAGGTTGGTGTTTTACATCCTCTAAAGTTTTTTTGGGTTTGTTTCCATACCGTCATGGTTGCCAGATCCACTTATTGTAAGAGACTTTGCACTTATTTTTCTATGAAGTCACTTACAAATGTTGGTTGTTACAGGTTTGTTGGGCTTGTTTCTGTAGCCCAAAAAGCCCTTCTTTCTCTCTCTCTGAAGTTAAAAGGAAAATATGCATTATGGTCTCTTGCTCACAGTGTAGTAGGTTGCTTGTTTTGTTTTTTGTTTTGTTTTGTTTTTTTAGCTAATTTGTGTTTTTTTGGGCTTGTTTCCATACAGTCACAGTTGCCAGGTCCACTTATTCTAAGCCTCTTTTGTTTTTTCTATGAAGTCACACAAGTATGGGCCGTTGCAGGTTTTTGGTTCTTCACTTACTTGGCTTCCCTGATCCTCTCTCTCTCTCAAATTCCTACAAGTTGGTTATGTTCACTTTCTAAAGTTAAAAGGAAATACGTTGTGATCCCTCAGTAACCAGAATGATCTGTTACTAACCCTTTAGCTCATCTAGGACAGGACCTGATTGTTAAATCCTCAGTGACCTTTGTAGAACTGTGCTGTTTTTAGGTTTGCACCCTTCAGACATTGTGCGACGTCTTTTCTTCGTCCCGAACCATGATCCTACCGCCACCATGTTTCACAGAAGGTGCTTATGCTGGAATGCAGCCCAGATATAACGCTCTGTTGTTAATGGCTCATGCCCCTCATCTGTCTTTGGGCCTGGTAATGGATATCTGTGTGGATAATTATTAATTTATTTATTATTATTGATTGAGAGACGTTGTTAACGAAACCTCGGTGAATCATTTATTCGCAAACAACTAAAACAAACCGTTTCACACATAAAAAGGGAAAGGGAGTCTCTGCTTATTAACTCTGTAGTCTCATGGCTTTGTTCGTAGATTAAGATCTTCTTTCCCACTCGTCCCTCGGGGAAGTGGGTGTGGAATATTTCAGCTCGCTTCTTAATCGGTTGTTTTGCTCCAGAAAAGCAGAAATGTCCTACAGGAGGAAGAAAAAAAAACGTTAACCACCTCCTTCCTGCGAATGTTTTTTTTTTTTTATACCACCACATGCTCAAAATGGCAGTCTTCGTATGGAAGGCCATTAGGGCCAAATGTGCTTATTTGAATATCATACGCAGATGAACGGTGGATTTCTTTATGTTGTTGGAACCATAACTGGAGCCAGGTGTGTGGGGTCAGTCTTTGAATAACAGGGCTCCTAATAAGCAGTAGGACCTACCTAATGAACCCTTGTGCAGTTGTGTGATTGGTGTAACAGTGTGTGTAACCTGCTGGGGTGAGTCGAACAGCACGAGTGCGAGGGCAGATCCCGACGTGTTCTGGAAGAGACCATCCGAGCCAGCGCCTGCGGATCCGAGTTAGAACGCCGCCGCTTCGTCCACATAAGCCCGGTCCCCCCTCAGAGTCCGGCAGACACTCCAGCAAACGCAGATCCACCGCACAGTGGGAGGTGACTAAACAGCAAACTCCAGCGGTTATACAGAGCTCATGTGAACCGGCAAAACAAAGCAGTACTACTTTACTCAACATAGGACAGTCCGTACACTTACAAAAACTCCATTTACAGGCTTAAATAAGTACCAGGAAAGGCATCCACATCACAAAAAAGTCTCTAAACACATCAACCGAGTTATCAAACGGGCTCTAGAACAACCATAAGATAACGGGGGATTGAACAACTAAGTATCTGATTAACTGGTTAACTCACACACCACACACACACACACACCACACACACCACACACACCAGGAGTTGCCAGATCCCACAGAGAACAACCCAAAAGAAGAAAATTGACTCAAAAAAAGAAAGTAAAAAAACTCAAAACAGGTGACCTAGTGTAATATGAGAGAACCCATTTGATCAGCTAAAATAATTAATTCTAATAACTAGATCTGCATTTCCTGAAAGGAACTACAAAAGTGCTTGAAATGTGACAAAAAGAAAGAGTGTGGACTTGTGTCCCAATACTTTTGGCCACATGTGGATTTGTGTCGCCAATACTTTTGGCCACATGTGGATTTGTGTCCCAATACTTTTGGCCACATGTGGGGCTGTGTCCCAATAACGTTTGGCCACATGTGGGGCTGTGTCCAATACTTTTGGCCACATGCGGGGTTTGGTCCCAATACTTTTGGCCACATGCGGGGGTTGTGGTCCCAATACTTTTGGCCACATGTGGGGCTGTGTCCCAATACTTTTGGCCACATGTGGGGCTGCTGTGTCCCAATACTTTTGGCCACATGTGGGGCTGTTTGGTCCCAATGTGTACACTTAAATCAACTTCAGTCTATTAAAACACAATAGTGTAACTACTGTATGAACTAGCGTAAGGGATTTCGCAGTTTGGTGATTTGGTAGGTTCTCCGGACACACAAACGTATGTGCAGAACCACTGATAAGTGAGTTTTACATAATACAATCCCTTCTTTTAAACATGGAATTGACCCCAAAGATAATCATGCCATTTAGGGCTGTGCCCAAACTCTTATACAGAAAGTGTTTTCCCTTACGTGTGTGTGCTTAAAACTCTTTAAAAACGAGTTTTAATAGCTTTGCCAGACCATTATTTAGAATGCATCTTAGATCCGGAAGGGCCCACCTGTAGTACGGTGTGGAGTGGCAGGGCATGAGGAACAGCACCTGTGCTTCAGGTACGCTCCTGGACTCACACAGGTGCTGCAGGTGGCTCATGACGTCCAGAGCTCCACGCTGATGCACCAGGCCGGTGTACAGAGCCGGAAACAGGTTCAGCACCAGCACAGAGGTCGCAGCTGCTCTTCTCCACGAGCGCAGCTTCACCAGAGAAATACCTGGAACCAAAAACATTCACTTGGTTCTTCTGTATCCGATCTCTGTGGGCTTAGGCTCGTTCCCTTTAGGATTTGCTGCTCTCATTCAGAATTCATTGTTCCATCAATGATGGCGAGCAAAACAGCAAACCATGATGCTACCACCGCCATGTCTCACAGATCCATATGGCTCTCACGCCGGACTGCAGACGTAAGGGTTCTTATTTAAACCAAAAAGTTCCGTTTTGTACGGCCGCAACAAAGAATAAAAATAAATCCTTCAGCATGACAATACTACGAGAAAGTAAGTCATTAAAACTACATAATTATATCATTATTATGGGAACATGACGGAGGTTTTCTCGTTGCTGGCATCTGCAGTTTTTGCACTGGAGCACTTGATTAATTTTTCATTAATATTGGCGATGGATTCTTGTAGTTTGTAACCTTGAAACATCTTTACTTTCATTTTCTTTTATTCATTTATTAATGCCTTATTTTTGTTGGTTAGTTAGTTGGATAATTCCACATAATTAAGTAATTAACTAGATCTGCACTTTCGGAAGGAACTACAACAGTGCTTAAATGAGGAAAAGTAGAAAGAATATGGCTTGCGTCCCAATACTTTTGGCCATGTGCCGGTTTGTTATTTTTGTTGGATAGTTGGTTTTGTTCAATGTCATTAGAGTTAAAGGGAAAATGTAAAGTTAATATATACACTTATATCGCGTGATCTGGCAACACTTGGTTAGGAATAACACAGCGTCTGAGGTTTTTGATGGCTGTACAACGCTGAGATTTGACAATCCTTCGCAGTGTGTGAGTTTTAGGCTTATCTGTCCTCAAAATGTTTTGCCAATAACCTTCTAGTTAAATACTTTAACCCACATGTCCAACTGTTGACTAAGTAGTCATCGATTACCTGCTTTTTTATTCGTTCACTACTCAATACCCATTACTCGTTTTCGACACTTACCACAGAAGATCATACAGAAGGGTAACACTGGGTAGATGAACCGGAACTCCTTATGCGGCAGGAAACTGTAAATACATTCGTACAGGATCTCAGAGTTACCACAATCAACCTGTAACCGCACTCCTGATCCTTTAAATCTGAAATCATTGTGTCCCAATACTTTTGGCCACGTTAGTGTGTGTCCCAATACTTTTGGCCACATGTTGGTTTGTGGCCCAACACTTTTGGCTATATGCGAGTTTGTGTCCCAATACTTTTGGCCATGTTACTGTGTGTCCCAATACTTTTGGTCACATTAGTGTGTGTCCCAATACTTTTGGCCACATGTTGCTCTGTGTCCCAATACTTTTGGCCAAATGTTAGTGTGTGTCCCAATACTTTTGGCCACATGTGAGTTTGTATCCCAACACTTTTGGCCACAGTTTGGTTTGTGCCCCAATACTTTTGGCTACATGTGAGTTGGTGCCCCAATACTTTTGGCTATCATGTGAGTTTGTGACCCCATACTTTTGGCCATGTTAGTGTTGTGTCCAATACTTTTGGCCACGTTAGTGTGTGTCTTCCAATACTTTTGGCTCACATTAGTGTGTGTCTCCAATACTTTTGGCCACATGTTGGTTTGTGTCCCAAACACTTTTGGCTATATGCGAGTTTGTGTCCCAATACTTTTGGCATTTCATGTTACTGTGTGTCCCAATAACTTTTGGTCACTTAGTGTGTGTCCAATACTTTGGCCACATGTTGCTCTGTTGTCCCAATACTTTTTTGGCCAAATGTTAGTGTGTGTCCAATACTTTTGGGCACACATGTGAGTTTGTATCCCAACACTTTTGGCCACAGTTTGGTTTGTGCCCAATACTTTTGGCTAAATGTGAGTTTGTGCCCCAATACTTTTGGCTACATGTGAGTTTGGTGTCCCAATACTTTTGGCCACGTTAGTGTGTCTTCCAATACTTTTGGTCACATTAGTGTGTGTCCCAATACTTTTGGCCATGTGGAATTGTGTCCCAATACTTTTGGCCACATGTTGGTTTGTGTCCCAATACTTTTGGCCAAATGTTAGTGTGTGTCCCAATACTTTTGGCCACATGTGAGTTTGTATCCCAACACTTTTGGCCACAGTTTGGTTTGTGTCCCAATACTTTTGGCCACATGTGAGTTTGTGTCCCAATACTTTTGGCCATGTTAGTATGTGTCCCAATACTTTTGGCCACGTTAGTGTGTCTTCCAATACTTTTGGCCACATTAGTGTGTGTCCCAATACTTTGGCCATGTGGAATTGTGTCCCAATACTTTTGGCCACATGTTAGTTTGTGTCCTAATACTTTTGGCCATGTTGGTTTGTGTCCTAATACTTTTGGCTATATTAGTTTGTGTCCCACTACTTTTGGCCATGTGGGTTTGTGTCCCAATACTTTTGGCCACATGTTAGTGTGTCTCAATACTTTTGGCCACATGTCGAGTCCTCACCTGTACAGCAGCAGGGTGCAGACGACGCTTACAAGCAGGACCCTGTGCCTCTTAAAGGCGAGAGAGCCGCCGTGCAGGACGAAGGGCAGGAGAGGGCCGACGATGACCGGGAAGCCCTGCGTGAAGTACCAGTGCCAGGGATGGGTGCCATAAAACTCCGCCACGTTGTGCAAGACGTTAAATTTCAGGAAGTTCCACTGGACGAAGATCCACTGTGAGGACGGAGCAGAGGAATTGAAACAGCAGGTCCGTGAGGAAACGCTGATGAGCAGAGATCTTTACCTTTCCGTAGAAGGCGCAGTCTATCAGCGTGGAAAGCGTCAGCGTCACAGCCCTGGAACAGACGACTCAGACGTTATGATTCCTCACAGCCGAGAATCTCCCATTAAATATCGCTGATTTAAACACGAGAGACCCTCACGCTACAGGAAGCCCCTGCTGAGTGATGAGCTTTAGCTTGTTCTCCTCACGCCACAGGTGATGAAGCAGCAGAGGGAGCCACACGATCAGCGCCGTGGGACGAAGCACCACGGCCAGCGACACCAGAGAGAGGTACTTCCAGCTGTTAGAGAGAGCAGAGGGAGAAACGCAAATTCCTTTGGTTTTAAAATCTAATATTTCATAGGCACGATTTTCCCACATGATCACATAATCAGCTAGATCTGCATTTCCTGAAGGAACTACAGTGCTCGAAATATGGCTCTGAGTTTGTGTCCCAATACTTTTGGCCACGTTTGTTTGTGTCCCAATACTTTTTCCAAGCACTGCATAATAAATGCATAATTAAATAACTATACAAACATATACCATAAAACAAACAATAACACATTTCAAACCCCAGTCTGAATTATTCAGACAGGCCATAAAAGCTGCTCACATTTACAGACGAATGTTACAGACCTGCTGTGCTTTTTGGTGGAGTGCAGTGGGTAATAACTGAGAGCCAGGATGGTCAGGCTGGACTCCGTGCTGTTGGTGAGGGTACGGGTGCAGCAGTACCAGGTGAACCACGAGCACAGCTGGCAGAAATACTGCAGACAGAAACGACCCGACTTAATAAGCCCTTTGAGCACAATGGCTTTCCATACAGTCAGTATATACGATGCGTTCTGAAAGTCTTCAGACCCCTAAAATTCAGCCCCCCCTTATTCTGCACCCAATGAAAACCCGATGGATTTTAGAAATTTTTGCACAATTATTGAAAAGGAAAAACTACAACATTGCATTGCTATAAGTATTCGGACACTTTACTCAGTACTTAGTACTCTGAAGCAGCTTTGGCAGCGATTTACATCCTCCAGTCTTCTAGGGTATGATGCCACATGGTTTGCACACCTGTCCCAACACTTTTGCCCATGTTAGTTTGTGTCCCAATACTTTTGGCCTCATGTTAGTTTGTGTCCCAATACTTTTGGCCTCATGTGGGTTTGTGTCCCAATACTTTTGGTCACACATTTTTTTGGGGATTTTCTGGTCACCTCTCTCACCGAGCTTCTTCTCCCCCGATTACTTAGCTAGTCCACCCCACATCTTTCATGGTTTCAGAATCTGACACAAACCCCCGTACCGTCCATCGGGCTGCCTCTGGACCCTCCCACTTCCGAACCACGTGATAGAGCCTGACGTCTGCGAGTGCTGCGAGCAAAGCCTGTACGACACGAGGTAACAAGACCTGCAACAAAAAAGCATGAAGAACAATCGAGAGTAACCAGAATGCTAACGTTTATGTCTCACTTAGGCGTCTCTTACCAGGAGCTGAACCGTATCGTAGCGAAGCAGCTGGAGGACCTTATAGATAAGAGCAAAAACCAGGGGGTAAGAGTAACCGCGGATGCCTTCCCTCCACTCCCAGGACTCATAACCGTACTTAAGAGAAAAAGGGTCAAGGATTAAACCGGGTGCTTAATCATACAGCACGTCTACTGCATACGCCATACGCAAAGGATATCTGAAGACCATTCGGTGGGAGATCTCGAGCGACTGCCAGTACTCATCCGGCACGAAGCTGGTTGGACCAGGAGGCAGTTCACCAGGCGAAAGAGGACGGAGAAGAGAGGGACGCTCAGCCCGAAAACACCTGGAACGATACAGACGATCTGATGTGTTGAACATTGCAGACACACCTATGGAGAACATACCAAACTCCAGACCTCCTGCAACTGCGTGACACCAAAATGCCACCGGCCACATGTGGGTTTGTGTCCCAATACTTTTGGTCATGTGTTTGTTTATTAGGATAAATGTTCATTTGACTTATTTTAGTTCTCACACATGCGCCTTTTGAGTCTTTCATTTTTCTGAGTTATTTTATTTATCTGTTAATATTTAAGTAGTTCCTGTTTTTGAACTATTACTACAGGCTTATAACCTTTAGGGATTTTCCTTGCCACTGTCGCCCTAACCTTGCTCAGCTGTTTTGTTCCGTGGCCCTTTTGCTGATGGGCCCCAGAGTGATGTGGCCAGGACTCTGCACTTTGTTTGTAGTTTTTGGGTGGCTGCTGAGCCTTGCTGCATCAGGTGGGTGTGCTTAGCAGCTCCCAGCATGCACTGCAGGTCCGGTATGCCTGCTTTATGTTCTTTTATTTCTAGGTTCAAATGCTATTTAATTATGGTTTACAGTTACACGGTTTTATGTTGCATCCATTAAACGTCTGTAAAGCAGCTAATTCATTTAAAGATTATTCACGGTTAATCACACTGTGCTACCCACACAGGAGATCGTTTAGGCACACTGGGGGAACTTCCTCATCCCTCCTCTTCATCATTTTGTATCTTGTGCAACATTATAATCACACAAAACGATCAAAATGACACTAAAGTCAGTACACAGTAATGCATGTAATACGGTAAAATTCGGTTCTTACTAAGGTTGCATGAGTTTGCATCCTTGCTGTAAAGTTTGGATTTTTCGTGTCCTCAGTTTGACAGCTTCAGATGATCCCGAGGAACCGATGGACCCAAAAACGACGAGCGCGAATCTTTTCCATATCAACAAAGTTTTCAAATTCATTCTAGTTTTAACAGCGGTTCATATCTAGCTCTGGATTAGATAGAGAACCCCATAGCCTTGTTTGAATGGTATGGTAATCGCGGTATTTTTCTCCCAACCCATTTCGGACAAATCCCGCCTCCTGTATTTGGATTGGCTGATAGTACCATTCTGCTTCTTTAGGATTTGCGAATACAAAACAGCCAGCCAATCAAACACCGAGCCTCGCACAAGAGGCGAGGTTTGACAGAATACGGGTGGGAATTAAGCGCCTGACTATCCCCCTTTCGTGTTTTCTCTTCTGTTTTTTTTTTATTACAAAGCCTACGGATATTGATGTGCTTAAAATAAACACAATATACAATTAATGGATTATAAAACCATTTTTGTTTATACTGAGTTGCTGTAGCGAACTACGACCTTTCGTCCTGCTGTCAAACTAGCATAGTCAGGATGTGTTTCAAATCTGTAGGTCTAGTGCACTTACTCAGCTAGATTAAGGGTTTGAACGAACTGAATCAGGGAACTGGCCATTAGCTGCCCTAGTCACTTTGTAGTGTAGTGAATTTTAAATTGATTTGAGACACAGCCCGTAGTTATGACACGCTTTCCAATGGCGCTAAGCTAGCACTAGAGCTTCTCAATTCATTTAACCTTTAAGTGTTATTTTGTACAGCTACACTAACACAGCTGTGTGTATCTCTGACTGGGTAAGTACATAAATATGTATAATAAATAAATAAATCTATAAACAATCAATAAGTTCTAGACAGATTTGTTAATAGAAGTATATTTGGGAATGTAGCTGCTCGGAACTCTGCAGCTTTAACTAGGCGAATGTATCAAATATTTCTTATTATATTGTTCATATAAATTATTATTATAAATTATTAATATAAACTTTATTCAGCCTGGTTGTGGAGATGTGAAATGAAAAAGAAGCCATGATTTGCATATTAATATTTTTAACTAAAATAATAAATTCCTTATTTATTAAAAGTTGTAATTTAAAACTGGTGTAACTAATACATTTTTAATTAAATTTAAAGTTTGAAATGTTAAATTGGTACATTTATTGCTTAAACTATTACTATTTGTTATTACGTGGAGTATTTTAAAATATATTTTTGAAGAATATGTATTTATTTATTGTGAAAGGGAATTGTTTATTTGAAATGTATTATTTATTATCTAAATTTTTTATTTAATATGAACTGTTTATTTCAATATAACAATTTATTACTAATGAACTACCAAATGTTAAGTCATAATTTTTGTATTTATTTAAAAGGTGAAATTTATTTAATTAAATTTAAAGCTTGAAATGTAAAAGATTTAGTTAAACTGGTAAATGCTAAGCTATTACTACTACTATTAAGCTGAAGCTATTACTATGTATTCTTGTGTGGATTATTTTAAGAGATATATTTTTTAATAACATACAATATATTTATTTATTGTTAAGTGTATTAGTTATTTAAAAGTATTATTTATTATCATAATGTATTATTTAATTTATGCAGTTTGTTTAAATATAGTAATGTACTTATGAACTGTACAATGTTAATATTACAACAAACTATATTCATACATTAAAAATAGTTATTAAATATTAATATTTGTGTTTTAATTTTGTTTTGAATTATATTATTGAGCTTAAATCTCAAATATTTATAATTAGATGCATTGTTATTCTACTTAAATTTTACTTTTAATTTAGTAATTTGTACTATTTTATTTAGTAATTATTTCATTTTAAATATTTATTTATATTTGTTATCAAATTGTATTATGTAAAATGCATTATTTAATATTATAAAATTTGACATATCCATTTAAAATGTGTTATTTCATTTTAATATTTAAATTGTTTATTTAATGATATTTAATGTTTATTTATTAAAACGTAAATATTATTACGTGATAAATGTTATTTTTATTTATACCTTTTTAATGATTTGAAGTATTTTACAATTAGCCTATATTTTAATCATTTTAAGTCATAAATAATTTATTTTAATTTATGTAATTTATTTGATAAATAATTGTATCAGATAATGTAAGTATTATTTTTAATGATTAAATCTGCAGTATTTATGTAAATTGTCTTCAGTATTTAGTTACATTGTGTGATTTGTGATGTGGATAAATCATGTATTGCAGGGCATTCCCACTGCACTGGGGTGGTATTAGACTCCTGGTTCCATTATTGATCTGTAATGTGATGGAAGATCTTTTATATGCAGTAACCTCTTTTCCCTTCTCAGGCCTCTGAGGAATCAGAAGTAAAGACCGTATTTAACTCCACCATGCTGCCCAGACGAATCCCTTTTAACCAGATTGCCTTTGTGACGCTGATCGGAGTCGGAGGAGGGATTTACATCTACAAGCCCATGTTTGAGGTTCAGAGACAAACAAAGAGTGGACAGAATGAAGGAGACTCCAGTACTGATGCTGGGCATAATGGACCAGGAGAGGCTGGTTTAACTGGTGCGAAGGATTCGGGAGTGAAGAGTAAGGAATAATGAGGACAGAAGATCTGATTGCTTATTAAATAAAGCAGATGTTTGGTGTAAAATCTGTTGCATCTTTTAAGATGTATTAGTCCGCGTTTCTTTTTACAGCGAGAGGTTTTATTCCCAGCTGAAGCCTCATTAGGACTGCTGCTTCTTCTTTTCTTTTACTGTCATGTTTATTTTAACCTGTTTATCTTTTTATTTACTTGTAATTTCTTCTCACTTGTAAACCCGTTTGACCTGCGTCTTATATGAAATATGCTCTATGAATATTATTAGTAGTAGGTTGTTGGGAAGGAGGAATTAAAAAACAGCACGGGACGCCTCAATATCGGGAAAGAAGATGGTTATATTTACTCCTTTTATTGTGTCTTTTGTGTCTTTAATGAAACATAAAAGAAACCACAGGAGCTTATTCTTTTGCTGAAGTGCATTTTAGTGAGACGATATCATAAGGATGAAACTGTCAGGACCGAGACTCGATAAGAGACTGTAGCCTCGAAAAGATTAAATAATAAATACAGCGAGATTGAACCTCAGGTCATTTGAATCAACGTTTAAAAATGATGGAAGGTAAGAAATCTAACACATGACCTTATTTGGAGTTCAAAAGTGCTGCTTATTCGGTTCTAATGACTGTAGACGAGTAATATCGGACTGTATCATACATTCAGAAGCAGTTCCTTTTAAGAACGCTAGATGTCGCCATCATTAACACATTAATAATTTAATGTAAACGGATTCATTTTGAATGTATTTTTGGCGTCACCTAGTGTCCGTAAAAGGAAATGCTTCGAAGTAAGAACAGTTTGGTTATCCACCATCCAGACGCAGGGGGCACCTTCACTACACACCCCTGTCTCTGCCCAGACCATTTCCAGGCGCTTAGCAGAAGGAAACTTGTTGTCACGGCGCCCAGTAAGTGTCCTGCTGTTATGTGATAGCCAGCCACCATCACCTTCGTCTGCAGAAGTGTCGTCAACAAGAGAAACCTGGACTGCTACGGACTGGCACTGTTTGGTCTTTAGTGATGAATCCAGGTTCTGTTTGGGATCTGATGATGGTTGGGTTTGAGTATGGAGGCCTCGTGGTGACGCTGCAATCCTGCCTTTGCCGTGGAGCGACACCCTGATCTGGGGAGCCATCGACTACAACATTCGGTCACCCCTAGTAACAACTCCGAGATATGTGCAGCCACATATCTCCTTAGGACACATGTAGCCGGTCATGGCAGGGCTTCCAACTGGTATTTTACCTGCCAGATTCTAACTTTTCGTTGACCTGCCCCGGTTGCCAAATTTATCAAGCATTTATGGGACCAGCTGAGATTCCATCTTCAGCAAACTACGAGCAACATCTGTGGGTAAATGTGGCACAGGATACCATACAGAACCCATCTCCTCTTGTATCCAGGCTAGAGGCGGCCTAACATGGGAACTAGAGCCTCCTTTACGTTACAGTTATACAGTTTTCCCCAATAAACTTTGCTCTAATATTGTAATCACTTACATATCGTCATATAAAGATTCATTCGATTCCAAGAACTCCTTCTTAGTGCGTTGTTTTTTGTATAGTGTACATTGCTGCTGTTACCTGATTGGCTGATGGGATAACTCCACCTGAAAAGGTGTACAGGTTTTCCGAAAACAGTGAAACAGCGTCACTTTTAATACAAACGCTGTGTTGATAAACGTTAGACCAACTGTGGTGAATCAAGTGAATCAGGAGTCGGAATCGGTTCAGTGACGTGACTCGTCATGGAGGGGCGCGGTAACGGGAAGTGTGCGCTATCGCAATCGCGTTCGGCTCTGCTCTAGTGTGTGTGTGTGTGTGTGTGTGTGATAGGATTCCTGCTGGAAAAATAAGCATTCTGAAGCCTTGCCTACAACTTAGCGTTGGTTTGAGAGACTTTGGAGGTGTTTTGTGGTTGAAAAGAGGCGCCTGATTCAGCGATCACTCCTAAGTGAAGCTCCGGTGATCCGCCTGGTGAGTAACTTCATCTGCGTTTGTTATAAAGTTTTAGGATTAAGTTTGAGGAGTCACTCTAATGACTTGTTGCTGGTTTAATCTGGAGCGTGTGCACATGCTTGAGATGTTTAAATGTGTTTTAGCCTGTTTTCTGAGCGGATCTACTTATTTACACCTTTTTCTTCTTTATTTTTGCAAACATGGTTTGTACGGTTGGGCTTTGAGTAAAGCCTGGATGGTTTAAATGCTCATCAGAAATGGTCAGGGCTCGGAAATGATATCTGGAGCTTATTAATTAGTGATTTAATCCCGTGATTCTTCGTTGCCACCATGAAGACCATGGCCAGGCACGTGGCTGTGATCTCCGGCCACCTGCCCTACCGTATGGTACCGAAATAAAGAGGGTTTCATCCTTAATTTCTGAATCTTAACCATCAGGGATGGATCAAATGGGAAAAAAACCATACCGCGATACCTTCCACGGTACACGATATGTAGTATTATACCAGGGTTTGCTGCATGTTGGCTTTGGACAGTGGAGGGTTACTCCAGTAGTTAACAAACTCCTAACTGGGGTACATGGGTGTGGAGAAAGCTTTGTACCTGGTTGGTTCTCTTTATGATGTTAATTTGGATTCTGGTGGTGCAAACCTGACCTAAGAACTTTGTAAACATGGGAGCTGTTGCAGGTGTAATTAGGCAGCTTGGTAATAACCTTTAGAGCAAACAGTTCTACCAAAGTCTCGGAGAGAGGGTGGGAATCTCTGAGCAGCTCACATTCCATTCAGAGGGCTGTGATTGATTACTGATCGATTAATTTTTCTCACATGAATTTGGTTTTGTTCTGGTTGTAGCTTTTGGGGATCTGTGTCAGTAATGTGGGCCTTCGGCCAAACCCCTTAAGAGACCTAACCCTCACAGACAAATTACCACCGGCAGAGTAAATCAGTCTTACTGGAGATGGATGGTTTGGTGTAAGGTGGGTCACGATCTCTGTCTTCAGTCAGGCTTTTTTTTGTCTTGATTTTACGTTCTGATAAAATCAACCGTTTTCTTCTTTTTGTCTTTTTTTTTTTTTCCTTCTTAGAATTTATTGCTTTTTTTTTTTTTTACTTTTTTCATTTTGTTTTTGTCCTTTTATTTTTTAACTTTTTTTTCTTCCTTCTCGTTTTGCCTTTTATCCTGCATATTTACATTCTTTGTTTACTTCTGTTATTTTTTCTTTTATATACTCCTTATTATTGTTTTGTTTAAAATTGTCTTTTTTCCTAGCTTTCCTTTCAATTGTTTCTCAATTTTATCATTTAAAAAAAAATGTCATTTTTTAAATCTTTTTTCTCTTACTACATTTTCTTTTATACTATTTTTAATTTTTTTACTTTTTACATTTATTCTAGTTTATACTTTATTTTTCCTCTCTTACATTTTGATTTGCTCTCGTTCATTTTCTTGTTTCTTACCTTTTCATGCTTTGCCTTTTGTTCATGTTTTTCTGTTACATTTTCCCTCTTTCTTTTTTCCCTTTAATTATTTGCTTCTTTGTTTTTCTGCTTTTCTTTCTTTATTCATTACCTTTCTGTTTTACTCTCCTTTCATCTTTTTTTCTAATTAGTTCTTTCCTTTTTCCACTCTCTTTCCGTTACTTCTTTATTAAAGAAGATATGGAAGTTTAACCCTGTAGATAAAACACTGACGTATGTTTATTTGGTCTTCAGATCCCATTCCAGGACTTAAGAAGCCACTTTGTTTATTTTACAGCCTGTTTTTTATTTACTGATTCATTATTTTATGCGTTTTTTTAAATATTTGATAATAATAATAATAATCACTAAAGGAATGGAGTTTTTGTAAACAGTGACCCTGTCAGATCTGCAGCCTGTATAAAATCAGAGTCTGGAACTAAAAACTCTGGGACTTGGCTTTAGATGGTCTTGTTTTTTTTTTGTTTTTATATTTAATTTTTCTTTAGTCAGACCTCTCTGAGACGGGACGCTCAAAGCCCTTGTTCTTAACCACTGAGTACGGACCCAAATCCCAGAGGATAGAAGTTCGGATAGAGTTTGTAATTCTCTTCTTTCTTTTTTTGGGTGGAAGCTTTAACAGCACTTGTTCCTCTCCGGCTTATCAGCCTGTGAATCTGCTCAGACTCCCCACAGGTGTTTATAGCCCCATCATCCTTGTGCAGCGCCATCTGCAGGAGCCTGAAGTTACTACCGCCTTAAACATGCGCTCGTTTTTTGCAAGATCCCCAGTCTTTGTGAAATCCTAGCCTGTGACTAAAACTCAGTGTGTGAGGGAGTCAGACATTTAATCCATAGTCTGGGAAGCACATCACACCACAAGCAGTGTTTCTCAGTGTTTTGTTCTTCTAGATAAACCAACTTCTGTCAGAGATTAACAGTGACTTAAACTGGTCCAATCTCCCAACAGTTTTTATTGGGTGGCCTTTTTCCTGAGATGTTCTTCTTGTGCTATTCATCAAGGCTTGAGTTGTGGTCTTGGGTTTTTTGTAAAACAGGAACTTCATTAGATGTGGTGACTTAAGGCTGACACAAACACTGTTGCCCCAACGCTGTCAGTTAGAGGGTTCCTTATATGGTTTGTCGAGGCTTCTTAATCAAACGACTTCTGCTAAAACACCCGCTCCTGCTTCTTCAGCGGCTCTTCCTTACGCGGCAGGGCACTGTTTCAAAGCGGCTTCAGAAATACCTAGCAAACCTGGGGCAAGGAAAGGAAAATCCCTAAATGTTATAAAGAAGAAACACTGGGAGGGCTCAAAACCGGGCCTGACCTCCTCGGGCAGCCTGGATGTAATGTGTAACTTCTGGGTCACTTCTGATGACCGTATGTGTGGTTTGGCATGTTCTCCTACTATACAGGTGGAGACGTGGCACCAGTTTGTCTTTCTGTCCCTGTAGATATAAAACAAAGCTCTAAAACGTCTCTTATGGCACATCTACATTTGAAAGGCACGTAGTCTGAGTTTAGGACTCTGGAACCAAAACCTTGGGCTGCTTCTCAGCCCGGTGGTCAGCTGACCGGCTGCCCAGAGCACATGAGGAGCAGCTGAGGGATATTAGATGTGGCTCATGTGCCAGAGCTGAGGCTACTCGCTGCACCTCTAGCTTTATTAGAGGGCCTTTAATGATATTAAGGAGGGGTTGGGGTTGTGAGGCCTGGGAGTATTTTAGGCTGTAGACATCAGAAGTGCAACAGCTGCTTTTTGTAAGCACAAGCCTAGATAAATGAGACACCAAGGACCTGCAGAAATGCTTCTGAGTGAGTTTACACCCTCGCCTCCAAAGAGCTTATGAACGCCGTCGCAAAACGAAGCTCAAGTCTTGCAGTTTTTGTTGAGACCAGAAAATAGAGGTGCCCCTTTAATTCCATGCTTATCGTTTGGGCTGTTTGGGAACCGCCCCTGCCGGGGTTGAGGGTTCGGAGTTTTGTGTTTTGTGAGCTTTATTTATTTATTGTTGTTTACACAGTCAGGAGAAGATCATATTCGAGCATCTTTCCCCTGCAGAGTTTTTGGTTTTCTTTGTTACTGGTAGCTTGGCTTTTATTGCTGTTGTTTTCAGTAACTCTGGGGATGTGTGACCAGTCAAAGAGGAGATAAAGCATAAGGAAACAACTGTAATGCTTTTATAAAATCATTTTCAAAGGCAGACCTTTTCATACAGAGCAACTGAGCCTAGGCTTTTAGGGTTAGGGGTCTTGGCCAAGGGTTCAGGACAGGGAGGATCCAGGGTTTGGACATAAAACCGTCCAGTTTCTTAACCACTGTGACCATGTGCATGGTGGAGAGGGACCATATGCCCTCTAGTGCAGTTGCATTTTTCTAACACTAAAGGGCGCAGTTGTTTGTTTACTATTTAAGATTGCACTTAGTTGGTAGTACTATTTATTGATTTTATTTTTTTGCAGTCACAATATTTAAAGCTCCCTTATTTCTTTTAAGTATAAAGGACTAAAGAATATTTTTATAACTTTTTTTAACACAAGAAAAGTACACATTATTTTACAAAATCCTTGTATCCTATTTTGTATTACATTTTGTATTACATTTTGTCTACATTTTGTATTATTTTAATTATTATATTTATTTGAATTTGTTCTCTCTGTTCTGTTTTTTTATTTAGCTTCTGTTCGTTTAAAGTTTAATTCTTGCATTTATTATCTAGGACACCCAAGCAGGTCAGGTCTGTTTGTGAGTCTGGGTCCTCCAGGGGTTTCTTCCTTATAACGTATAAGGGATTTTCCTTGCCACTGTCACCCTGGGATTTGTTCAGTTTGGGCTTTGGGACTGTAGGTTTATAAAGCTGCTGTGAGACAAGGCTCCGCTGTAGAGAGTGCTGTAGAACTCAAGTGCTAAAGTCTTTACAGGGGATGGTTTTTGTTTGTTTTGTTGAATAACTTACAGCAGAACATGTGGTGTTTGCATTATAGCATGGCTAATCGAGAGAGTCGAATCCTGGACTCACTATCATGAACCGATGTTGGACTGGATGCTTCGTCTAGCCGTCCTTCATGCGGCCCTTGTTGCCTCGTGTGGTGACATCACCTGAAATTTCCTGCTGTTGTGTAAAGCTGAGCTTCGGTTCAAACCCTGGAGCGTAGAGCAGATTGGCCTCTGAAATAAAATCGCCTGTCAGGGCTTGTGTGTCTGGGCAGCAGTGTGTTGTCACACCCATTGTGGGTGTGTGGGTTTGTTTAATATCAGAGGGATCTGCATATCCGCCTGCATGCTGCTTCGGCACAGTCTGGGGAATGTGTTTGGTGTTCTTCATAAATCTGCTGACTGGTCGTACAGGCCCGTAAGTTCAGTATGATAGGGAAAAAAATGGAAACGAAAGCGTTTATTACCTGTTGTGTTTCTTGTTACACAAATTTAGCCATTTACCCACTCAGTCCGGACATTTCAAAACATTCACTTTATTCTTCTTTAATCGTTCGTCGTGTGCTTAGGGTCGTTCTCTTGCTGCATGATCCACGTTCTCTAGAGATTCGGTTCATTTTCCTTTAGGATTTGCTGCTATAATTCAGAATTCATTGTTCCATCGATGATGCTAAGCCATCCTGGCCCAGATGCAGCAACACATGATCCTACCACCGCCATGTTTCACAGATGGCATTTTCTTTGTTTTTCCAACACACTTCTGGCAGCTTTGTGGAGCTCAGCGGCTTTCTCATTGTAACCCTGCCATACACCCCATTGTTGTTAACATTAGCCAATGTGAGATAGACCTTCAGGTGCTTAGAAGTTACCCTGGGTTCCTCTGTGATGTCACAGACTCTTACATACCTTGCTTTAGGAGTGATCTGGGGAGAGTAAATTCCAGAGATGGCCTTTGTTCGAACCGTGATGCACTTCCACAAACATTTAGACTGAAAGAGGACGAATGAGGTGACTGTATCAAGAAAATCTCCCTGAGAAGAATAAAGAAGAAGCCTTGAGAGGAACCAGGTTCAAATGGGGAACCGATCCTCTGGAGGGTCCCAAACAAATGGAATTAACACACAGTAGTCGGTGTAATCAGGCATTCAGAGCTGAAATTGTAAGACGTTGTGCGTAACAGCTTGAGTAAACATCCTGGCATTTGCACTGCAGCAGTTCCTCACCCAGGCCCGGTAAAGGGTCCAAAAAGTGGCTCCTTCAGGCACTGCACTTGAAGTACGGCCAACTGGAGTGTTGATAAGTTTAGACTTGTGTCTAGAATGTGTTCTCTCCTCAGTGTATAAAGAGCGCTCTCGTTCTGCAGTCGATTTTCCTTTACAGTTGATGTTTGGGTTTTACAGCCACAAAAAGTTGGAACGGTATGGAAAATGCAGATAAAATAAAAACGCAGTGTTTCATTTACTCTGAGTTCTGTTTCATTGCAGACAGTATGAACCCGAGATCTTTTCATGGTTTTTTCTGGTCCACTTGATTTCATTTGTTAATAAACATCCATTCCTGCTTTTCAGACCTGCAACACATTCCAAACAAAGCTGGGACAAGTTGGGGCTTAATGAGGGGAAAAGTTAAATAATGATGTGGTTTCAAACTGGTGATTATAATCATGATTCAGTACAAAAGCAGCATCCAGGAAAGGCTGACTTCAGGAGTGAAGATGATCAGAGGATCTCCAGTTTATCATTAGATGTTGAAATGATTGAAATGTTTAAAACAATGCTCCTCAAAGAAAGGCTGGAAGGGATTTATATATTCCTCCCTCTACAGAGCATAATATCATTAAATGATTCAAGGAATCTGGAGGAATTTCCTAAAAAGCCTAAACTGAAGAGGGGTGATCTCCGCTCCCTCAGGCGGCACTGCATCAAGAACCATCATTCATCAATAGCTGATAGAACCACATGGGCAAGGGATTCCTTTATCCAACCTTTATCAAGCTCTACAATAAAGAGTTATATTCACAGATACCACTTAAAACGTTACTGTGCTAAAAAGAAACCTTATGTTAGAACCATGTCCAGAAGGGGCGTTGGAGGCATCTGGGCTTGGGGTGGATCAAATGTACAAAAAATAAAAAACCAGGACTTGTCTGTAAGCCATGGCTGCCTGATCGAGAGGTGATGTAACTCTGTGAGTCATGTTCTTAAGAAATGTTCCAGTAGTTCTGTGTTGCAATGAGCCTTTTCTAAAATAAGAATAACGGGGTTGATGTGGGACGTTGGTAAATGCCTGCTTTCTTTTTGAGTGTCTGTTTTAAGTTGTGTTGCTTACTGTTCGTACCTGACCTGTTACACTGTGCACCTACTAAATCGGCACCACTGTAGATTAGGTAACCGGTACCTGCAGGCGCCCCGGTTAAGCAGCAGCGCTGTACCTAACGCCTTTGGGGCTTTGTGTCAAAACAGAGTTTGTGTGTTAGGTGTCACTTAACCTCTGCAAGCAATCAAAAGATGGACTGGCAGGTCCTATTGGTATCAGTCATACCACCGCCATGTTTCACGGGTATATCATGTATAAATGTGTGTAAAACGGAGAATCTCTATAAGGAAAGTATAATAATGCATATGCTATAATACATTAAAGTGCATACAATATTAAGACGAATGTAATAAACTATTGCATCAGCTTTATTTAGTCCAGTAACCATGTAAGCATTTACCTCTCGTTATGTTCACCCTCAGCGGGTAAATTTTGGTAGCATGGCATCCTCAGCTGGAGGAGGGGAGGGAAGGGGGCGCTATTGCCCTGTGATGGGGTCTGAGTAACGGCATGAGGACTGGAACTGATGGAATAACAGCTTGAGTGGAGATGGATCAGGAAGCAGAAGAGCTCGGGGAGAAAAGAGAATACGTAGTTAGTTATGAGAACACAGATCTCTGCATTAAAAGTGTATCTGGTACTCACTGGTTTGTTTTATCGCTTTCTTACCAAACCAGTGACCGCAGTGCATTATGGGAGGCTGTCATATTCTAAGGGAGATCGTTTGTACTCTACTTATTGTGGGGTGTGGATTTGGATTCTTTTCCTCGGTTAATACGTGTTTAAACGTTCCTTATAATTTAATGTATGAAATGTGTAGGAGGTTGTTTCTTTTCTTTTGCCGCAGGTCAGAACTCATAAAATACTCATTGTCTTTGAAATAGTAAAACAAAAAATCTAAACTGTGCATCTTTAAATTCTTATAATTGACCATCATTGGCAAAAATCAAATAATGAGACGCCGGCAGTCGGTCTGCTTCCTGTTTAATATGACAGTGAAATGATTCAGAAACTCAAAGGTAATATACAGTACAGCATATTACTATTATGTACTATTGCTGATCTATTATTGTTTTATTATCTTATTATTTATTAGTAGAATCGAGCATCTTTTCCAATAGTCTTTGGAGAATTATGAGAAGTTGCCTGGACCAATATGGCGACCACGTTGACGCATGATCCAGCGGCCAGTGCGGCGCCTAGGTATATTTCATCTCTGATAGCAGCATTCAAAAAAAGCGTAAAGGTGCACGATTATGAAAGATGCTTGAAGGAGATGCAGAGAAATGCTTGGAGCTGCACTTGGAGCACTGCTACTCTAACACACACTGTAATTAACAGCCACTGGATGATAAATAAGGAGCTGTCTGAGCTATTCCTGAATATACACAGGTGACTACAAATGAATAACTAGGCTGATGTTCTGCCATTTCATTCCAACATTAGTGCACTACATGGGGCAGAGGGAGTCATCTGATGCCATTAGTCTCAGCTCCAGGAAAAAAGAAAAAACACAGTCTTGGCAGCTGTTAGTAAAATAGAATTTAACATGAAGAGTTTGATTCAGGATTGAGATGAAACTTTAGGAGTGATTCTGTAAAAAGGCGCTTATGGTTGGTCAGAAATATCTGGCCACAGTAACTGACCAATGTGAAGCTCCGGTGTTACTTCTAGCAGTGTGTAATAGTTTACTGAGACATTTAAGGGAGTCCATGATGACTGAATAATGTCGGATGTTTAATTGTGTATAATAGATGGATAGAACTTTATTGATGCCAAGAGACAGTGCAGATGAGATGCTTTGCTTTTAATCTGGTGTCTGGTTATTCTGATATATCTTAGATACAAACTATGGGTAGAGGAAATATCTCTACATGTTAGCATCTAACATTTTTTCATATCTTACTCGGGTTCGGTCGAATAAAACCCGATTAAAGCTGAACAGAATGTGAGCCGGGAGAGGGAGGGCAGCTCATGCGTAACAAAAAAGATTAGACATGAAGCCGAGGTGTGGTGAACAATATGAAGTGATGAAGTTTGTGGTGGTAGTTTCAGCAAGAATTTAAAACTACTTTCACCCCAGGGTACAGTTGGATTGGGGGAAGGTTTTCTGTTTATTACAGCATACAATAACATTCTAGAGAAAGTTGTGCTTTTCCTTTTTCAGCTCGATATTTCCCCGTACGTGATTTACTCTTCATGTTTGAGATGTTTGGTGGAGAAGAACTTGGCTGGCAGGAACAAAGCCCTGACCTTCTAGCCTTATCAAACAGCTTTGAGATGAGCTGCAATGTCCGCGAGAGTCTATAAATAATAATCCGTCTTCCCAAGGATGCCTTCTGCATCAAGAGCGATATATAATAAAATAATTCAGCTCACTATGGGGATTATTCAAAGCTTTACTTCACTTAGTTTTTGGTCGATCGGGCATTGACATTTTCTGATGTTCTGACAAGTTGATTCTGAGTTTGGGATTTAGTTCCTGGAAAAAATGTTTGAACAGTGAAGATGTTACTTCTCATATATGTATTTCTTATATATAATGAAGTACGTGTGTGTGTATAAAAAAAAACAACTTGCAGGAAAATTGGACAAGAGAGACAGGATTTAGAAACAAGCCCCAAAAACCTGCAACCTGGTAAAACCAATATTTGTAGGCGATGTTGTAGAAAAAAGCTGAAATTCGCTGGGAATAAGTGGACCTGGCAACCGTGACACACATTACTGTCTTCCCCTCTGAAACTCCCACCTCTGCTCGTGGATCCTCAGCGTTGATTGGCTGTTCATGGCCACAACGCCTGGAGTTAACGGGCAGATTTTTTCCCTGTTCTGATTTATCATTTAAGACCTGAGCTGTTCTAGTGAATGGACGTTTCTCAGATGGTTGTGAGACGGCGCTTACCTGTACCCTTAATTACGTATTTGATCTAAATGCTTGATTGCTCAAACATTTTGCCAGGAATTAAACCACAAAGCTGAGCTTACAGCTCAATCTAAGAAGTAAGTAATGAAAACTTTGCAGAAATCCTACGCTTATGTTTATTCGTCTCTTCTCTTTTGGGAACTCCAAGTATTATTGGTACATATCCAGAGATGTTCAGGGCTTTGTGCATGCGAGTCGAGTTATGTTACACCAGCTGTGCCAAACGGCGTCTTTATGATTTTTGTACGGGCAATTAGCTAACCTGAAAGAGGAAAGGGTTTTCCCCGTACAGTACAAAGTACACCGCTCTCTAGAATTCTCTAGAATGTTACTGTAGGCTTTAATTCACCTGAACTTAAGTGACCGTGAAAGACTGCTCCATGCCATTCTTCCATTTTGTTTGTCTTCCAACTGAAGCGATCGATCTGGGGATTGGTGCTCTGTAAACAAGGTTTGCAGCATCAAGGTTTAAATCTATTTTTCTATCGATGGAACGAGAAAAGTCTCAAATTTCAATCTACACCTGAGCAGTGCAATGTTGGGGTAACGATTCGCTGAGAGTAGCTGTGTTTACATGCCCTTAGTCAGCTGATCATGGTCAGATTTCTGCAGTTATATGGTTAAGTGGTCATTTTATATACAGTGGTTGTTTGAAAGTTTGTGAACCCAAACCATGGTACCACCCACCACCACCATGTTTCACATATGGGATAAGGTTCTTATGCTGCTGGAATGCAGTGTTTTCCTTTCTCCAAACATAATGTTTTTCTTTTAAAATTTCTTTTAAGTTCTTTCTTTTTAGAGCTTAAAGTTCTATTTTGGTCTCATCCGTCCACAAAACATTCATTCAATAGTCTTCTGGCTTGTCCACGTGATCTTCAGCAAACTGCAGACGAGCAGCAATGTTATTTTTGGAGAGCAGTGGCTTTCTCCTTGCGACCCTGCCATGCACACCATTGGTATTCAGTGTTCTTCTAATGGTGGATTCATGAACATTAGTATTAGATAATGTGAGAGAGGCCTTCAGTTTCTTAGAAGTTACCCTGGGGTCCTTTGTGACCTCACCAACTATTACACGCCTTGCTCTTGGAGTGATCTTTGTTGGTTGGCCACTCCTGGGGAGGGTAATAAGGGTCTTGAATTTGTATACAATCTGTCTGACTGTGGATTGGCGAAATCCAAACACTTTTGAGATGGTTTTTGAAACTTTTCCAGCCTGATGAGCATCAAAAACTCTTTTCCTGAGGTCCTCAGAAATCTCCTTTGTTCATAGCATGATGCACTTCCACAAATGTGTTGTGAAGAGCAGACTTTGATAGATCCCTGTTCTTTAAATAAAACAAGGTGCCCACTCACACCTGATTGTCATCCCATTGATTGAAAACAACTGACTAATTTCACCTTCAAATTAACAGCTAATCCTAGAGGTTCACATACCACTCACTAATATGAATAATGGATCATTTTTTCCCCAATAAATAAATTACCAAGTATACTAGTTCTATAATATATAATGTATCTTTTTTCGTTGACTTTTGTTTTTCCTTGCTGTATCTGGCAAGCCCGGAATTACATTTCTATTACTGCATTCAGCAGATGCCCTTATCCAGAGCGACTTACAAATGATGCAATCTTACAGTCCAAGCTATTGTGGGTTAAGGGGGTGGGTTTGAAACCCTGGACCTTCTGGTCCATAGTCCAGTACCTTAACCACTAGGCTACCACAATCCCAATTAAACATGCCATGGAATTAAATTAGAACCACACAGGATCAACGTTTTCATTTAAATGAGTTAGCTGAAGCTCTTAATGTTCTGAGTCAGAAATATTAAAGTCAGAGTTCTAGATCATCAGCAGCTGGTCAGGTTAATAAGAGCTGGGCTTGACAGATCCATGAATGAAGCTCCGATTAGCCGGGGATGGTGTTTAATGAGAGACGCCGAGTTTAACACCAGCAAACGCCGTGAAGGAAATCAGAAAGAAGAAGCTGCTGGAACCTGCAGAGCTGCTGATGCTGTATAACTCTCCCGGAACATTTCTGACTGATCCATCAAACCAAACCCAGCTAGAAGCTGCTCCAGCATTTCTGGTGATGGGACTCAAACTGATCCTCAGTCTCATCGCTCTGCAGTCGAGCTGCGAATCCATTAGGAGTCCAGGACCTCTGATTTACTCTACTGACTTTTTCATTCCTCTGCCTTTCCAGCTTAAATCCAAATGTTCGTTTGTAAGGGTGATGAACCTCGGCTCATTGGAAGGATCAGGCTGCTCATTAATAGCTTCAATGGAGTCGGACAGGACTGAACTTTCTACCCTGAAATTTCTGAAATGCTACATTGTTTGTGAGTGGGAATATTGAGTACGTTTGGACGTTTTCGTGGGAAACAATGCTTGTGTGTCGTAAGTAACCCTCACACTAATCAGCTTACGGTCCTGAGCAGGTCTTGGTGCTGAGCTGCTGGTGGAATGACCGAGTCATACCTCAGTCATATGATCGTTTCTCCTTCCTCTCATCGTTAGGAGTCACTTAAAGCTGCCTCTCGCTCTCCTGGCACCGAAGTCTTCCACGTTCCCTGAGTGTGTTCATGTCCACACAAGATGGAGAGGGGCAAAAAACCTTCCCTAAAAGCCCTTATTCGTCACGTTATGCTGCAAACTCTGAGGTCTCTGCGTGAGTCAGCTCGATGTGATGATGACTGAACTCCACGTGTCTGAACCAAACACTAATAATCCAAACCGCTGCCATCATATCCTTCCTTTTTTATGGAGCCTTTTTCTCTAAAGGAGGAGTGGGCTCCATGTCAGTCTCAGGTACGGATATGACCTCGACATCTCTGCTTCGGTTTAGGTGTTATCTTTGTACCATCAGGGTCATTACAGAAGGCGTGGCCTTCTCGTCTTTGTCCCAGGGGTTTTGGCGAGATGAGGTCATCTGGTCTGCCCTTAGTGTCCAAGGACCTTTATTTATAAACAGTGTGTGGAAAGAGCAGGAATTGGTGACACACTGGTATGTGATAGCAGCGCAAATGAGGAAATCGGCGCTCTCACATGTACCGTTTCATGTTATATATGAAATTATAGAATATAAGACATTAGTAGGTACAGATGAAATAAGTAAATATCACTACAAAAAAGTGCAGCTATTAGTGGTGCAGCTATTTCTAAATGGTCATTAAGGTGCAACAGGTTTGGTTTTGGTCTATGGTTTTGCTTCATGGTTTCTATGGTATTGCTAGCTGATTGCTATGGTACCTCAGGGGGTCACTATAGTGTTGCAAAGTGGTTGCTATGGTGTTACCAAGTGCTTGCCAGGTGGGTGCTGCGGTGTTGCAAGGTGGTTACATAGTGGTTAATAAGGTGTTGCTTGGTGGTTGCTAGGCAGTTGCCATGGAATTTCAGACATGGCTATGGTGTCAGGTGATTGCTGTATCGTTCCAGGTAGTTGCTATGGCGTTGCTAGGTGGTTGCTAAGGTGTTTCTTAGTGGTTGCTAGGCAATTGCTATCTTATTTCAAATGTTGCTCTGGTGTGTCAGGTGGTTAAGTGTTTGCTGTATTATCCCAGGTGTTTGCTAAGGTGTGGCTAGGTAGTTGCCAGGTTTTTGCTATGGTGTTTCTAGGTTGTTGCTAAGGTCTCCCAGGTGGTTGCTAACATGTTGCTAGGTGGTTGCTATGTTGTCTTGGGTGGCTGCTATGGTATCCCTGATGGTTGCCAAGGTGTTGCTTAGTGGTTGCTATGGTGTTTATGGGCAGTTGCTATGATGTCCCAGGTGGTTGCTATGGCGTTGTATAGTGGTTGCAATGGTGTATCAGGTGTTTAAGTGGTTGCTGTGGTAGCCCATGTGATTGTTGGGGTGTTACTAGTGTATTTGTATCATTGTGATATGAGAAGGGTGCCAAAACTTATTCATTCCTATGGGGGGGAAAAACAGAAACAGAAGCTGTGTGTTCGATCAAAAAGCTGTATACAAACCCGGACCACACAATCAGACCGAACCATCTGGAGTTGGATCGGTGTCGATGTCTCTCTCTGCAATGCACAACCATAATAACGTGTACACATCGGCTCCATAGACTCCCAGAGACACACAGGCTTTGGTTTTTTTGATTCCACTACCGTGTTCTTTGAATGTCCTGATTTTTGACGCCCCCAATGCCCAACACACAAACCTTCCCTTTATCTTAACTCGACCATCAGTTTCCAGATCTTTAATCCATGCATGAATGGGAGACAAACAGTTATATAGTCTATATGGACAAAAGTATTGGGACACCTCCACGTTACACCTACAGGAGCTTTTCTGACGTTCTAAATCCATAGGCATTTATATGGAGTTGGTCCACCTTTGCCGCTTTAAGAAGCATTAAGATTTCACTGAAAAACAGCCCCATAGCATTATCCCCCCGGCAGTCAGGCTGCCAACGTCCTCCTGGCATTCACCAGAGAGTGAATTAGGCATGACCTTTTAACTTTTGCTCCCAGTCAAGGTGTTGGTCCTTACCCGTCAGTTCCAGGGTAGGAGGCGTGGCCTCTAGAAAATGCTCCCAGTTGACGTTTTTCTTTGAACTGTGTTCATTAATTGCAGCAATTGCGCTCATACTTACGGCTCGTCCTGCGGAGGATTACTGAAAGCCTTTAATCACTGTAATCAAGGCGTGGGTTCACACAATAGCAGCAGGATGGTCTGTGCTCCCGTTTCCTCATTCCTCCAGTTTGGCATGCAGAACTTTTGCCTAATAATAAACAGAGCGGTGGGTACGGACAGGGAAAACTCTCGCTCTTGCTTTTTCTGGTCCACTTCATTTCATTTGCTAATAAACATCCATTCCTGCATTTCAGGCCTGTAACACATTCCAAACAAAGTTGGGACGGGGACATTTAGGGCTAGTCATGA
>JAJAGP010000440.1:97500-278572 GCA_025084515.1 Ancistrus triradiatus | reverse complement strand
CTTTTAGGACTTGTGTGAAAATCTGATGATGTTTTAGGTCATATTTATGCAGAAATATAGAACATTCTAAAGGGTTCACAAACTTTCCGGCATCACTATAAACCCTGTTAAGCCTTTTACTTGTAATAGGTTTAAATTTGAACTTGAAATATGTAAAAATAAAGATATACCTTTATACTGAACATTTGGCCTTTTTTGCTATTTTGGAGTAGTAGCTTGGAGTAGTCTGAGAAACTTTCTATGGTTTGTCAGTCGACATCCTGTGGAGTGTATGCAGGGTGTGAATCTAAAATAAAGTGTGTGTGCTTTCGTATGTGTTTCAGGTTCAGTAAGCAGCCCTCACTATGTCTGATGGGGACTACGATTACCTCATCAAGTTCCTAGCCCTGGGCGACTCTGGGGTGGGAAAGACCAGCTTCCTGTACCAGTACACAGACGGCAAATTCAACTCCAAGTTTATCACCACAGTGGGCATCGACTTTCGAGAAAAGCGTGTGGTGAGTGTTTATAGTGTGTGTGTGTGTGTGTGTGTGTGTGTGTGTGTGTGTGTGTGTGTGTGTGTGTGTTAGGCTAGTCATGGTTCGGTTTATGGTGACTTTATGGTGGTGGTGAATGAACAAATATTTACGTCCAGAGCACGTAGACGTAGTCCAGAGGACGTGGTAGACGCCTTTATCCAAAGCATGATTCAGTCCAAGCTGCGGAGGGGTGAAGGCCTGGCTTAGGGGCGGAGTCAAGCCTTGGACCCTCGGCTTTCTGCTTAGTTCAGTACAGAGAAGAGACAGAATAGAAGGTCCAGGGTGCAATCCCCGGCCCCCAAGCTGACCCTGTTGGGCCTTTGTGTTGGACCCTGTAATTTTGTTACCTGCAGTTATGAGCTGTTTAGCAACCCTCTGATCAACATCTGTTCACTTTAACAACCGAGGTCTTAAAAATGTTGATACATAAAAAAATAAGGAAATAAAACTCTGTCTCTTAACTCTGGATGTTGCAACATGACAGCCAGTCAATGCTGTGGATTTCTAAAGTGTAGCTGCTTGATTGGACTTGTTTCTCTGGTGGGATCTGGCAACCCTGTATATGTGCAAGTAAGGCGGTGTTACAGGTTGCTGATGGTTTTTTTTTTTTTTTTGTTTGTTTTTTTGAGTTCTTGTTTCAAAAGTGTAGCTGCCCATAAGCTTCTTTGTTAATGATGTAGGTTAGTGTAAGTGTTAATGTGGAATCGGCTCCTCTATGATACAGCACAGACTCTATTAAACTCATCAGTTCATGATATATTTATCTTATGATGGATTTGTGGAACATCTCCCCATCATACATCAGGAGCTCCTGTACAGTACAGCTCCATTAATGCTGATAATGCCTCATACAGGGGGATTTTCTGGGGATCTGGAGCCCATTCATTCAGTTTATATTATTCCTTATGGGAAGCATTTGCTCGGTGCTCGGCGTTTTCGGTTCTCGACAAGCCTTCTGGAACGAATTAATGACCAGAACCGAGGTACCGCTGTGTGTATAAATGTATTGATACCAGCTGAAACACTAATCACTGCAGTAATTAATTATCCAATCAAAACCTCTTAAAGATTTGCTGATTTCAGTCCACATGGCTGTTTTTGTTTTGGACAGGGAGTGGATTTCTTTTTTGTGTGTGTGTGTGTGTGTGTGTGTGTGTGTGTGTGTGTGTGTGTGTGTGTGTGTGTGTGTGTCTGCATGGATTAGTAAGTGTAGCAGTGTTTACTGTTCCACCAGAGCATGAACCAGAGAACGGTTCCTCCAGGTATTTTCCCAGGCTCCATGAGTAGCTGCTCAGTGTGTCTTCTCCTTACCTTTGGATTGGGACTGTATGCAGAACCATTTGGTTCTTCCACTCACGCTTTAGTTACACTGTTACTCTGCTGCAGCTTTCAGTAACTTAATGACAGGCTAACGTGCTGAAGAAAAGAAAACCGAGACGGTACCTGTTCCAGTTCTCCATCTTCATACCACAATAAGTAGGTAGCAGAGTTTTCTGCTATTATAAGAAATATTCATAGAACACACTGCGTGCAGAACGTAAAGGGATCAAAAAGAAGTTCAAGTAAAAGAAATGGAATTTCATGTGTTTAAACTAAAATAAAAAACTACAAAAGAAATTGACAGTGAAACAAGATAATACAGGATGACTAGAAACATTTTTACTAAAAAACAATAAACCCATTAAGATTAATACAGCATATATTAAATAAATAACAGAAATCAGATAAAATAGAAAAGTTAAAAATGAGAACATGAGTCAACTTTGAGATAAATATAAAAATAATAGTTTCAATCAGCCAACAAAATAAGATTGAAATCAGAATAAGATTAAAAAAGGAAATAAATGATCAGTGCCAGGATAAAACAAAAGATTCATTAAAACCCTGATAAATAGCTGTTACTATTAAACCCTTTACAAACAAGCTCATGGAAATAGTTCCGGTCTCTGCCTGTGTGGAGTTTGCATGTTCTCCCCGTGTCCGTACGAGTTTACTCCTCCCTCAGTCCAGAGACATGCCTTAGGTTAATTGGTCTCTCTAAACTGGCCCACGGCTACAGCTGATATCCGTGTCTGCCGTGACTCCAGCTGCTGGTGCTGATGTGAAGATACCTGAAATGTAATAAACAAACAAACCATCTGACACTAGTTTAGATACGCTGGAGCTACATATAAAGCAGAAGTTAGGTGCCCGCTGAGGTGGTTCCGGTTCACTGGAAGGCTGTTAGGATTTATTTCCTGTATGATCAACATCTTGTGCGTTAGGAGAAAATAAAACCGATCACGAGTGCCCACCATTAAACTATTAAACTCCATTAAAGGTTCGAAACGTGCGTTTCTTCCTGCTCAGAGCAAACAGGAGCCGCTCGTCTCCGAGCCAAGTTACCACCTAAAGAACAAACATGGGCTGGTCCTGCAAAGCAAACACCCCGAGCTCTGCGATGTAAGGCCGCAGTCCATCACGTCTCAGACAGTAGGATCCGAGCTGGAGCTGGAGCTCAGACGGGGTAATGAATCATTATTACATGCCATTATTAGGTCACCATTCCTCAGCATCCTGCTCCGAGAGAGAAACGTATCTACAGGAAAGCTGTGGGAGCTCAGAACGGAGAACCGGTGCTGCCTCACGGCTACAGACCTCGTATCACCAAATATCCAAACGTGGTACTGATATAGATCCCTTTAACACTGCTCCACTGAGGAGTTTGTTTATCTTAGAAATGGTTTCATTCATTTATGCAGATGGAGGCTCGTTCCTCCGTTTACCCGACTGAATAGCCTTTTAGGGATTTTCCTTGCCACTGTCGCCCTAGGCTTGCTCAATTTGGGATTGGCCCTAGATATTAGAAGATAATCTAAAGTTGTAAAGCTGCTTTGAGACGATGCTGCATTGTAAAAATAAAAGTGCTGTAGAAATAAATCTGACTTGAAGGAATAACTCTGATACTCACGCATATTCTATATTCTATACGTTTTGATATTTATTACAGGTCTGTCTGCTCAACGGCCGAGGTCTTAATTATAATAGGAGACCAGATAGGAACAAAAGCAGTGCTTGAAACGTGGCAAGTAACAAGAATGTGGGTTTGTGTCTCAATACTTTTGGCCACATGCTGGTGTGTGCTTGTGTGGGTTGTGTAAGTGTTTAGTGTGTACACATACTGCACAATACACAAACCCACACGTGACCAAAAGTATTGGGACACGCACCCAGATTCTTTCTACGTGCCACATTTCAAGCTCTGTTGTAATTCCTGCAGGTAATGCAGATCGTTAGTCATAACATTGTGTTCTCTTTTTATTATAGTCTGTGTAGTAATTTAGTTTAATTCTTACATGTATCATCTAAGCTGTCCAAGGGTTCTTCCTTAGAACGTTTAGGGATTTTCCTTGCCACTGTTTGCTCAGGTAGGGCTGTGGGTCTAGATATTTATGAAGCTGCTCTGAGACAATGAAATAGATCTGACCTGACTTGACAGAACCAGGACAAGCTGGAATAAAATGCAGAGAGAAATTGTACGCATTTCTAGTAACGGAAGCATCCAGGACACCGACGGCTGTTTTGGAGACTACACTGTTTAATGTCATTAAAACTATTAGTCTTGGAGGAGTTTAATATTTAATGAATCCAATGATCAGACAGCTGCAGTGTCTCGCTGTTGGCTTTCGTGAGCCTGCACCATCTGCCTAACCCGGTGTAACAGACGCCCGCTGAAGCCGGTGTGTCTCAGAGCGGCTAGGCAACGCGTACAACAAACCGAAGCAAATATTTACCGATTTAAAATGGATTCCTCATCCCGAGGACGTTCCCTCTGGTCCTATTTACCTGTGGATCACGTGGTGTAATTCACACTCCCTTGTTCTGTTGAAGGTGTACAAGTCAAACGGTCCTGATGGGTCAGTAGGGCGGGGCCAGAGGATACACATTCAGCTCTGGGACACGGCCGGCCAGGAGAGGTAAGGGTACCAGCACGTCGGACCTGTAAGGTCAGGGTGTTTTGTGCTTCGTGGGAGTCATCTTCGCTTTGTGAATGCAGGTTCAGGAGTCTGACGACGGCCTTCTTCAGAGATGCCATGGGCTTCCTGCTCCTGTTCGATCTGACCAACGAGCAGAGCTTCCTCAACGTCAGGAACTGGATGAGTGCGTTTCCTCTGGGCCTGTGGGTGACTGGGCAAGGATGGGAGATGATCGAGCAGACACTGATGGTCTCGCTTGTTTGCAGGTCAGCTCCAGATGCACGCGTACTGCGAGAACCCCGACATCGTGCTGTGTGGGAACAAGTGTGACCTGGAGGACCAGCGGTCCGTCAAGGAGGCGGAGGCACGAGAGCTGGCTGCTAAATATGGGTAAGAAGAAACTCGAGGGAACAGCAAATCTACAGCTGAACGTTGATAAGGAGAACCTGGCCTCCTCGCTGTAATCCGTGCTGTTATTGTTCGCCATTCTCCTGATGGTGGACTCATGAACATTAACATAGCCAGTGTGAGACCTTGAGTTGCTTAGATGTTACCCTGGGTTCCTTTGTGAGCTCCTCCGCCATACTGGCTCAGTAAAGCCCGCGACCACTGGCGCTCCATTTGTCTGTTTTGCAGGAATTGCAGGAATGAATCCTCTTCAGTAAATCTACAGCTAAATCGTCTTAACCCCTAACAGAGCTCTATACGTCTCTCTTTCTCTCTCGTTTTTGGACAGACTCAGTAAGTACGAGCTGTTCCTTTTGTTACATCAGACGTTGTCCTCAGGAGCACGTGCTGTGCTGTTGTCCTGTTTACCTGAGTGTATCTGACACACAAGCCAGTGATTACACTCCACGTCTTGTTCATTGTGGGAAAATATTGGGCAGAACCTGCTGTAACCACATTCAACAGGCGTCGCCTCTCATTTAGGTGCTCATGATCCGGAACGCTGAGTACTCGTTGTGTTTGTGCTCGGGTGTTCTGCACCGGCAGCAGATCTAATTTGGAGCAGCTGATTTCAGATTCCGCCATGTTTTATGGAAAGCTCGTTTGTTCTCCTGAATTCAGCGCTTTGCATGAAGACGCCTGGCGGCGGGCCGGTCAATATTTGCTCCATCTTTTGAAGGGCTGTCGTGAGGTTAACCAAACAGCACCACCCCTGCCCTCTAAGCAAACATCTTAATGAAGATTTACATTCCCAGCGTGCAGCAGACGCCCTTTGAGCAGCTTATGAGTGAAAAATAAAGAAACATCTGATTTAATTCCTGTTTTTTGGCCCTTCCAGGATCCCGTACTTTGAGACGAGCGCGGCGAACGGCGAGAACGTGTCCCAGGCCGTCGAGGTTCTGCTGGACCTGATCATGAAGCGCATGGAGCGCTGCGTGGACCGATCCTGGATCCCCGATGGCACCATGCGCTCCAACGGTCACAGCGGGAGCCAGCTGGTGGAACCCCCCACGCAGGAGCAGAGCAAGTGCGCCTGCTAGTGGCCATCTGATGCCCATGTATCTCCATCTGCTTTGTTTCCTGTACGTCTAGCTCAGCACTTCGCCTAGAGCAAGTGAGGCATCTGGTGGCCAAACTGTGTCACTGCACCCTGTTTAGGGCATGCCCCGATATGTTGATGTTATTTAGGAATTATAAATATTAGATTATAAATAATACAGTGCTTTCTCCAGGAATAGTTTGAAAAAATAACTCGAATCTGATGTAAATATGAATGATGGGCATTTTAAGCGTTTAATGAATCAAAAATCCGCATTTTTAAATGGGTTTGGATGTCTGAGTAAGAAAATGCTGTTGTGTATACAAAGGAAGACGGTTTACTGTTCGCTCTGTGTCCTACAAATAAAGGAATTCCAAAAAGATGAGCTGGACTTACAGTGGTGCTTAAACTGTTTGAGATTTATAAAACTCCTAAAGGTCGATTAAATAGAACCCGCTTAAACAAACAAGATGAAAAATATCACACTTGATCACTTATTTATTGAGGATGATCTAATATTACATATCTGTGAGTGGTGAAAGTATGTGAACCCCATAACTTTCCCCAATCGGATTAAGGGCCGGACTTTATTCTTCTTTCACTGCTTTTAGGTAGAACGTTTTGTGTGCTTAGGGTCGTTCTCTTCAGATTCGGTTTGTTTTCCTTTAGGATTTGCTGCTGTAACTCAGAATTCGTTGTTTTATCAATGATGGTGGGCAAAACAGCAAACCGTGGCACTACCGCCACCATGTTTCCCAGAAGACAGTTACTGGAAGGCAGGGTTCCATTTCTCCAGGCATAATTCTTCTCATTTATACAAAAAACTAATTCTCATTAATGTTTGCCAATGTGAGACCTTTAGTTGCTTGGAAGTTCCTGTGTGACCTCGTGGACTCCTGCACACCTCGCTAAGTAACGACGGTTTGGAGTTTCCTCTGTGGATTGGAGTCTAACCTCTTTCTCTGTAACCTTTTCTCCATTGCTCATACTGGGATGCACTTCCACAAACGTGTTGAGAAGATCGGTTCTTAGAGTTTCACATATTTTTAAAGCTCACAGATGGGTAATATTGGATCATTTTCCTCAATAAATACATGGTCTAATATTTTTGACTCCTTTGTTTAATCGGGTCTCTTTACTCTCTACTTTTAGGACTTGTGTGAAAATCTGCTGATGTTTCAGCTCATGTTTAAGCACTGCTGTAAATTCTGTTGGTTTTGTTCCTTCAGGTAAACAAACACAAACGAGTTCAGATTATGGGATATGGCCGTGATGTTTTTGGGAATTCATCCTCTCACACCCTGCCCATTTCCCGAAGCCATGTCACTTGTTGGAGAAACGAACGCAGCTTTGTAACTCAATGATCTGTAATCGCGCCACTCTAGGGAGTTTTGCCTTGTGTTTATAGCGCCACTTACTGGACATGATGTGCGGTGTCAGCGGGTGGAGGGTCTGCTTGTCTCACTTTATATGCATGACAAAAATAACTGCAAATGTGCCTGATCATGTAGATTTTTACAGCCTTAAACATAGTGTATAATTAATGCACACACTCGCTTCCTGAACGGTAGATGGCGCTATATTACCTGCAGTTTTATTCCATGTTAGATGGTGAAAATGATTGTGTCTCAACATGACAGATGTGTTATATAAAAAATAATGAGTTATTTGAGGCCCGGTTTCTACTCGGTCTTTTCATGCATCTTGTGTCCTAATACTTTTACACTCAGTAGTCAAAAACATCTGTAGTCTCCAGACTTTAAGGACCTCTGCCTACACTTTGCTGCTCCAGCTTCCTCCCACAGTCCAACTGTGCGTTGGGTTAATTGGCCCATGACTAGTGTGTTGATATAATCTTGTTTATATATACACGTGTAATATAACACCGATAGTTTACATACACTTAATCCCATAATCAGATTCTGCAGCTCTCTCATTAGTCAAAGAAATCGGTTTAAGAAAGAGAGCTGGATTTCACCTCAGTAATCTGATTTCTCAGTGCTTGTATCCCCTTACTCTGATTTCAGTCGGTTTTCTCCGTCTCTGTCTCCAAGCACACGCGTCCCATAAGCGGCTAGTTGCCAGGTCCTCTTATTCTAAGTGACTTTGGGCTTATTTCTATAAAGCTGCTTACAAATACTGCATTAGTAACCTAGATGCAGTTGCATGTTTTGGGGCTTGTTTCTCAAGTGCTCTGGGAGTTGTGCTCTGAAAAACCTGTCGTACAATTGAATGCATCATAAACTGAACAGTTTGCGTGTTCTGTAACACAACGTAGCGTACCTTAGACATGCTTTAAACACAAAGTTACAGTCCGGCGAAAGCTTATTTTGTAATAAAGTGCTGAATATCTTGTGCAGGTTATTGACTGATGTATTGAAAGTGGAAAAACACAACCAAAATAGTTTGTCTGTTGGCCCTGCTGCTCGGCCGCCGGACACTTTTTGGGGAGATGTAAATGAAGTTTGTGCTCGAGGGAAGGAAGAACTGTAAATAAAATAATAAATGATCCCTCCGTGAGCTTATTGGCTGGCTCTAAAGTAGAAATCTGATTATTGCTATTATCAAGTCATGCAAACACAGGGTCTGATCACCCACGTGCATGGAACTCGCTGATCAGATTACCGACAAAATCTGATTGTCTGCAGCTATCGGATTATTAAGTGCATGTAAACACACACTATGACAATCTGAAGTGTGTGTGAGGACAGTTTTTGCTTTCCACATGTAATGGGGAAACGGGCCTGATCCTGTCTACACCCCCTCTCTCTCTCAGACACATCCAGGTGTGATAGTTAGACTGTTACACCACCCGAGCCCTTAACTACTACATATTTCTATAAATGTTATCGACTAGTGAGGTAATTACGTTCCGGGTCTTTCCTATAAACACAAGTGCATTATCTTGGAGAGATTCCCAGACCTGAGGGTTCAGAATGTATGCGTTTGCAGAAGTGTCTCAGCATTAGGCTCGTTCCCTGCAGGTCGTGCATTTCATTTAGGAGATTAACAGAATGCCAGGGGCGGCCAAACGTTGGCATAAAACTGCTTATAACACATTTCCAGCTTTCTGATGTATACGGTCGCTCTGGTTGACTGATCTACTGTGTAAACCTTTTTGTTCTTTAGTTGTTTGTTCGTTAGGGTTTGGGTTCAGTCACTGAGACACTTTTCTCTCTAATAATCATGTTATTCTAATCGCGTTAGCAGGGTAATACTGAGTTTAGCAGACTCTGAGCTGTTATAGGTGATTAGTTACACGGTGTAGTGGTGTACAGCACAAAGTTACGTAGCATTGCATCATTATGAGAATCATTAGACAGTACTCCAAGAGAGAGACTGTCCCAAAGTTGGTTAGCACAGCAAATTAGAAGTATTGTATCAAACACTCTGGTGGCTCAGTGGTAAGAGCCGGCTGCTGGAAATGGACAACAAAAAAAGATCATGTGGGGAAGCCTGGGATGGACTGGAGGCCTTACCCAGAACGGATTACTACTGCTACAATCCTACAATCCAAGCAGTTGTAGGCCAAGAGCCTGCTGAGGGACCCAGGAGTAGCAGCTTGGCGGAGGTGGGATTTGAAACCTGGACCTCTTGGTTCACAGTCCTGTATCTTAACCACTGAGCCACCACAGTACCCGAGAGTTATGAGGATATCTACCAGTGTTAGTATCTCGCCTGATAATACAGGTTAGCATCTTGAAAGAATATAGTCATTTAATAAAATAAAGACCTCTTAAAATAAGCAGAAACTTTTCGTTACTCAGAGTTAGTATTCGGAAATGAGAGCATGTTCTCAAAATGATGGTTGTCTCTTTAAACAAAAGCTGAAATTCCAAAACCTACAAATCATTATCTCAAAGCAATGAGGACAAATGCAATACGACTCAAACCTGTGCCACAAACTAAACAAGCAAATGAGAAGAAACACTAATCCTATAAACAATAGTGGATATTAATAACAATGGATGCATTACCTCCTATTCTGCTAAGACTCTGAGATTAGAAAACATACCAATAACCGGGACAATTGCGAAAATATGAGTGGGTATTGTTTAGGTTTACTTTGTGCCACTAATCGATTACTGCTGAAGCGCTCCAGGCTCGCACAACTACTGAAGTACACAATCACTCCCACCTCAAGTGCCTAAGAGAAACTAATGTACAGTCTTTAACACTGTGTCCATGCCAAACCCCGTCGCTATGCCACATATCAAACCACAGTCTGTGTTCCAGATGAATATATTTTATTATTTATTAAAATGGCTTCACAAAGCGTTTTTGTCTGTTGTGTTCTTTTAAGCAAGTTTGCCACATTTTATGTGAAAAGCTCCTCCAACGTTTGAGAAACAGCAAATACAGGGACAGGCTGCAGTTTGTGTATAAACGATCTAAAGGCTATGGAGCTCTCTAAGGCTCCCTACAACGTCTGACGTCCCGGCTCACAGTTTACCCTTGTGCCTGGTGTCCCGAAAGGGGTAGCTAATTTCATAAAACAGAGTCGCCTATAACTGGAGCTCTCTGACCTCTGAAGGGCGCTGATGTTCAAAGCTAGAATTTGTGTTGGATTCAGGGGCAAACCAGACCAACATCGAACTGTTCAGGCGTAGAGGCCTTTGCAAGCCCAATCAGAATGAGCCAAATTACACAACACTTAGAGCAAACTCTTTGACCTGTTGGGAAACCAAACTAAACTCCAGAGTAAATGCATTGTTATCTGGCCCTAAACAGCCAGTACAGCACGGTGTCTGATCCAAGTACAGGCTCGGGGAGCATCTCTTGGCCATCGAGACGAGTTGACACGGACTGTATTTCCTGCCCAGAGAGAAGAGACTGTGCCAGCGGCGCTCATTAAATAAGACAGAGACAGAGCTGCACTTCCTTCCTGACCGAGTGCACTAACTATAAAAGCATTCAAACTAGATTCCTCAAAATGAATAAAAAAAAATCCCAGTCTCAGATGCCGAGAAACTGGCGCACTTACTGGGGGAGCAGAAAGAGAGCTGTGTTATTTAGTTTCTGATTTGTTCTGCATCCAAGCTTTGGCATCTCAAATGTTAATATTCAACAGGTCAATAAAGTAACCTTGAATTGAGTTGATTTGAGAGAGAGAGAGAGAGAGAGAGAGAGAGAGAGACAGACAGACAGAGAGAGAGAGAGAGAGAGACAGACAGACAGAGAGAGAGAGAGAGAGAGATATGTTGGTTATTAAAAATGCATTGAGATGTGCCATGCTTACACTTTGCTCATAGAGAGGCAAAAATCAACCAAACAACCCCAGACCGTCAGTGTATGACTGATCCATAACGCTCCTTATTACAAATTTAAGACTCCACACAAACGCAGAAATAATGATTTCACATCCGCTTCCTTCACTCACGCATCTTCTTTAACGCTGCTTAGTGAAGAGGCTTCTGGTACTTATCTACCACCTGCCAGTACACACGAGGAAGAAGTATTTCGTCTGCCCTCTGACACTCTGGTCTTTGTCTCAGAAAGAGGACTTACTATAAAACTCGTTCTCTAAACTAAAAGTATGATAGCAACGGAAGGAAATGTGTACTCTTTGTTTACAAAATGGAGCACAGATGGGAATCACTTAATGTCTACGATACGTTCTGTGAAATTGCACGCTATGTTGTTTCCCATACGTTGATTTATTTAAGACGATAAATTCTTATCTCACTGTAGAGTCGTCTTATCTCACCGAGCAGTGCCTTGCTCAGCCTCTGCTTAAGCTGCACTCCCTCTCCATCCCTCACAATCCCATTTATGGACTGGGATACTGACTCCACAACACATTACCAGTCATATTTATGACACGGGCAACCACTTCTGAAGAGGAACTGAGGGTGCAGAAACTGTGAGAAACGAGTGCCTCTAACTCTTCTTGCTTTGCTAACGTTATTAACTGCATTGAGTGCCCTCGTGCTTCGATATTCTGGACTGCTTGTCTGTAGATTCATACTTACACAAGGCACTGCAGGTAGGATAAGGACTGAAGGACTGGGGCTTGGTTTATGATTACCGTTAGGTCGAGATTAAGGTTAAATGCACAGTTTCCAGTTTAGGACTGGGCTTGCGGTTCGACTTAAGTTTAGGGTTGAGGTGCTGTTTCTGAAAAACAGACCTTTGATAGAAATGACCCTCAAAGTTGCTGAAGGGTTTCCTGCAGCGGAGCCCCACCTGAAGTGTGAGCTATGTAGAGGTACATAGGTGGGGAGGGAACTAGACAGTGAGCAGAAGGTTTGGTGTCAGCAGTTTGACCCCGAGTCCATCTGTTGGGCCATTAAATTGTTCCTCAGGAGCACCGGCTCTCCATTTTAATTAGGTTAATAAGCATCTTATTACCATATCCAAGCCTGCCACTGAGCGCTCCTAAGAATTCTCAACCTGCCAGTGGAAATTATTTTACATAAAATGACTCACCAGCAGTGACGGCGTCCTGGGCCGCAGTACCAGTGCCAGTGGTCCAGCTCTCTGCCAGGTGGCACTCTCTCTTGACCTAAAAGAGGTCAGCCTTTACCCCACGTGTATTAACTACCCTTTAATTATAATCAGCGCTTTCATCCAAGCCCTGATATTCAGCTAAACATCTATAAAGATCCCATAATTGAAGACTTCTACATTTTAAACAGCACAACATTTCAAAGCGTGCTGCTTTTTATTTTTATTTACTTTCACCTCACTGTTTGGTATTTCAGCAGTGTGTGTGTGTGTGCACCACAAATGCTAACACGTTTAATTTTAGTAACTCCGTCATGGTTCTAACTCAGCTTTCATGGTTCTAATAATGAAAAATGTAATTTTATATATAGACACTTGTTAAAGGAAACAGTGGATGCTCGTGAACCCTTTAGAACTTCCTATATTATGTCCTAAAAGTACTTAAAGGGAACCTTTGGGATGTTGGTGGGTTTCCTCATATGAGCTGCTCGCTTCAGGTCCTTCCTCAACATTTCTATCGGATGAAGGTCCGGACTTTGACTTGGCCGTCCCAAAGCATTAACTTTATTCCTCTTTGACTGTTCTTTGGTAGAATGACTTGTGTGCTTAGGGTCGTTCTCTCGCTGCATGGCCCACCTTCTCTTTAGATTCAATTCATTCTCATTTAGAATTTGCTGCTATAATTCAGAATTCATTGTTTCAGCAACGACGGCAAAACGTCAAATCGTGATACTACCACCAGCACGTTTCACAGATGGGATAAGGCTCTTCTGCTGGAATGCACGTTTTCCTTTCTCCAGACCTTATGCTTCTCATTTAGACCAAAAAATGTATTACCATTAGCCAATCTGAGAGACACCTTTAGTTGCTTAGGAGTTACCCTGGGTTCCTATGTGACCTTCTAAACTATTTCACCCTTTGTTCTTGGAGTGATCTTGGTTGGTCGACCACTCCTGGGGAGAGTAACAACAGTCTTGCATTTGTACACAATCTGCCTGTCTGTGGATTGGTGCAGTCCAAACTCTTTAGAGATGGTTTTGTAACCTTTCCTCCTTTAATCGTACCGTGATCCACTTCAAGATGTGTGTTGTGAAGATCAGACTGATAGATACCTGTTCTTTAGATATAACAGGGCGTCCACTCACCGGATTTTGTGTGAGAGGTTTATTGGTGAACTCTTAGTCTGCATTCCTGTCTTCTCGATTCTCTTGAAGCGGCATATATAGGACAGCACCGACACACACACACACACACACACACACACACACACACACACACACACACACACACACAGAGTTACTAAAGTCCTCACCTGCCACCTCACTCTCTCGCTCTCTCTCAGAACAAAGACTCTACCTGTCACGTACAATTCAAAGACGTTTAGCTCAGCATCTCTCGCACAAACACACACACACACACACACATGCGCGCGCACACACTATGTGAAGTCTATTGGCCATGTACTGCTGTAGCTACATTCTGTAACCATAACCCTAACATTACTAACCCACAGCAAAACCTTTCCATCCTTTTCCTTTTCCAAACAAAAGCTGGATTGTTTGCAGAACCGACCCTCTGTCCTCCGAGAGGATCAGCCACACATCCTTACATTTTTCAGGCATTGCTATCACGTTTCAACCTCGAGCACGAGAGCCCTCGCTCAGCGTCAGTGTTTACAGGATCCTATTACGGATTTTTTTCCCTTTCTGTTCTCACAGCAGGAACCAGACTTTCTGCACTTCTACCTAAAGCACGGCATGAATATTTCATAAATGGCACAGTCGCTCAGGTATGATAACTTTCCCCCTCCTGTTTATATACCGACAGTCTAAAGCAGGGGAGTCGCTTGGGGTTTGTGGAGAAGGAACAAGTGTGGGGATCTTGGACACGTTTTCGCAGGAGGAATAAAAAACTAACCCGAAAATGTCTGGACATTATGAATAAATGCCAGCAGCTCTCATAGCACAGACACAGCATATAGGTACTCAAAACCAAAGTTTAGCTCAATCACAATAACAGCAACGTCGCACCTTAGAGAGAGAAAGAGAAGGAGGTAGTAAAGTCACGGTGATAAACAGAGATTGTTAGTTCTGAGACTGTAGTTCTCAGTCATCCAGGTCATGGTAGACTTTAGTGCTGAGTTGAAGGCAAGTGGACTACTTCATCGTTCTTCAAGACGTTTCAGCTCTAATCCAAAAGGCTTCTTCAGTTCTCATCACAGCTTTGTAGGTGGCCTATGGCTGGTGTCGTACACCACCTCTTGAGATCCCTTCCCAGGAGGTTATTCACACCTCAACCCATGCAACTAAGACTCACATCCACAAGGTCATGATGGAACCCAGAGTAACTTCTAAGCAGCTAAAAGTCTATAGTAATTTTAATATTAAATTACTTTATGGCTTAAAGTTATATGCGGAGAAAGGAAAGCACTGCATTTGAGTATAAGAACCGTATATTATCTGTGAAACATGGTGGTGGTAGGATCATGGCTTGCTGTTTGCTCGCCTTCATTGATGGAGCAATGAATTCTGAATTAAAGCAGCAAAAAAGTAAAGGAAAATATCAGGTCATGCACCAAGAGAACGACCCTAAGCACACATGTTCTACCAAAGAATGGTTAAAGGAGAATGTTTTGGATTTCCCAAGTCTAAGTCTAGACCTTAATCCAGTACAAATGTTGTGGAAGGACCTGAAACATTTGTTTAACTGGATTCTCTTTATCTCCGTCAGCACCGATTATGTTTTAGCTCCTATTTATGCAGAAATCCACAAAATTCTAAAGGGTTCACAAACTTTCAAGCACCACTGTGTCTGTCTGTCTTGCTACATACCTAGAACTGAACAGATCAGTTTTTTTAATGTAAAGAAAACAGATGTAGATCGCAGCTTGAGATCGTGTTCAGGTTTCTTTCCTCTCACGAGCAGTTCTGCAGCCGGCCACTGGAGGGCAGTGCATTCACTGCGGGTTGACACCGAGCTTCTCTGAACACGCTAGCGTCTCATAGCCATCACATTTAGCCATTTTCATGCTCGTCACTGCACAGTTCACGCCATCTGAGCACTAATAATATCCTGACCTACATAACGTGCTCATGCACGAGGTTTAAATACACACTGGTCCACGCTGTTGTGCTCACTGGCACGTTCCTGAAAAAGACTGACAGATTCCTGAGCGCACCACGAACCGAGCTCTGCAGGGCACAGCGTGGCATCCTCATAATCACACACCAGTACATTACTGCTACAAAGCTGTTAAAAAGAAATCAGACTTAACGATGGAATGGAGTTTAAATGGTGCTTTTCAAGAAGCTGTTTTCACAGCTCCAGGGAACGATCCCCCAACCTGTGTCTGCAACTGACCCCAAACCTTGCTGGAAGGCACCTCTGGAACTTGAAATCGGGCCCTGACCTGTATTATATACAGCGGTGCTTACAAATTAATAAAAAGTGTTTTAATTTCATTTTTATAACAACAATGACTCACACTCTGCCATCCTGGGCTTGTGTTAAAATTTAAAGCTACTTGTCCCATGCGCAGTGAGCATTGTTGGCTAATTTCCTCGCTATGCCCTGTCAAAAAAGAAACATTTGGCTTATGTAGTTCTTTGCATCGCTGAACAAAATATTAATCACACAAAATCTGGAGGAACAAAGAAAAACAATCCCAAGTTTGTGCTTCTGTTTTTTTTTTTTTTTTTTTTTTTTTAAAATCAGCAGCACCAGCACTGGCAAATAAAAAAAGAATGATTTCTGAATTATTAAAAAGTAATAAATGCATTCTGTGAGGTTTAATGTCGTCCACCCACGTGACTGTGTAGGGTTTTGTCTTCGAAAGCAGTTTTTAGTATTTATTTTAAACACAGCTCACGAAACAAAACAGCGGAACTACAAACCCAAATCGAAAAAGCTGGTACAGTATGGAAAATTAAAATAAACACAAAAAACCCCGCAGCGTGCCTCACAGTTCCTTTGACTTTTATTTAATCGCAGACAGTATGAACCCGAGATATTTCATGTTTCTTTTCTCTGGTTAACTTCATTTCAAGTTACGGTTAACATAAAGCTTCTTTTCTGCACAGCAAACGTTTTAAGTGGCATTTGTGAATGTACCTCCTAAGTACTAATTCTGTAACTTGGTCTAATTCTTGGTTTAATTCATCCAGGCTGCCCAAGGAAGTTTGGTCCCTTTTTGAGTGTTGGTCCTGCTAAGATGTCTTCCTTATCACCTTTAGGGATTTTCCTTCCCACTGTGGCCCTAGGCTTGCTCAGTTAGAGCTGTGGATCTAGATACTTAGAAAGCTGCTCTGAGGCAGTGCTCCATTGTAAGAAGTGCTATAGAAAGAATTCTGACTTTTGCCTTTGCATGTCTCTGGGGTTTTCTCTCATAATTTCCTGAGTTGTTGCATCATCATGTCGGAAGGCAGCAGGTAAAAGGAGTCAGGTAAAAGATTGCTTTTTAAACCTGCTGGGAAACATCACCCCCTCTCAGCGAGTCATGACCTCATGGTGACTCACACAGCATGATACAGACAGAAAGCTTTCTCCTCATGACGTGGTTTTTTTAGAGGGTCTTGTTTGAAGTATAACGACCGATATTTCATAAAGGACCCGATTCTCCATCTGAGAATCAGAGATGAGAGAGCAAGAGGGGGAGTTGTGAAGCGCTGGCTTGTTTTAAAGCTCAGCTCTCTCACTCTAATTGTCTCTTTTGTGTCTGTCAAGACGAGGACCGGATGACTGCAAAGTCTGTTTGTCTCCGAGAGTCTTTCAGAGGATCTTCTACTGACAGTGCTGCTGTTTCATCTCAATTAATTAGTTTTAAATCAAAATGATCCAAGGTGACATATCTGTGAGCGGTAAACATATGTGAACCTCTAGTATGTCGTTAATCTGAAGGTGAAGTTAGAGTCAGATGTTTCAACCAATCGGATGATCAATCAGGTGCGAGGAGATCGGAAAGAGAGTCTGGAAAAGGTTATGGAATCATCACTAAAGAATCTGTACTCTACCAATCCAAGGATCACTCCAAAAGGAAGATGTGTAATACTGGCGGCCACAAAGGAACCCAGGGTAACTTCTAAACAATTACAGGTCCCTCTCAGATTGGCTAAAGTTAATGTTGAATAACTTTTAGGTTTAAATGAGAAGCGTTACGTCTGGAGAAAGGAAAATGCTGCATACCAGCAAAAGAAGCCTGTTCCTTCTGTGAAACATGGTGGTGGCAGTATCATGGTTTGCTGTTTTGCTGCATCTGAGCCAACATTGATGGAACAATGAATTCTGAATTCTACCAGCAAATTCCAAAGGAAAATAATCTGAATCTCAAGAGAATGTGGGCAAAGGAACGACCCTAAGCACACAAGAACGATTAAGCAAGAATAAAGTTAATATTTCGGACCGGCCAAGTCAAAGTCCAGACCTTAATCCAAGAGAATGTTGTGGAAGGACCTGAAGCGAGAACCAACGTCTCAGAGGCGAAGCTGTTCTATATGGAGAAACGAACTTTCAGCATTAACTAAAGTGCGCTCCGAATACTGTTGATAATGATCAAGTTCATTGCTCCTTCAGTCAGAACTTTATCGTTACAGCCCATTAGACTAACTGCTCACACGGAATAAAACTCAGGCTGAGCCGCTGTACCGTTTACCCATAACCTTTCGGTTCCGTGGCTCCGCAGGATTCCGTCGAGCGGTAATTCCATCTGCGCTGATCCTGCTGGGGTTTATTTTGCCAGGTTATGATCTGACCCACTGTAGAGAGACAGCGCATCAGGGTTTCTCTGCTGCTTCAGAGACTCTGGATTCAGTTTATGGCTTTGATTAGACATTATGATTCACGGCCATGCTCAGCCAACTCGAATCCCTACTTTGAAAATGAAAAACCCTTTAATTCTTCCCGTCAGTGCGTAATCTAACGACGGAAGGAACGTGGGGATGTGGATGGATCATTTATTCATTGGGAGGAAAGATAAAAGAAATCGCACATCATCCCCACCTATCCCTTAGGAAGTCTTTAACCGTCCTTGGTAGAACGACCTGTGTGCTTTAGGGTCGATCTCTTGAGTTCATTTTCCTTTAACGTTTGCTGCCATAATTCAGAATTCATCGTCCCATCAATGACGGTGAGCAAAACAGCAATCCATGACGCTACCACCACCATGTTTCAGAGATAATATGACGTTCTTTACACGCATGTCATTTAGCAGACACTCTTATCCAGAGTGACTTACAGTCTTACAATCCAAGCAACTGTGCGTTAAGGGACTTGCTCAACAGTGGCGGATTGGCTGAGGTTGGATTTGAAACCTGGACCTTCTGGGTGATTGTCAAGTCAAGTCAAGTCAGATTTATTTATATAGCGCTTTTTACAGTGGAGCATTGTCTCAAAGCAACTTTACAAGTTTAGATTATCTCCTAATAACTACGTCCAATCCCAAATTGAGCAAGCCTATGGCGACAGTGGCAAGGAAAAACTCCCTAGTTCTAGGAAGAAACCTTAGGAGGACCAAGACTCAAAAAGGGACCCAACCTCCTTGGGCGGCGTAGATGATAAATCTAAGAGCGAACTAAAGTCATGGAGTCAAAGTTCGATTGTCCTGTACCTTAACTGCTAGGCCACCACAGTCTCTGGTTCTTATGCTAGAATGCAGAGTTTTACTTTCTCCAGACATTAAGCTTCTCATTTAAACCAAAAATTATTAGACATTAACTTTAGCCGATCTGAGAAAGATGATTAGTTGCTTAGAAGTTACCCTGGGTTCCGTTGTGACTATCATAACACCTTGCTCTTGGAGTGATCATTGTCAGTCGACCACTCCTGGAGAGAGTAACGATGTTTATAACCTTTTCCAGCCTGATGAGCACTAACATCTCTTTTTTTCAGAAATCTCCTTCGTTTGCACCACGATACATGCGAACATGAAAACAAATGCGCTCTCTTTCACACTGAAAGCTGCTTAGTACGAGTTTTTATTTTTGTTCATTTTAAACCGTGCTCTGCTCACACCTGAGCCTGACAGGTAACATTAACCGGTCCAATTTAAATCTCACGGCGGCTCCTCGTACCATAGTCACGAGTCAGCAGATTGGGGATGGAGAGGTGCAGAGAACAGGATGGGATGGATGGTCTGAGGTTCTGAAGCGACTGTAACGGCGCTCACTCTTCTTTATCTGGAGGATTTAGTGACTGCTGCATTGTGGAGGAAGAGCCGCTCTGAATAAAACATGAAGCCAATTCTCCCACGTACATCTGACAAAAGAGCCAGTAATGAGAAGAGGAAAGAATAGAGGATCAAATAAAACTGCCTCAGAAACATGGTGGATTTTTTTTGGATGGGTTATTGTTATTATACAGCTTGGCCTTTTGGTTGGATCTTAATATGGTGCTTAAGTTACACTTAGATTTATGTTTTTGCATTTTGCAGCTGCTTTTATCCAGAGCCCCTTACAGCTGATCTTTGGAGTTGAACTAAGTAATAGAAAAAGTAAAAAGTAAAATGCAAAGGCAGGGGCTGCTGTCAAAACATGTTCTGTTTACAGACTCTGTGTTCTTAACATCACTAGCTACAGTGGCCCTTAAAGGTTTGTGAACCCTTTATAATTTTCTATATTTCTGCATAAATATGAGCTAAAACATCATCAGATTTTCACACAAGTCCTAAAAGTAGATAAAGAGAACCCAGTTACACAAATGAGACAGAAATATATACATATATACTTGGTCTTTTATTTATTGAGGAAAATGATCCAATATTACATATTAGTGAGTGGACCCCCCTGTGCAGCAATAACTGCAGCTAAACGTTTTCTGTAGCTTACAATATTAGTGGAGTGTATGGAACACGAACAGGGTCATAATGCTTTTTTCAATATTGTAATGCTGGGGTGTTTCAATATTAGTGGAGTGCACGGACCTCGAAGAAGGTCAAAGTGTTTTTTTTTTCAATATTATAATAGTGGATCGCTGCATTAGTAGTGGAGTATATGGAACACAAAGCGGGTCAAAATGCTTTTTTAAATATCATAATAGTGGAGTGTCACAATATTAGTGGAGTGTATGGAATACAAAGAGGGTCAAAATGTGTTTTTTTTCTTCAATATCATAATAGCGGAGTGTTACAATATTAGTAGAGTCAAAATGAGGAGGACCAAATTTTTTTTCGATATCATAAAAGTGGAGTGTTACAACATTAGTGCAGTGTATGCAACACTCTCCTGTTTGTTGAATATTTTAAGGCAATACATATGAGTGCCCAAAGAGGGTTAAACGGGTAACAGTGGTGCGGAATCCCATCACTCAGGTCAGCCAGTGAGGGTTTCAAGTCCTCAGAACACGAAGGCAAACAATTTGCAGGTGCGCCACCAACGGGGGAATATGAGAAGTAAAGGAAGATGAAACTAAACCAATACGCTGTTCTGTTTATCCTAGAAACATAAATTATTTTAAACGTAGGGAACTGAAACCACATTGATCATATTCTGAATTAAATCGGGGTATTCTACATCATCGTAAGCTGCCTTCCATGACAGACTTATCCTGTATGCTATAGAGCAAGTTGCCTCCCCAGTGGACCCTCCATACCCTGCTGACGCACTGGCATCCGCTTTCAAAGCGGCAATAAATCTCTGGTTGATTGCTTTGAGTGCGCTCATAATGAAGATGAGAGGATGCCTCGATTAGGGAGCTAAAAGCAGGGAAATTAACTTTGCGTCTCTTAGCGCTGGTTCAGATGAAGGACTGACAGTTTGGGAAAAGATCAGTCACTCATTGAGGACTTCAAAATGGTCGGTTCAGGTTGCTGGTGGATTTTCTTGGCACACTTTGTGCCCCATCCACTGAGCATCGTTTAAACCCCACAACCTACCTGAGCAATGTTGCTGACCATGTGCGCCCCTTAATGCCCACAGTGTACCATCTTCTGACGGCTCAAATCATAACTTGAACAAGACCATGAGTTCACTGCACTCACCATACACAAAACAACCTGAATTATTTATTTGCTGGACCTTTTTTGAAAGAGTTTGAGGTTTTTAGACATCAGAAGTTTCCATGACTGCTCTGTTTCTTCAGTGATGGTTGCAGATGAAGTCTGGTTCACCTCCTCTCTCCTGCTGCTTGCTGTTCCCTCCGGTGTATGAACGCTCCTCAATTTGACAGGCAGAGCGAGTGCAGTCCTGCTGCATTGCTCAGTGTGGGACTGGATGATGGACTCAAAACTGAGCGGAGCTTCCAGAACTCAGATCGGGGCCTCCGCACTAAGAAACAATCAAACCCCTGCATTACTGTCCGTCAGAGAATGAGAGCTCGGCAGGGTTTGTCTGGTTTCTGTCTCTGCATTATGTAAGTGTTACTGTGGATGATGTTTGATGTTCAGCCAAATACAGACTTCACATCTCTGGTCAAATCACAGTACATGTCTGGTGGATTTTCTAAAAGGAAATTGCTTCTACAGCGAAGGAACTTTAACCTGGAGTTTCTGCATGTGTTTTCATAAGTTTGGGGACAGGTCAGGACTGCAGGCGGGCCAGTCCAGTACCCGTACCCTCTACTTCCATGAATTTGTAATGTGTGCAGCATGTGGTTTTGTTTTACATTTTGTCTTGTTGAAAAATGCATGGATGTCCCCGATAAAGATGTCGTCTTGAAGGCAGCTCATGTTTCTCTAAATCAGTGTACTTTTCTGCATTAATGCTGCATCACCAAAGCGTAAATGACCTTTACCAAGAGCCCTGACTCAACCCCATACCATGCCAGTGCCTGGCTTTTGTACTTGTTCCTCATAACAGTCTGGATGGTCCTTTCTGTCTTTGGTCCGGAGTACATGGTGTCCATTTCTTCCAAAAAAGATCCCAGAGAAGTCGACGCCGCTTCTGGACATGGTTATACATAAGGCTTCTTTTTCGCACAGTAACGTTTTAAGTGGTATCTGTGAATGTAATTGTATTGTAGAGCTTGATAAAGGTTTGATAAAGGAATCCCTTGTCCATGTGGTTCTATCAGCTATTGATGAATGATGGTTCTTGATGCAGTGCCGTCTGAATTGCCCCCCCATGAGAACTTTTTTGGAATTTGTTGCAGGCCTGACATAGTGTGCACTGGACGGTGGGTGAGTGGATAAAAGTAGATCTGTACATTACTTTTTCCAATAATCAAGAGTCGGAGAACAGGATCTATACCCTGTTTTCCCAATTTGTATTTTGTGAGCCTGCATTTTGTAGCAGGTGGATCTCCCTGGAAGAAAGAGGCTACTGACCCCAATCACACTCAACGTCTAGCTCTCGCCACAAATTCTCACTATCGCTCTCATCCTTCTAACTTTCTCATTCTTCGTCTAGTCACCGTTCTGAAAAAGTTGCCACACTACGGCTTCAATTAACGCACGGGTCAGTAGTTTATTGTTCTTACTTTCACGATAATCTTAAACATGTCCTTGTCTCTGTAATGCAACAGTCACTTGTGGTCTTCTTCAAAAGCCATTGTTCTGCTCCCTCTTTTTGTTTAAAGCCACTCCACAATAAAAAGCCATTTGTTAAGAAGACCTAGAACACATTTAAAGCTGTCACACTCCTCAGCAGACTGCAGGCGCTGCAACAGCACAACCTACCCACTCCTAAAATGTAGAGCTTGTACCTGTGGCGTCTTCGGCGGCTCCCAGCAGGCACTGCAGTATTTTTATTTTAGTACAGCCATGAATGCTAATTATAAGACATGCCACAGGTTACAAGGGTTGTACACTTTCTTTGGTTATGTTAATTCATTTTATGTAATTAATATGCAGTTATGACATTTATAGGAGAACATGGGTTGGATCAGGGTAGCGCCCTCCTCCCTGCTCTCCAAAATGAGCCTAGCTCCCAAGAGCAAGCGTTTAAGGGCTCACTGGGTGCATTTGTGTCTTAACAGTTATGATAAAGCTTCACAATGAAATCTTGTTGGAGAGTTTTAGACAACCTTCTTATTATTGTTGATTATTCATATCCAGAGTGTCCTACTTTCTGAAGTCTTGAATTTTGATTCCAGACATTTCAGCAGGTGGTCATCTCTGCTTGAAGAGGCTTTTGGACCTTACACATCCCTTATTTGGGAAAACATCACCTGCTGTTTTAAAGCACAGACCTCTTCTGTTAAAAGACAATCGTGAAACGGGGGTTTGCTGCACCTTTAGGGTCTTGACGAAGACCAGTGGTTTCATCTGTTTTTTTTTCTGGACTAACTGTAACCACTGGATAAGGGCCTGATTCATTTGATAAAATCAATCCTGATATACATTTTACAGTAGTCGAGCCGAGAGGAAATTAATGCGTGGATAACTCTCTAGGTCCGCAAAAACAAAGAACAGGTTTGAGCCTAGCGATATTTTTAAGTTGGAAAAAAAGCACTGCATCAATTTGCCTGTCAAACTTGAGATCCGAATCAAAAATCACACCAAGATTCCTCACCACGGATTTAATGCCATGTGTCAATTGGCCAAAATTGTTAAAAATACAACCTATATATGTGTATCCTTCGGGGCCACAATAGCCTCAGACTTTCCTTGATTTAAATGCAAAATATCTTCTGACATCCACCTCCTCAAACCCTCCAGACAAACATTAAGTGACTGTATAATACCACTGCCATTTGGTCTTGGAGGTAGAGATAACTGGATGTCATCTGCATAACAATTCAATTTATGTTTCCTAAAAAGTTGGCCTAGAGGAAGCAAATACAAAAAGAAAAAGGAATCGGTCCTAAAATAGAGCCCTGAGGAACCCCACTAGTCATAACAGCAGAAGAAAAAAAAGAGCTGAGCAGTCCCATGGCCCATAAACTGTAACCCCAGGTATCTAAACCAGATAAGATGCTCTTTCCAATAACAGACACACAGGTCCACTTACTTAGATAAGTTGAAACTGTAAGCAGACTTGCCCATGAAATCTGGAAACTGAAAAATGCAATGCAGGAAATTAAAACCAAAATTGGATTTACTGTCTGCGGCAAGTTTAAGCCTTTCCTACATGCCTAAATAAAATCTTAATCTTAAAGAAATCTTAGTCTGGTCTCCTTCTGTTGCCACTGTGCCAGTTCAGGTCTTGGTCTTGACTTGAACTCAGCTCTAGCGGCTTTGGGAGATAAGTTTAGAACATTTTAGGGCAAATTATGGCATTTTTATAAAGCTAAACAACTATTTAAGGATCTGCAGACACTGTGCAAGAAAAAACAAGACAAGATATTCTGGAATATTCTGAACAGATGTGTTAGTTCGAGTTTGATATCACACATGTAAATATCTTTGTGTATACGAATACTTTGGAAGTGCATTTTCTCAGGTTTTGCTCATTTTCTAACTATTTGTTGTTAGGACCATTAATAGCTTAATATTTTGCAATTTTAGGGGGGTTTTTTTGTCCAGGAGGCTGCGCCTGAGGTTGGTACGGTCGGACAGGGATACATCTCCTGCTGCTGCTCTTGGCAGAAAGCTTAGTCCATTCCTCCATGAGGATTTACGCAAGGTCGAGGCCCTCCATCTGCTGTGAACATAAGCAGTTGGTGCGTACCTATTGCTGAGGAATTTTGGAAAACATTGGAAGGTGGAATATTTCTTAATAGCCTTATTAGAAACCTCCTACATTTAACGACATAATTCAGCTCTTAAACGAGTAGGTTCCTAATTAAGGTCGGATGGTTCTGGCACTTGCTCCATGAAAGGGGTACATGACAGCACCTCTGCGCTGGGCACGCTGTAGATGCTCAAGGGTACTATAGAATAAAACCAGCCATGTGCTGAAAAACTGCCACATCCGATTATCTAAGGTAGAAAAAAAGATCTCTTCTCTAGAAGGACCAAACCTTCCTGAGCACTGCAGTGAATCCCAGTTCAGACAAAACCGAGAAATGGAATATAGGGAGTGCTCTCTCCTTTCCTTTGCTACGTTCATAAAACAGTGCAACTACTTACGATCTATTAGACTTAACAAGTACGTAATCGTAGCTCAGACTGCTTTCCGGTTTTTGCAGACTGGAGCTGTGAATAAAAATAAACTTTATCTACTCAGACCTTCTGCCGCTCTGAGGCCAGGAGTCGATGGACTGACATGTGCACCAACAACATAGGAGTTCCGCGGTTTAGCTCTTAGCAGAAGTGGGTGGAGTTATTCAGGTGAGGGGCGGGATTATTCTAACGAGCCGGTTTGTGATGTATGAAATGGAGTCACATCTGAAAGGCTTGTTGAGTCAAATGTTTTCAATCTTCAGAATCACAAAGACATGACTGGGTTGTCTGATTTCACCGTTAGTGGATTGGTAGGTTCTCCAGATACACAAATGCATGCGCATGCATGCACAAGCAGTGGAAAAGTGACTTTTTTTACATAACACGCCCCCTTTAAGGTGCCATTTCTGGACAATGGACGATGCAGCTACACTACCAAATTCTGCTTTGATTTAATCATAAACCTATACAAAGAGGCCCAACCGTACATATAACCACCTGACAACCTCACAGGACTCAAGCAGATAAAGCATCTCAACTAGTTTGGTTTTCCCTTATTTGATTACTAATTTAAGAGAAGATCTTCGAGACTGTGACCATCCCATTCCCCTCTGTCCTCCTCCTCTGTGCCCTCAGATAACAAGGCCCTGCTGGGCACTGCGGATTCTTCTTTGGTCTTTCTGGTGGCACACCGTCCTGGTCTACCCTGTGAAGCCTGAGAGGCCAAGAGAAGGGTCTGGTCTGGTGCCCGAGGGAACAGGGGTTCTCGCTGGGGAGAATGAGTTCAGGGACCCCTTGGTTACGAAGGCTGGGTTTCGGTCACGTAACGCAGACCAGGCCTGCCCTGTTGCAGTCTCTTAAATTTGATCTTAAACTGATAAGAAGAAAATCCTAAGAGTCACAGACAAACGTTTCTTTGCTTTTTATTTTTTTCCCCACTGCCAAGGGAGGCGGGCTGCAGGCCGGTGAGTGTCTCTGTACAACTTGCAGCTGGCATCCAGTCCTTTTCCCTGGCACTCCCCCACTCCCTCCTGGCCCACACTGGCACAGAGATCCCTGACCCAACCTTACATCCCACAGGTATGGAACTCAAAGACTTAAGTGAAAAATTCTACTGTTCAACAGAGCATCACTTATGTCGACCTTAAAATGGACTTGAACAGGAGCATCACGAACACTTCTGATCTGCCTCTGGTCTAACTCATGGCCCCCTGCCTCAAACCTGCCTGAACACCAATGACAGCACTAATGAAGAGCTAAAAATACAGTTACAGGGGCGAGTACTGCTGCTAAACTCACTCAGAAACCCTCTGAGCTTCCCCGTGGTTACCGTGTCCTGAAATCGGCCAAATTTAAGCAGAAGAACAAAAGACAGTAGAGTGTAAAAAAAAGCAATCGTCAGCACTTCGTCTCCCCGGAGGATGTGTCGGTAACAAGCGATAATGGATAAAGAACAGGAAGGATGTTCTCACCACGCAGACAAGATCATTAGTCATGTTACTGTTCAGAGACTTGAAAACAAGTTACATAAGATTTAGGGAGAAGGAACCCTCGCTAAACTCAGTAACCTCCACACGTACGCTGTTCTTCACTCACTCAGAAGGGCTTCAGTGTGAGAAGTGGCAGATCGAGACGGAATTTAACAATACTTTCACCAATTCAGGTGAGGAAAAGGTCAAAAGGGCAAACCTCTTCAGGTGTCAGCCATTTTCCTGCATTAGTTCGGAGTTAAGTAGTAATAAATCTTCATATATATCGACTCGGGTCTTCCCTTGGCTTGTTATTGTCTGAAATTATGAAACCATGAGTTCAGAATAAAGCTTATAAATATCCAAAAGCTTTATAAAGCTTACGAATGCATAATTTATCTCAGACTCAGCCTCCATCTGTTTCTCTTTGGGAGGATCACAGTGGCATCATTTATATAGCTTGAAAAATTTGAAAAAAAATTTCATAAAGCAAAGCAGAGGCCAGAGAGACATTTAGATCTGCAGGACACAGGTGTATCTATTATCAGCTGTTCTGTAGGAGAAATGTGTCATAAGCCTCCAATTTTGGGAATATAATGTAAAAAAAATAAAAAAGTCTCTAGAAATTCTTACACACGGCCGATGTCAGCACTGACTGGAGACAGGAGAGTGAAGGAAACAAACAGAACTAGAAAAGTGCATTTGCTGAAGGAAATGCAGAATGGTTGCACAGCTAAAGCAGATTCCAGTTGATAGGTCAATAAGGTGCAACGGATTTTTGTAGGAGGGGCTATGGTGTTGCTGTGGCGTTTTAAGTGGTTGCTATGCTGTCCCAAGTAGATGTTAACCGGTTGCTAAGTGGTTTCTATGGTACTGCGATGGTAACCCAGATAAGTGCTGTGGTGTTGCTGTGGTATCCCAATTGGTTGCTATGGTGTTATGTGGTTGGTATGGTGTTGCTAGGTGGTTGCTATGGTTATCCAGGTGGTCACTAAGTGGTTTTTGCTATGGTAACCCAGGTGGTCGCTATGGTATCGCAATTGGTTGCTATAGTGTCCTGTGGTTGCTATGGTGTCCCAATGGTTGATGTGGTGTTGCTAGGTGATTGCTATGGTGTCACTATGGTATCTCAGGTGGTTGCTATGGTGTTGCTAAACAGTTGTTATGGTATCCCAGGTGGCTTTGTTGGTGTTTCTAATTGGTTGCTAGGTTGTCTCAGGTCCCATGTGGTTATGGTGTTGCTATGGTATCCCATGTGGTTGCTAAGGTGTTGCTCAGTGGTTGCTATGAAGTTTTTTTCCTATTATGATGTATTATCATTTTAAAACCTCATTCGTTAAAGTGACCAGACGTTGATCAGATACTTGACGCTGCTGCATTTATTTAATCACAACCCCTGCTATTTAAACCCCTTGTTGGAATTGTTACATTTTTCTTTCTTTCTGCTTTAAAACAAAAAAACAAACCCAGTATTTGGTGGCTGACATTTCAGCAGTGCTCTAATAATTTATACATAGCACTTCTCAAACTTACCCAAACACAGCCAAAAGTCTGATCCTTTTTTCCACCTAATCTCATCCAACTTATATAATATTAATACATCCATTACTGGTTATATGTAGAGTAATAAATCTTTATACAAAGTTACTTCTTGCCTCGTGAAACCAGGCCATAAATTTAAAGTACACCCCGTTCATACACAATGACAACCGAGCATGGAGCAAAGCAGAAGGCCAAGCGCCGCACCAACCTACGGTCAGCATCGCTAAACCCTTACTACGGACATGTGTCCAAATCGGCCAAATTCATTATTAACTTAGATAAAGAACAACAAACCATCACACACCGAGTCACACTTGTTTCAGCCTTTTATTGTGTGGAAATTATGGAACCATGCGAGTCCTGGCCTAAAGCAGCTTAAATGAAAGAAATGAACGGAAAGCAACCAAATACATATAATATGCATGTAATACATTCTTGAGGACATACTCTAATAACTCCTCTCTAAGGGATGAAGGTCTGGACTTTGACTTGGCCGAGCCAGAATGTTAACTTTAACTGTTCTTTGGTAGAACGGTGTGCTTAGGGTCGCTCTCCTGCTGCATGACCCACCTCCTGTTGAGATTCAGCTCATTTTCTTTTAGAATTTGCTGATATTTCTCAGAACTCGTTGTTCCAAAAATGTTGGCGAGCAAAACAGCAAACCATGAACCTACCGCCACCATGTTTCACATAAGGAATACGGTTCTTATGCTGAAATGCAGCGGTTTCCTTTCCCAAAATGTTCTATTTCGCGCTCATCCGTCCACCAATAGGTTTGTGTAGACATTCATTAGATAGACTTGTGAACATGGGGCTGGGCGAAAAAAAATCTTATGATGATAATTTGTTCATATCAGTCGATGACGATATTAATTAAAACGCTATTCCTGACGCTATTTTTTACCTTTTCACTCCAGAGTGAGATGTGAAGATATCATAAGGTTCATTTTGATTTAAATATTGTTGACATTGAACATGATAAACGTACTGTATAATGTTATACACCTGTATTCCAAGTACATAAAATAGGTATATAAACAGTATGAACAACCAAAATCTTCATTGTGACCAGTGCTTACAAAGTGTTACAGGAGAACACAAACTACATGGACGACTAAATTCTTTGGTCAGTTCCAAGCGGAGAAAAATATCTTATCACAATATGTAAAGACATTTTCATGACACTTGATGCATCAGGAGTGACAGATTCTTAAAAACTACTACTCAAATATTATCCCACACTTAGTAAAGTGATTTTTATTCAAATATGTGCTGCACTTTATTGAATTAAACAGGACTAATTACACTCTGTATAATGAGCCATGCAGTTTTTCAGTGTTCATCATCATCGGTTTGGAGCCTCTCGGTTTGGTACTGTACCGTACCTGTACGTAGAGTATTCGGATGCAGAGAAATAAATCCTCTCACACTGACTCGGTTCTCGCCTCGACTTGTTACGGTGTAGGAATTATGGACCCATGTGAATCCAGGCCATGAATTTAACGTGCAGGGAATGCATCATTTAAACACCGAGCCAGAGGAACGTTTACTTTTCCAGATATATTTATCACACATAGATAGTACCCATCATCAGCTTTGTAAAAGCACTCCAAAAAGTAAATCAAAACAGAAGAGTGGAAGCTGTTATAGCTGCAACTTCCTATTAATGCCTATGGATTTAGTGCAAGACATGTCCCAATACCTTTGTCCATACAGTCCATCTCTGAATACAAACTTCCATGCCTGTTCTCGTCTATGATTACGAGTCTAGCCCATCTGGTACTGCTGCTGATGTTCGTCTCCACTGCCTGCTCTGGTTACAGACAGATAAAGAGGTCTCGGTCATTGTGGTTTTCCTTTCTGAAGTGAACGGGGGTGATGATCTTTAATTACATGCTAAATGTCAGACCATTACCAGAATTAGTTCAGGTGAGTAGTTCTTTTTGACTGTACTCAAGTACATGCATCATGGCCCCTTCAACAGTCTGAACAATTTGTACTCCCTCTGCATAAGAGAACCATCCAAACGAATACAACCCAAAATCAATATGGAAAAAGCATATAAGAAAACATTTATATGCTTTTTATGTCATTGCAGACAGCAAGAACCTGAGATATTTCATGTTTTTCACTTGTTAATAAACATCCATTACTGCATTTCAACAGGCTCCAATCCTTCTCCCAACACTTAAAAGCTGTTTTGTAACCAATGATACCGAGAGATTTTGTTCCATTCTTCCTGCAAACACTTTAGGTCTTAAGGTGTGGAACAGTACAGGGTCGTTGACGTATTCTCCATTGGGGACAGGCCAGGACTGCAGGTGGAGAAAGTACAGTACCCATACCCTCTCATTCCACAGCCGTGCCTTTGTAATGTGTGCAGCATGTGGTTTTGTTTTGCATTTTGTCTTGTTGATAAATTCTGGACATCCCTGATAAAGATGTCGTCCTGAAGGCAGCTTATGTTGCTCTAACATCTCAGTGTTCTTTTCTGCATCAATGCTGCATCACAGAAGAGTAAATGACCTTTACCGAGGGCCCTGACCCGACCCCATACCATGACAGAGTCTGGCTTTTGGACTTGTTCCTCACAACAGTCTGGATGCTCCTTTTTTTTTGTCTTTGGTCCAAAAAAGATCTGTGATACTGATGGGTCTGAGCACAATCCCCGTTCCCACTGTATGATGGTCCATCCCAGATGCCTCCGAGCCCAGAGAGGTCGACGCCCCTTCTGGACATGGTTATAACATAAGGCTTCTTTGTAGCACAGTAACGTTTTAAGTGGTATCTGTGAATGTAACTCTGTATTGTAGAGCTTGGTAAAGGTTTGATAAAGGAATCCCTTGTCCATGTGGTTCTATCAGCTACTGATGAATGATGGTTCCTGATGCAGTGCCGTCTGAGGGAGTGGAGATCACCCCTCTTTACTCTTTATCTTTACTCCTCAAAGACTGAACAGGTCAGAAAAGAGAGCTGGAAATTCAGGCCAAGCCTCTCATGTTGTTTGCTGCAGTGTTCTAGTCTCTAGAACAGCCATAACTTTGATTCATGTGTGTTTGTAGAATCGAATGCTTATGATTCAGTCCTGAAAAAGTCCAGAAAAAGTCGAGAACTGAATCGGCTCACGATTAAGTTAGCAGTGTTAACTCTATACACCGGCAGTTATTTAACGTAAGCGTTTACCATAATACTACGATTAATGAAGCATATGATCATTTAACGATTCAGGGAACAATTTCAGGTGAGTGGCAGGAGCTGTGGCTGGTTAGTGCTGTTTAGGGAGAAAGAGAGAAGGTGCTGTGGTGTTTTTGACCAAAGCATGTCACGGACGTTTCATTAAGACCCCAAGGAGCAGCGTTAAGGTGTGGAAAAGTGCTGAATGTCCGTTCTAACTTCTGTTTCTTTCAGAAACACACCTCTTATCTTTGTACAGTGTCCTTTTGTAACTCGTAAAGCACTTACAAACAAAACAAACCAGTAATCAGTCGCCGTACTTCACCATATTCACCCCCGCTGGTCTCCAAACTCTTTCCTTACACCGTGTGGCATGTGGCAGGATTAGGCATAGCCAGCGCACCCTCTCAGGGGAGTTACATGCTGTTTCATCGCGTTGTGGGCGCGTTATTTGGCATTTATAAGGTTGCCAGCTGCCAGAGGCTCGGAGCCGGATCAGGAGCTGAGCTCTTATTAAACACACCTACACGAGAAAAATCAAATCACCCACGAGTCATAAAACCACATCTTCATTTAATCCGTCCAATCCACTTTCATCAATCCGGTCCTGATGGACTCCTAATACAACCATAATTAGGCAGGTGGGAGTGAGGAGAAACACCTGTACAGCTGCTCAGTCATGCAGTCATCCAGTCAGCACGATCCACATCCAACAGAAACGGGAAACACCATCTCTCTGGTTCGACCTGGCTACAAAACACCCTCAGACACTGAATAACCAGCTTATCAGTGTCCAAAGCAAAACTCTTGCCATTCAGTTCGTGTCCTGATATCTTCCTTCAGAATTCATTGTTCCATCCATGATCTCAAGCTGTATGGGATCGGATGCTGCAAGATAGCCGTGATACTACCTAGTGCTGGGATTAACTCACCGGATAAGAAAGTGAATGAATGAATAAATAATTTTAATTGGTAGTAGAAACTGAGTTGTTTAATTGTACACTGTCCGTGAATTTTTGCAATGGTTTGTGACAGTGTCTAATTAATAATGCATTCATTTTAAACATCCAGTTGTAATTAATAATTAAATGCACATAATAATTAAACAATTAATTCTATGGTTGTATGATTTGTATGACTACATTTATGAGTTACTAAACCTTTTTGAAATATTGCTGAAACATTGCTCGTCACCTTACGGATCTTTAAGAAGTCTCCTTACGCTTTATAATATTGAGTAGGACTGTGTGATGCGATGCTATAGATCACCTGAACCATTGATCTATCTCGTTGTCGCAAAACACACGCTATACGGCAGTCTTTTTGTAGTTTGGATGAACACATCTCATGCAAACAAAACATGGAGATCGCACCTAAACGAGGAGCTACTTCTGTGGGCGTGGTTTCGATATGAAAAGTCTGACACGGATCAGAAACGCGTTACTTTACAAGCTATGATCAGATCAGTTCCCGAGACTCAAACACAACTGGTATCATGTTAGAGATGCACCGATCGGTCGGCCGGTGACCGGGATCGGCTGGTTTTAGCGTGACCACCGGTGGTTGGGGTCTCTGTCATTGCCAACAAAGGTTATGTTACAAAGTATTGATTTGAACCAAATTTATTGACCAAATACTTATTTTCCACCATAATTTACAATTTAATTCTTTAAAAATCCTACAATGTGATTTCCTGGATTTTTTTTCCTCATTTTGTCTCTCATAGCTGAAGTGTAGCTATGATGGAAATTACAGACCTCTCTCATCTTTCTAAGTAGGAGAACTTACACAATCAGTGGCTGACTAAATACTTTTTTGCTCCACTGTACATGTTAGCATATTTTGCGATATGTGTAATTATCAACTTGCACAAAGATTCAGGATTAAAAGGAAAACTATAATAAAATATCAGAAAGTACATTTTATTAGTAAGAAATACTGAAGGTCTTTTAAAAAAAAAATTGCGATATATATCGTTATCGGGATATGAAATTTTGGTCGTATCGCACAACCCCGATATCGAGCCTGAAAGTTAATTAAATAGTACACATGTTAATTTATCTGTTAATTACAGCAAACATTGATTAGCTCAAGTCAATCATCCTTTTCTCCCAAGACAAGACATTTTGGTGCATGAGAGTCACATTTACTCTGACCTGCTACACAGGAAACTGTAAAACAGACTTCAGACCAAATATGACCTGTTCCACCTAACCTGCAGTGTTTTGTTGAATAAGAAAATGATGATTTGTCCTAAAACAAGAAATACCATAAAAACTAAATAATGGTCATAGAAAACATTGCATTTTATGTTCTGATGCATGTAGGCAACCTGTTACAACACTAATTTCTGGTTTAAAAAAAAAAGACTAAACTGTTTGCGTTCCTTGAAAGTCATTGTGTCTGACGTTTTGCCAGACAGAACCTGAGCGCTATAACATAAATGCACAAATGAATTAAGCTTACGATCGTTTAACGATTAAGAGAACGATTTCAGGCTCGGCTCGTTCTCATTTAAAGCAACAGACTCTCAAAACTGACTAGTGGAGGTTAGCAGAGTGAGAGGGTGCTGTGGTGTTTGGTCCTTTTGGTATTTGACCAAAAACCAAGTCACAGACATTTAATTAAGACTCCAGGGATCTGTTAACTTGTGGAAAAGGTTTGGAGAAAGTCATCGTTTATGCTTCTAAACTTTGGCCTTCCAGCTTTCCAATGACACTGACCAACGCAGAACTGGTTATTTCACAGTGTGTTCTTGCAAACGTCTGTACCAGCGAACGGTTTGGGAACGCAGGAAACACACCTTTTAGAAAAGGTCCAGCTTAATGAACTGAGAAAAGAGTACAAAGTTCATTCAGCAGCGTTATACTGCATTACCGAACATCATCAGTCCCTTATAAGTGCTAAATCAATAGAAGTTGTGTCTCACCCACGTTTCTTACTGCTGTGTGCTCCGAGAACATAACGAGTTTGGACAGGAGCCCCTGAAGCCCATCCACACGACCTTTTAAAACCCATCATCATTTCATTATCGTTACTTTTCATTTTAATAACGTCGGCGAGCAGAACGAACAAAGCGATATCTTAATGAAGTTATAATGTGGCAACCAGAGAGCCAAAATGACCAGAGGACACACACACACACACACACACACACACACACACACACACACACACACACACACACAGCTTCGTTAATGAGACGCATCTGCAATGCAACAAAAAATAGACATAAGCCTCCTGTTACTAATAAGGACTTTATAAACATTTACCTGTAATGGCAATTTATTAGTGTTCTCTCTTATGAACAGGTGATCACCCCCATCACTGCAACAGTGACCCCTGTCGTTACAGATTACTACCCCTGTGCCCTTTCACTGCAGACAGTATGAACCCAAGATATTTCATGTTCTTCTGGTCAACTTCATTTCATTTGTTAAAAAACATCCATTCATGCATTAGCAGGCCTGCAACACATTCCAAAAAACAGGTGATTAGAATCATGATTTGGTACAAAAGCCTGAGCCTCTGAGGGGGAAAGATGATCAGAGGATCTCCAGTTTAACAACAAATCTGTGAGAAAATGTGAGATGTTTAAAAACAATGTTCCTCAAAGAAAGATTAGAAAGGATTTCCATATTTCTCCCTCTACAGAGCATAATATCATTAAACAAGTCAAGGAATCTGGAGGGATTTCAGTTCTTTACCAAGCTCTACAATACAGAGTTACATTCACAGATACCACTTAAAACGTTACTGTGCTAAAAAGAAGCCTTATGTTATAACCATGTCCAGAAGGGGCGTCGGCTTCTCCGGGCTCGGAGGCATCTGGGATGGATCATCATACAGTGGGAACTGGATTGTGCTCAAATGGACGTCTCTGTGCTGATGTTAATGCCGGAGGAGGTCTGCGACCCTGAGGGTGCTGGGGTTCTCCATCAGGGAATGCACCTTTGTATCTACTGCCTGCTGACAGCAGCGAGAGCACAGCGATGTACAATGTTATTGTTTTCTCCACTTTAATCTTTAATTCTACTCAGACCTGAGGTCAGTGTGTAATCTCAATTCGACTTTAACAATCCCTGAAGCTTTATCCCTTCCAATATGCTAGAGATTTTTCTCATTGATTCTTTATAATTGGACTGACTCTGGTAGAGACTCTCCTGGGACACCGTCGTGTTTGTGTGACCAGATATACTGTACACTTTGTGAACTTCTGGATCAGTCCTGATTTTACCTCGATCGACTGGCGTTTGACGGGCAGCAGGAGAAGCAAAGCGATGCCCCATTAAATGCCCAAACGAGCTCTGTTGGACTTCAGTTGGACTACTAGATGGATTTCTGACATTGCAAGGACCACCACTCGGACGCCAGTCTAGTGTAGCTCTTGCAACATTATTTGAGAAGAACGAGTAATTTCCTGTTTCTGCATAAATGGGAGCTTAAACATTATCAGATTTCCACACAAGTCCTACAGGTAGATAAAGTGAACCCCATTAAACAAAAGACATGATTTGAGTCTGATCTTCACACCACATGTGTGGAAGTGTATCATGGTACGAACAAAGGAGAAAAGGTTATAAAACCATCTCAAGATCTCTGTTTCTAGGGGTGTAACGATGCAAAAATGGGACGGTGTCTATCGCCGGGTGGGACGACGTATCGTCTAATTGGATTATATGTTCTTGATTTGGCCACCATCTAATGCATTTCCAGTTTTGAACACTAGATGGCATATCCCGTTCTCAGTGAGAACGGGATATTTTCATTGCAGGTTTCTTTTTGTTTACAAATGAAAAGTACACTATTTTCAATTGTTATTCTTCAGAAATAAACGGGAATGTTTTCCTCTGGTTATTTAATATAGGGTGAAGTACAGTAAGATAAGATAATTACTTTATTACTGATAAGTATAAAATGAAATTGACATAGCTGCTCCAGAACAGTGAAAATCGACACAAAAATAGATTAAGAGTCACACAGAAAGATTAAATCAGTCAAACACACAAAGGCTTTGCACTTCAAGATTAGTACTGCACTGATACAATATCAAATATAAAAAATATTGCACTTATAGAATAGGGCATTTGGTTTACAATTTTAAGCCTAATGTTTCTAGTCATTTCTTTTAATTGCAAAAGACTAAAGTTTTATTGTTTAAAAAGAACTCATACAACACAAATGTGCTGTTTCCATTGTTTACACTACAGAAATAAAAAAGGGATGTCGTTTGTGAAATGTAAAATAAATAGCCGTGAGAATGATTAATTGCGAGAAGGAACCCAGGGTAACTTCTAAGCAACTAAAGGCCTCTGTCAGATTGGCAATGATCAAGAGCCACCATCAGGAGACCGCCGAGCAACAATAGGAGAAAGCCACTGCTCTCCAAAAAGAACGCTGCTGCCCGTCTGCAGTTTGATAAAGATCACATGGAGCCATAAGGTTATTGGGAAAAATGTTTTGTGGATGGATGAGACCAAAACAGAGCTTTCTAGTTTAAATGAGAAGCATTATAAGAACCTTATCCCATCTGTGAAACATGGTGGTGGTAGGATCACGGTTTGCAGTTTTGCTCACCATCATGGATGGAACAATGAATTCTGAGTTATAGCAGCAAATCCTAAAGGAAAAGTAACTGAATCTCAAGAGAACGACCCTGAGCCCACAAAGAGCGCTTAGATAAAGGTAATGTTTTGGAATGGCTGAGTCACAGTCTGGACCTTAACCCATTAATTGTGCCACTCATTGAATACATATATTATAAAGGTTTCAAAAACGTTCAGGCATGACAGTAACTCTAGAAAGAGCTTTCAAAAGTCAATACAGTGCTGAATCAATATCTTGTAGCTCATTATTAGATAGCTGCAGGTTACAGACACTTACATGCTGATACTGCAGATTTGATTTGCCAGCTGCCAAAATCAATCTGAGAGTCCCAGAAAATGCAAGTCGTTTCGTTTTAAAGTCTTTCTGAGACCCCAACATAAGTGTGAGGTCAAATCGTAGCTCAACGTCAGTCAGACATTGTTATAGCCAGGTGAGGGCGCTGTAACGGATGGAGGAATTTCTCTTTTTGACTCTGTTTCGTTTCTTTCTTTCTCTCTCTCTCTCTCTCTCTCTCTCTCTCTCTCTCTCTCTCTCTCTGCCATACGCTGATGCAAATGCCAATGTTTATTCATGCTGGCACAACAGAACCGTCACCATCTTGGGTGACACATTTGGCTCTCACCATCATGACAAAGCTGGCAGAGTGAGACACAGAGATAGCTCTCGTGAAACAGAGACAGAGAGAAATACAGAATCAGCTCCATATCCAGGTACAGGAATGTGCTGCAACACATCTGTTTGGCTGATGTCCGACGGCTCATACATCTGTGGTCTAAAAAGGTTAAACTACTTAACCCATATATCACCAGGCCTGATACGTTAGCAGATTTCTCACTCGACGTGAAGCTTTATTTGTGAGAAACACGACAGATTATAAATATGAAGAGACGCACCAAACCAGCTTGAGATGAGAAATATTAAATATTTAAAGCAAAATTGCAGGGTCAGTACTAAATAAGACACAAAGACCTCAAGATACTCTGTATATTGTTCTGTTTAGAGACTTTGCGTCCTTAACGTCCTTAACGTCTTTAACTACAGATTCTGTTCCTCATACCTAGTCCTCATACCTTTAACAACGCTACACTGGACAATCCTAACTCCCCCTCCCGTTTCATCATTGGTGTTTTCATCCCTTAAATCAGAGGTCGTTGTCCTGTTAGGGCCCTTAGGGGTAGAACAGGTAGGACTCGCCGGCTGTTGGTTAAACACACCTTTAACAAGCTGGGGAGAGGGGAGGTCGAGCGAGACATGAAATGATGTTATATTATATTAGTGGGACGTTCTCTCTTAATCTGAATTCTTTCTTCTCCATGCCTGTTTCTCACACCTCCAGTACTCTGTGCCAGCCTGTAACGGTGCATTCACACACCACCTTCACACACAGATGGTCTTGGAGGAGGATAATGAATGCGTACAGGTGGAGGGAAGCACCAACACGAGGATTATACAGATATGCCATGGAGCTGGGTTTTAACCCTGGTTTAAGGCGTGAAACAGACTTGAAATGCAATAGAAACAGATGAAACCCTAAAATTCTATTCTCTATACACTGTAAAGCCAAAAGTTTTTGGACACACAGAACTGAATCCAAAACATGACCACTGCTGCTAGAACTGCCTTTGCTCTTCTGAGGAAGCTTTCCAGTGGATTTGGAACACGGCTGTGACTGACGGTGAACAATAAGCCCCGGTACCTACAGTAGATGGCATTCCAAATCATCTCAAAGGTGCGTGATGAAGTTCAGATCATTTGACAGTTACAGCACTAGGGTGTATGGAACATGCTGGAACAAGGTAGGAATTTTCCCATAAGAAATAACAGATATAGGTTCCTGTTATACAGAACCTTGCAGTATAAAGAAGATTCAAACTAAATTCATGCCCAAATATATGTGCGCAAGCAATGATACAGTGAGCTTTTACATAAAATGTCCTCTTTAAAGTGTTCTTTGGACTTGCATACTTTCTCTGCAGGTTGAAATGGAAATACATTTTCCACTATAGTTTGATGAAGTGTTTACTAAATTTAACTTAAACATGTCTTATTTAATTCCATGCAAAGGTTGTATTTAAATGTTACAAGTCATTTGGAAAACTAATAAAACATGACATCAGACCTTAACCTTTAACGGAACCTTTTAAGGCAGCCTGTCAACACCAAACCAAAATAATAATAATAATAATAAAACAAAACTAGTGACTTACCTTAATCAATTCCACACTGTTTGGAAGGAGATAAAACTCTCGGGAATAAAGAGATTCTTGTTTACAAACGTTGTTTAAATTTACTCGAAAAACAGACTTTTAAAGACAGAACTTCCACTGCTTGTTGTCTTAACGGCTGCTTTAACTGTGCGTCCACAAGCGGCGCCATCTTGGGACGAGAAAAATAAATTGCTACACGGCATTCTGGGAATTGTAGTACTATCGCGCAGTATCGGCGCTATTTTGTAAACTTTCGTTATACCCTCCAAACACAGACACTTTCTCACTGTACAGCCTTACGCAACATTTATGGATACCCAGGGTTGATTGTTTTTAAATAATTTGTAAATGAAAGGGAATTAAACCGTTTGTGGTGCTCAGACAGTGCAGCAGTCTTATAGGCTATGCTAGCTCTGGCAGCAAATAAGGCATTTTAAAACGCTTATACAGTGTATAGGGGGGTGTTTTTGGGCATAGGTGACAATGAGACATGATCTGTGACTGATGATGGTGAGATAGGTTATCAACTTTTTGTTTATCTTCTCCAGGGACTCATTTCCAAAAAATGCTTGTAGATGGATTGGCTATTCTAAATTGCCCTAGATGTGAATGGGTAGGATGAAGTAAAGGACGTAATGCATTTCCAGATAACCCACAACTCAGACCAGCATAACAAAAAAAGCACCAGTGAAGAAGATTAAATGAAATGATATCATAAATATTTTATTTCCCTCTCTCTATCTGCTCTGTAAGCATCCATGACTGCGAGGTTAGTGAGCTGTCGAGACCCCTCACCTCACAAACACACTCTCTTCCTCTGCTAATGGTCACTGAGGATATCGGCATCATTAGCTGAGAAAATCACACACTGATGCCGTAAACATTTTCATATTTATGATCTACAGGGTGTCCCATAAGTACAGAATCATAAAAAAGCAGAATAGAGGATGTTTTTGTGTAGACCTTGCACAGGATGTCTTTAATAAAGCCATTAATAAATGATTAGCTCAAAGCCTGGGTGCAATCTGAAAAGAAATAAGCAGTGGTTTCTCTTTAACTTCAGTTTCCTGTAAGTAGAACTCAGATATGTTCAACTTCTCATTAATACAAATATCAAAATTATATATCAAATATCAAATATTGGCCAAAATTGGTGGAAGATTGGAAAAATGTTGCCTGGCCTGGAGTCTCGATTTCTGCTGCGACTTTCAGATGGTCGGGTCAGAATTTGGCATAAATAACATGAAAAAATGACATATCCATCCTGAATTGTATCAATAGGTTAGGGGGTATTTTCCTGGCACAGTTTGTGTCCCTTAATACCCACTGAGCATCATTTAAACCCCACAGCCTGCCTGAGTATTGTTGCCGACCCTGTGCACCCCTTTATGCCCACAGTGTACCATCCTCTGATGTCCAGCAATTGAAAACAAGCCTAAAGCACCGCTCTGAAAGATCTGCCAACACGCACTGACTCATAATAAATGAACACAATTCCTCATTTACACTTTCACTGGCTGTTGTTCAGGTTTATGCAGATATTCAGAGGTTGACTAATGGCACCGATGCCCAGAGTCACCTGTGTCAGCCCAGATTAATGTGGGCTTTCACTTTTTATTAACGGTCATGCCACAAGGTTCTTCATGTAATACTGGAGGAATTATACAAGAGCGAGATGATATGTTGCCCAGAAATACAACCCCAAATCAGTAAAGGATGGGACAGTATGGACATTGCATGTAAAAATAAATGCAGTGTTTCTTACATTCCCTTTGACTTTTATTTCATTGCAGACAGTGTGAACCCAAGATATCTCATTTTTTCTGGTCAACTTCATTTCTTTTGTTAATAAACATCAATTCCTGCATTTCAGACCTGCAACTCATTCCAAAAAAAGAGTTTACCACTTTGTGATGTGGCCATTCCTTTTCACCGCACTTAAAAGAGGTTTTGGCACCGAGGATACCAAGTGATTTAGTGTTTCAGGTTTTATTTTGTTCTTCCTGCCAGATCTGGAATACTGGGTGATGGTCCATCCCAAATGCCTCCGAACCCAGGGAAGTTGACGCCGCTTCTGGACATGGTTATAACATAAGGCTTCTTTTTAGCACAGTAACGTTTTAAGTGGTATTTGTGAATGTAACTCTGTATTGTAGAGCTTCTCATAGACTCAGCCTTTCGTGGTTACTACTTTTGGACCAAATCATGATTATAATCACCTGTTTGAAATCACATCATTATTTAGTTTTTTACTTCATTACTAGCCCTAAATTGCCCCATCCCAACTTTTTTTGGAATGTGTTCCAGGCCTGAAATGTGTGAATTTTAGTAAGAAATGGCATGAAGTGGACAAGAAAAAACATAAAATAAAGGAAATGTAAGACACACTGCAGATTTTTTAATTTGCATTTTCTATACTGTCCTAAATTTTTATAATTTGGGATTGTACCTTACCTTTTTAAGGAGGAATTTGATCCCATTCCTCCGTACAGAACAGCTTCAACTCTGGGATGTTGGTTCTCGCTTCAGGTCTTTCCTTGGATTAAAACATGAGTTAAAGTTTAAAACGTGAGTGAGTGAGTGAACTTTGTCTTTACCTCACCAGAGGAGGGATACAAAGGAGAGTGGCTCTCTGAAGGAGGGTTGCCTGGGTGTGAGGCTCCTGCTGTGGAGCACAGACCCCCCCGATGGTCCCAGAGTAACCCAGGACTTCCTGGGAATGCTTAAGTAATGGAGGCTGAAGAAGTAGATTGAAAGTACAATCAAAGTAATTAAACCATATTAACTTTTTAATGAACATATGCATTATGCTCCATAACATCCAAAAACAAGGACTCTAAGTCCTAATGAGCTAAAAACGTCATTTTGTTACTTTATATCACACTTTATGTTACTGTTACAGCTGCCTAATGGCTAATAACTGTTAAAAGATGCTGAAATTACATCCTTTTGTGCCTCTGAAGGTACAGTTTAAAAACCCTGCTCCCTCATCCTGCACCTGAGGAGGTAAACGCACCAAGGTTATTAAAGTATGATTCCTCCCTCCCACACACACACACACACACACACACACACACACACACACACACACACACTGGTGGTCTCTGTGTACCGGGATGCAGCACTTCATTCACACTCCACCTCCTCGGGCAGATGGTCCTGCAGGAGGATAATGAATGCATGCACAGGGAGAGACAGGTAGACGGGAAGGAGATAAATGAGACATGTTGATGAAGGGTTTAAATTTTTCATCATCAGAGGGCTAAAATGAAGTTTAGAGAATTGAAAAGAGTGGGTGAGGGAATGAGTAACATGCTTGGATCACTTAGCTGGAGATTTAAACTTCATTTTTATTTTATTTTATGCCTTCTTTTGACTGAAAACAACAAAACTGTTACCTGCTGGAGGACACTGGTCTAAATAACGCCCACATACTCTGTTATCTTCTCTGTTTTTATAAAATTTATGTTATTTATTACACATATTCTTACTATTGTATTATATTTTATCGTTTATTTCTTATCCTATTTAGTTTATTGTATTACAGATATGATCTAGGCTGTAAGCAGGTTGGGTCCCTTTTTGAGTCTTGGTCCTCCCAAGGTGTCTTCCTTAGAGGGTTTTTCCTTGCCAGTGTCGCCCTAGACATGCCCAGTTAGGGCTGTGCTTCTAGATTTTTATGAAGCTGCTTTCAGGCAATACTCTGTTGTAAAAAGCTCCATAGAAATAAATTTGACTGTTGAGGTAAAATCGTTCCATTATATCATTCCCCCGATGCTAAAACATCATCATCAGACTATGGATTTCAGTCTTAACAGTCAAGGAACAGAATTTCCTCATAACTGTTTCTTATACAGACAATAAACACAGATATATTTATTGATGAGATTAATTTTTTTTAAATAAGAAAGTTTATATCCATACAGTAAATAAAATGGGTCTGATTTATAAGGCAGGCTGTTACTAAGATCCACTGTTCTACCAACAGAAGCAAATCAGAGTGAGGTCCCGGTGTTAGAACCAAAGTACAGAATCAATGTTATCATTTCTATTCCTTGATTAGAGATTCAAAATTTGGTAGAAAAAGCTAGAGAAAGAAAGAAATAAAGAAAGAGAAACAAAGAAAGCAAGTGAAAGTAAGGAAGAACGAAAGAACAATGGAAAGGTAAAGGACAATACTGAGAAAGAAAGTAAGAAAGAAAGTAAGAAAGAAAGTAAGAAAGAAGTCCATACCTGCCTGACTGTATATATTTTTTTCTGAAGCTCTTAATGTGAATGTCAGAAATGTTAAAGTCAGAGTTCTAGCTCATCAGCAGCTTGGTCGGGTTAATAAGAGCTGGACAGATTAACAACCACTTCTGGGGAGCCACTGTTGGAGTGACTGGGATATGATCACCATCTGACCCTCATTCCCTCAAACATGTCCAATTATTTGTGTATAGGGGAAGCGTTGGATCATTTTTCTCGTCAGGAGACAGAGGCGATGCTCCCGTCTTCCCTAAACATCCTTGGCTGATGGTCCTGAAGGATGTCATGATGGCGCTAATGTCTCACAGACGTCCCCACCTTAATCGTTCCTCCAGAGTAAATCCATCAGCGTGTTTGCAGATTTATCTGCGTTTGTGTCCAAACGTCTCTCATTACCTCATTCCTGAGGAGCCGTGATGGCACTCGGTCCACTGACTGATTCATATTTCATAATTACAGAACTGGAGGCTGTGGTGCAGCAGGTGCTGTAGTGCGTTGTTATTATTATTACGGTCGATTTGTAGATTATACAATAACAACCCCATACCATGACAGAGCCTGGCTTTTGGACTTGTCTTACCTTTGCTATTGCAGTGGCAGGAATATAAATGTGATCCATTTAGTACTGCATGTCTCTGGAGGACGTCTCATCATGGAGCTGGTTTACATTTCTGTAGATGCCGTTCCATCTCAGCATCATGGCTTAGAACAATGAATGTTTACACTTCTAACCTAAACCATATTCACTCCAGGATCGTATAGAGCACCTACAAAAAAGACATATGGCTCCAGGGCTCTCATCTGCTTTCATGACATTCATATGTCATTTTCATGATCTGCTGAGAACCTGGAAGTCTAGTTTTTATGACCTCTTGTCAAAGTTGAGGTTTATTTTATGGTTAGCTACATACTTACGACTTGTTTTTCTTTAGAGGTATCATTGGTGCAGGGCACTGATTTGGTACTCTGATTCATCTGGATCCTAAAACACTACTTGATGGGCTGAATCATCTCACCTGGACAACAAAAGCACACCCATGACATAAAATAAATTAATTGCTAAAGTGCAACTAAACCTTGCTCTTAGATTTATCATCTACGCCGCCCAAGGAGGTTGGGTCCCTTTTTGAGTCTTGGTCCTCCCAAGGTTTCTTCCTAGAACTAGGGAGTTTTTCCTTGCCACTGTCGCCCTAGGCTTGCTCAATTTGGGACTGGACGTAGATATTAGGAGATAATCTAAACTTGTAAAGCTGCTTTGAGACAATGCTCCATTGTAAAAAGCGCTATATAAATAAATCTGACTTGACTTGACCTTGAGCTTGGATTCTCAAAATATTTTTTCATTAAGCATCTCTCCTTGCCAAAATAAAGAGTGTAGCGCTTGGCAGTAAATTGGAGACGTATGCAGACAGCTGAAAAATCAAAGGAACAGACATACAAGGACCAAACTCGAGAACGCAAAAACAAAATGAGAAATAAGACCTAGGTTGATGTGGTCAGTCCAGACTTCTCCATCCCCTGGGGATCTCCAGATGTTCCCAAGCCAACTGTAAGATACAATCCTTCCAGCAGGTCCTAAAACATCCCTGGGGTCACCATCCAGATTGCTGTGCCCGGAACATCTTTAGTGGGGGCGGACCAGGGGTATCTTTGCAAAATTCCCAAACAACCTTAATCCAAATGAGCAGACACTCTTGGAGCTGGACAAACGATGACGGATCAAAATGGTGTAGGCTGCATCTCATGAAATTTATTAGGTCCAATGCAAAACAATTGAGCAGGTGCAGCCTGTGGTGCAAACCTTCTCCTCTAATGATGAACACATGCTCCAGGACGAACATACAGAGCTAGATTTATACATGAGGGGTTTGTTGACCTCCAGGATGAACCTGTTTCATGGTTCGATCAATCAAAAGCTTTAGACATCATCAAATCTCTATGGGACGTTCTGGAAGGACTGTAAAGATCTGCACCACCTTAAAGAACTTCTTTCCACAAAGGGCAAGAAAGGAATAAATGCTTTTCCATCACCTAATTGAATTTGTTTTCTATTCATAAACAGATATTCTGAAGACTCTGCCCTTATGGTGGTCACACTGGTGATTTTATTGTCTCTTTAGGTTTTGGTTGCTTTCCTTGAAGTGCTTTCTTCACTTTCTGATTTTTGAACATTATTTCACATACAGTGGACTGTGAAGCTTTCTCCCCAAGTAATGGAATGGAACCGTAATCAAATCATTTCAGAATCACATTTGTCAAATCTCAGCTCAAGGGCCCGAGAGTGCATCCTTAATATTATTTTATTTAGGACGAAATAAATGAACCAGCTGGAACGGTGGAGTCTGTCTGAATTGAGAATATCAAACTTGTGAAGCCTAATAAATGACTCCAAACTGTGAATCTCCTCTGTGTTTATAAAATTCGGGACTTATTTCTTGTCAGTATTGAGCCATGCTTCTAAAATCAATACAGGAAATGAAACTGAGGAGCTTGGTCGCCGGTGACGGTGGATAGCAATCAGATCAGTCTCTTAAAGAAGATGTGTGCTCTGCCTGCTCTCAATAATCTTTCTCTCTTCAATCTAGCTGATCTTTATATTTTCTCCAGAAAGTCCATATTGCAGCTCCTTTGAAGGAATGTTCCAATCAGCAGTGTTTAATCAGATTCAGATGATAATTGGGCACACCAAGCACAATATTTCATTTGCTACTACAGCTTTATGTATTAATAACCTACCAGACTTAATGATTAAAACACTGACAGAGCCCGATCAGCTCAAACATGTAGCTCACCAAGTAGTGGTTGTTATATAAAGTTGCTCCTACTAGGATAAAACTTACACTTGCTGGTCAAAAAAAAGGTTACACACTCTAATATTTCATTGGGCCGCCTTTAGCTTTGATTACGGAATGCATTTGCTGTGGCACATCCCAAAGATTCTCAATGGGGTTCAGGTCTGGACTCTGTGGTGGCCAATCCATGTGTGAAAATGATGGCTCATGCTCCCTGAATCACTCTTTCCCAATTTGACCCTTTGGAAAAACCACAGGATGTGTGACAGCCAGCCACTGTCCCACTGTTTGCAGTGGTGTTGTGAACAAGAAACCCGAACTGTCACGGACTGGAACCATATCGTGTTTAACAATGAATCCAGGTTCTGTTTGGGATCTGATGATGGTCCAGTTTGAGTATGGAGGCCTCGTGGTGATGCTTCAATCCTGCCTTTGCTGTGGAGCAACGCACTGCCCCAACTGCTGTTGTGATGATCTGGGGAGCCATCGCATACAACAGTCACTCCTAGTAGTGATACGAGGGACACTAAAAGATCAGCGATATGTTCAGGACGTCCTGCAGCCACGTGTTGCCTCTCATGGCAGGGCTTCCAACTGGCATGTTTTCAGCAGCAAGGGTTTCCCAGGAACGTCTCTGCCAGATTGTAACACTTTCTTGGCCTGCCTGGTTGCCAGATTTATCACCAATCGAGCATTTATAGGACCAGCTGGAAAGCCAGATTCAGCAACCCATGATTGTTCAGGATCTAACGTCTGTGGGTAAATGTGGCACAGGATACCATACTGAACCTGTTTGCCTCCATGAACCACCCTATCTCATCTTGTATTGGATATAGAAACTTTAGGAACCAAAATTACATCGGTTTGAAGCTTCACCATCACATACCAGAAAGAAGCTTCATACAACCTCACACTGATACATACTGCTCAGTTCTGTGGTATGTACTATTACAGGAGATGCAAACTCCAATTTTCTGGTCTAACTGCAGCTTTCCCGAACAATCAAGCAGTGAATTGGCGTTGTAAGTCACACACATGTGCTGTGTTTGTTATTGGAAATGCCTGCTGCCGTGTAACTGCTGCTGCTCTGGGTGAGGCCATTTCATCTCCCAAACCTTCATTATGGTTTCCATAGCAACTGCCTCCTTTTGCTTTCTCTGCTCTCTGGATCTCTGTCTCTGGAATATCTGGTCAATTGTCATTGCTCTGTACAATAGGAGACCCAGACCCCATCGTGGAAGCTCAGTTAGATCCAGAGATACACACTGATGAGCAGATCTGCTGCACAGTACAAAAAAAGTTGGGACGGTAAAGTACTTACCACTTGGTACTGCTGCTGTTGATTCTCATGACACCTAAAAGATGTTTTGGCACCGAGGATACCAAGTGACTGTGTGATGGTACATCGTGGCATTTGTGAGCATAAGCTCCATATCGTAGTGCTTGATAAAGGTTTGCAGATTGATGCTGAAGTCTTCGCTTAAACCCCTCCAAACTCAACTCTCTTCTTTACACTTTAATTCTCTTTCCAATTTAATAATCACTCTTCAGCCTTATTTGTCTCTAAGCCTTCAGTCTGTAGAATTATCTCTTCATTTTAGAGCTCGCTCTTTATAGAATGCTGCATCCTTTACCTAAATTGCTTCTTCATATCAGGACTCTCTCTTCCCTCCTTTATGGCTTGTTTTGTCTTATCCTGCAAAGCCCTGAGCTTCGATTTTGTGTGCATTTTTAATTTCACAGCTACTTTAGAGAAGTAGGACTTGATAAGTACAAAACTAAGGATTGTCTTTCAATAGGAAGTCGTTTTTATTCTATAGGACCAGTCTGTCACACTTATATAAAATGCTGTAAACGAGAACAAAAGTGTCTACAAATGAGGACAATGGGTCCAAGTTAAGCAGAATGAAGTGTAAGGTGTAGCAAACCCAAATTGTGGGGATGCAGGGTCTCAGGCGGTTAAACTCATCTCAGGTTTAAACTCGTTTTCATTTCGTTCCCAAAGCTCTTTCCTTTTAACAGTTACTCTTTACTTTTAACAGGTCCATGACTATATTTTGATAGTTGCACCATTCCGTAATCGTACCACCTGACACAGGGTTTGATCTTCAGCAACTGCAGTTTTCAGTAACTAACCCCAAACCTCTTAACTCTGAGTCACAGGAGCTGCTATACGGCTTTTAAGTTTTCATTTAACCTGCATAACCCTGCTCTGGACAAACTCTTGCAGTGCATTCTGGTCATTATATCAAAGATTAATGGATCCTGCCACCGAGCAACGAACTATGAGAGTGTGAAAGAATTAGATACAGCGAGAAAATAAAGATAAATAGCAGAGCATTGCTTCCAGTCGAGCTTCTCCATGGAAAATTAACTCTGCAGGAGGTTGATGGCCTAATATGAGAAGAACAACAAGAAGCATACAAAGAAAGATTTGGGCAGTAGTTTTCAAACTCGCATTTCTCTAAATTAACCTTTAAAATTAAATATCATTCACAAGATGTGAACTACCCTAAAGTGACCAATACAGCAATTTAACATTGTTATTGGAATGATTCATTATCTACAACTCCAAATCACAAAAAGTTGGGACAGTATTTAAAATACATCATGATTATAATTATGATTTGATCCAAAAGCAGTATCCACGAAAGGCTGAATCTTTGAGGAGGAAAGATGATCAGAGGATCTCCAGTTTATCATCAAATGTGTGAGAAAAGGATTGAAATGTTTAAAAACAATGTTCCTCAAAGAAAGACTAGAAGGGATTTATATATTCCTCCCTCTACAGAGCATAATATCATAAACCATTCAGAATCTGGAGGAATTTCCTAAAAAGCCTAAACTGACGAGGGATGATCTCTGCTCCCTCAGACGGCACTGCATCAAAAACCATCATTCATCAATAGCTGATAGAACCACATGGACAAGGGATTCCTTTATCAAACCTTTATCAAGCTCTACAATACAGAGTTACATTCACAGATACCACTTAAAACGTTACTGTGCTAAAAAGAAGCCTTATGTTATAACCATATCCAGAAGGGGCGTCGGCTTCTGGGCTTGGAGGATCTGGGATGGACCATCATACAGCGGGAATGGGGATTGTGCTCAGACCCATCAGTATCACAGACCTTTTTTTTAAAAAAAGGAGTGGGTGCAGCGTTACAAAGCGGTAAAAGCTTTACCATCCCAACTTTTTTGGAATGTGTAGGCCTGAAATGCAGGAATGGATGGTTATTAACAAATGTTAATTTTCCATACTGTCCCAACGTTTTCTGATTCGTGGTTTTCTCAGAAACTGATTGGAATCTACCTATGGCTTTCCTGATGAATGTTCTGTATTATGCATTGATCTGGTTATTTTCTGCTCTTTTCCATGCTATAAAGGGAATCCGGTAGGGGTGGAGCTTCGACAGATGCTCTCACCGCATGCCCACCATGAGCTCCAGCCATTTATCATGCTTCCTCCGTACTCTGCTTTTCTTCGACTTCACTCCAGTGCAGCTAAACCTCTGGGGTCAGTATCAGTCTGACTGGGTTATGGGATGATTAACTGCAGTGGACTGGACATCAAGACTGGGTGGTACGGAATTAGAAGGAGAGGAAAATATCCAAATGTGGCTTTGAACTGAACGTTTAAGGTTTTGCTCAAGGGCTTAAGAGTAGCGGCTGGATTTGAACCCTTAACCTTCTGACTAGAGCCTTAACCACTGAGGCACGACTAGAGGAAATCCCTCAAACACTATGCTCTGATTATAGATGCTCCTGACGTAGAGCTGATTGGGTAGAAACTGTTAACTATCCCTGTGAAGGGAATAACAAAATGATTTCACTCCATTTCCTATTTTTAGGGGTTGCCAGTTTCCACCCACTAACTGTTTCTGCCCTGTAGCACATCTGCTGTCAGCCATGGTAGAGGGCGCTATATTTCTGTTCACACTTTCAAACAATATCCGATTTTGACACACATCTGAGTCCTAAAAGTAGATAAAGAGAACCCAGTTAAACAAAGAAATACAAATATTATACAGTACTTTATGTATTGAGGTAAATGATCCAATATTGCATATCTGTGAGTGGTAAAAGTATGTGAACCTCTAGGATTAGCAGTTCATTTGAAGAATGATCAATCGGGTGCGAGTGGACGCCCTGTTATATTTAAAAAACAGGTAACTATTGTCTATGGGGAAAAAAGAGAAAAGGTTACAAAGCCATCTCTAAAGAGTTTGGACTCCACCAGTCCACAGTCAGACAGATTGTGTACAAATGGAGGAAATTCCAGACCATTGTTACCCTCCCCAGGAGTGGCCGACCAACAAAGATCACTCCAAGAGCAAGGTGTGTAATAGTGGAGGTCACAAAGGAACTGAAGGCCTCTCTCACATTGGCTAATGTTAATATTAAAGCACAGGAGAAACAAGTTTTAGTAGATGGATGAGACCAAAACAGAACTTTTTTTGTTTAAATAAAGGCCTTTTCACACAGAGTCTGATTCTTATGGACGAAAAAGACACGTCAAGTTTTGAAAAAGAACACAAGTATATTAAGGCCTGAGTTCGAAATGAACGGACCAGGACGCTGCATAAAATGTTTGGTCGGAGCCTGTTCTAATTTCTGCATTGTTAAAATCAGGCTGACCAATCAGAGCTCGGTCGTTGGGCAGAACAGCTCATCAACAGCTTATAGGACAATAAAAAAACATGGATATTAAGAAAAGATCTGGTGGAATAGAACTGAAAGGCTGGAGATTGATGGAGATGAAGCTCACAGTGACCGGATGGAACTGTTTGATTATTTATCTAAGTGCATTCTGATCTGTTCATGATCCAAAAACACAAACTAGAGCTTTCTGCACCCATCTGCACTCGGGTCTTTGTTTAAAGCTGTTTATGTGGCGACATCTCTGACACATTAAGAGAAGGGAAATTATTCATTCATTCGTTCACTTTCTTATCCACTTATCCTAGTCAGGGTGCCTATCCGGCAACACAGGGTGCAAGGCAGGAGCAACCGTAGACAGGGTGCCAATCCATCATAGGAGAAAGGAAAATAAAGAAAGCAAAAGCGGACAGGGAGTTTTCAGGGTGTTTAGACAAAAACTGCATTGGACTTGGTGTGAAGGTTCCACTACATTAAAAATCACATCTGTGTGAAAAGGCCTTAAGAAGCGTCACGTCTGCATTCCAGCATAAGAGCCTGATCCTATCTGTGAAACATGGTGGTGGTAGTGTCATGGTTTGCTGTTCTGCTCACCATCATCGACCAAACAATGAATTCCAAAATATAGCAGCAAACTCTAAAGGAAAAGGAACTGACTCTCAGGAGGACGTGGATCATGCAGCAAGAGAGCGACCCTAAGCACACAACGTTCTACCAAAGAATGGTTAAAGAAGAATAAAGTTAACTTTTTGTTAAAGTCAAAGTCTCGACCTTCATCCGATAGAAGTGTTGTGGAAGGACCTGAAGCAAGCCGTTCAACCCAGAGCTGAAGCTGTTCTGTACGAAGGAACGGGCTTAATGGGAACCAGATACTGAAAGCGAGGGTTCTCATAGTTTTATTGCTCACAGATATGTAATGCTGGATTGTTTTCCTCAATAAAGAAATAAGCAAGTGTAATATTTCAGATGCTTCCTGATAAAGAAAGAGACTAACGAAGCAGGTTACAATTTCTCACTAAATATATTTCCATGACATACAGCTCTCCATCAGTGCAATACATAGGAATGTTGCATAATTACCAAATATTAAACCCTTTTTGTTTGGTAAAGAAAAATAAAACTGACAGAGATTGAGACAACGCAAATGTAAACCGACAGTTACTAACGTTTACATCCTATTAAACCGACTAAACGTCTTATCATCCGCAAACTGACATTTCTAAGTCACCCCCTCGACGAGCGTTGCAAAATTAATAAATAAAAAAATAAAAATAAATAAGTAAATAACCCCCTGACCCCCCCGAACCGAACATAGCACAGGTACGTAGCATATACTAATCTCCATACAGCTTGGATGTGATGGATTGCTCTGTACAAAGATTATTTGAAATATATTAAATATAACTTTGGCAGTTACTTAAGAAAAGAAAAAAACCAACAACATGGGATCAGGAGCGATGCCAGGCTGGAGATCGCCTTACGCATGTTCACAGTGATCGTTCTGAAAGGCCCGAAGCCTTATGGCCAAAAGAATCGGCAAATTAAAACAGTCAAAAAGCCGGAGAAAGAAAGAGAACCAGGAAAAGAAAGAAGGATGCATTCCCGTCCGTCCCGCCTGCTCGAGCACTGATGTCAGCGGCTATAAAATTACAAACACTTTTTGAGGAGTTACATAGCAGTCCTCGCCATTTTTAAAAAATGTCGTCTAAAAAAAAGTCGAGGAGCCCGGAGCCCCGTGACTTCGATGCGGAAAAACGTGACATGGAGAAACGGAACGATGCAACATGCATATAGCTCTGAGAATAAAGAGACGAACGCAAAGGAAAGAGAGAATGACTCTCTCACACACACACACACACACACACACACACACACACACACACACACACACACACAGACCAAATAATCAGGCAAATTTAAAAGATCACCAATAATAAATCATGATTTTTTTGATCGTTATATATTTTTTTCTCGTTAGGTTTGGCACTTTATCTGAACAAATAGCTGTTCAAAAAGGACTAGTCATACAAAAACGTATCCGTCGTCTCGTTACGCAGAATATATTACGTCATAGTGAGCATACAGCAGGTAAACACTTGTACATACTTTTTAGTTTTCAGATGAAACATTCCGACAGATGTTTAACACACATGCACAGAAACGAACGACACGACTCTTCTTGATTTGTTTCCCCATCTTTGTATTTGTTTTTTTCTTCTTCTTTTTTTTTTGCTCTTCGTGCACCGAGTTCTCTTTCGATTTCTTAGCCTGTTGAGTTACGATGCCTCCTCGGCCGAGCGCGTTTCCGATTTCAGACGTACAAACTCCTTGGCCACGTCGTCGTTGGTCCGCTGCGAGAGGATCCTCGTGATGGTCAGGCCCGTCTCGTCCATGTTGATGCTGCGAGCCAGAGGGTAGGCCGCGCTCAGGCTGATCTTGTCGGTCAGCTCGCGGAGCTGCAGCACGGTCACGCCGATGACGCGGTCCTCGCGAGCGAAGCAGTAGTCCTTGAGAGACAGGTGCAGCTCGTACGCCTCCGGACCGTGCTCGCTGCTCAGTACGCTGGGGTACAGAGACAGCAAAGAGGGTGCATCGAAGAATATGATTATTATGAGATCATAATTAACCACTGAGCAATATGCACACGGAGGGTAGTGTAGCTCAGATTGTGCACTCCCAAAAGTATTGGGACACTCCACATTATACCTACAGGAGATTTATATTATAATAAGGTGTCAGCCCCTTTGCAGCATTCTACAAGATTCTGGACTGTGTCTGCGGGGAGCTCTCTAGAACAACCAAAGAAATGGTTATATGCATGGCCAGGAAACAGCTGAATTCAGATTAAGTCGTGTGGTCCAATACTTTTGTCCACTCTGTTCAGGAATGCTTTGAGGCATGTGACCAGAAGTTCAAGGTGTTTCCCTGGCTTCCAGATTCCACAGATCTCAATCCGATCGATCATCTGTGCGATGTGCTGGACAAACACGTCTGATCCATGGAGGCAAATTAAAGGATCAGGAGGTCTTGTGGAACATGCCTCGATGGGCCAAATCCTTGGTGGCACGAGGGGGACCAATTTGGAACGTTCCAAAATAAATCTTTACAAAGAGCAAAGGACTAGGTTTAACAAATGTCCTTGTCTAAGAGTTAACATGATCAGATTCAGAGCCTCAGTCAAACCTCTCATTAAATGGAACTGTTTTTATTTCAAATCATTTTTGATCCTCTGACATTTTTAGGAAGTTTTAATGACTTGCTTTCCCAGGCATCGAAAGAACCTGGACGTTTTTGGCACTTGGCTTGTTTCCTCCTTTTGAGGCAGTAGCAGCCTAATTACCCCATGCTCCTTAACCGCCGTTTAAGCCAAAAATGAGTCCCAAGACGTCACTCATCACCCATCACTGATTCCTGAAATATTAGGCCAGTCCTTTCATACAGACGCTACTGAAGGAACCTTGTACTTACTACTGGAATGTTTCGTTGTATTTGGGTGACCAGTTGTTGTTCTTCGTTTTTGTGCTGAATTTGCGCTTCTTATCGGCAAGCTGTGGCCCGATGGCGTTGATCTCGACAAAGGGTCGGAACATGGTGTTGGTCTGCCAGTTGATGTTGTTCACACCCATCACTGCAATCGAGCAGAAACAAACTTATTAGCTTATTGTGGCGGTTTGTGAACTTTGAGTACCATGATGACTAATCCTTACAGAACTTATCACTAGCACCACTGAAATGTCTCAGTTCTGAGGACATGCCTCCTCCTTTTTGCAAACCTTCAGAGGTCTATCGGACAACTTTTGTTACGTGAACGCATCATTTGCTCCCACACCATACCATCTTTTGCTTCTACACTTATACAGTACGGAGCAAAAGTCTTAGGCCACTATTAGGTTTGTTGTTTTAGCAATGCTATAATGACCATGTATAACATATTGTTGATGACTGGACCCAAATATTTCAAACTTGGATTCATCACTCCATAGTCCTCTTTCCCACTGATCTTCATTCCAATCTTTGTGGGCTTTAGCATATCTTAGCCTTTCACCCTGCTCCCCTTTTGGAAAAAAACAATGTTTCTTAGCTGCTACCCTTCCAAAAACATTCCTGATCAAGCTTCTTTTGACTCAAGAAAAATCAACTTGGCAACCAGATGAAGCTGCCAGATGCTGAGTAACCATTGGGTTCTTGGTTACCTCTCTTACCAAGGCCCTTCTCCCCTGATTACTTATTTTGGTGAGGTGGCCAGCTCTAAGAAGGGTCCTGGTTGTTCCAAACTTCTTTATGGAATTATGGAGGCTACTGCACTCTTGGGTGCTTCCAGTGCAGCAGAATTTTTTGCAGCCTGCTCCAGATCTGTGCCTCCACACAATCCCATCTCTGAGCTCTACAGGCAGTTCTTTCCTCCTCATGGCTTGGCTTTTGTAAGCTGTGAGACCAGATATAGACGGGTGTGTGTCTTTCCAAATCATGTCCAATTACCACAGCTGGATCCAATCAAGGTGTAGAAACTTCTTAAAGATGATCCAGAGAAATGGGAGGAACCCTAGAACTAAATTTCAAGGGTCATAGCAAAGAGTCTGAATACTTATGCTCATGCAAAATTAAAAATTTTCCTTTTTAACAAACTTGCAAACATTTCTAAAATTCTGTTTTCACTTTCTCATTATTATTTATTGAAGTAAGGGTATTGAGTACAGATTGATTGGGAAAAATGTTTTATCGTAGCACAAGTGCACAACATAAACTGTGAAAAAGGTGAAAGGGTCTGAAGACTTTCCAAATTTATTTGTAAATAAACTATAAATCAAAGAAAACAAATGTCTCTGTTAGTATAATTTCTGAATGAGATATGGATTCATAGATAGATAGTAAAAATTGCACATATGCATTCTAACTCATGAAGCAGGGATTCAAGCAAGAAAATTCAGCGAAGCTTTCTGTGGATGTCGGTGTCATTATCAAGACAACAGTAACTGAACGCTTCTCAGCAGGGGGTCAGGACAGTGAGTGGTGGTTTGCTATAAGAAAACTGCCCACAGTGGTCAATAGCTCAGTACCCTAACCACTGAGTCACTGTCCTCTATTGCTTTTGTATGAAAATATAGTAAATGTTACTATAAATTATAGTAAGTTTCACAATCCAAGGCAGGATCCGACCCTAAAGCATTGCAGGACACATGCACACACATGCACTGGGAAACTTTAGAGACGGCAACTGACCTAACAAATGTCTTTGGAATGATCTTTGGAATTAGATCCAACATACAGAAAAAACAGACAGATATGGGGAGAACATGCCAACTTCAAGCAGGCAGAGACCGGGCCTGGACTCAGACCTGGCTCTCTAGAGCAGTGAGGCAACACTGCTAACCATTGTGCCGACTTATCTCGGCCACATGTGCAAATAAAGTGAGACATTTTTAGTCACATGAAGTTTTATTTTTATAGTTTTCGCATGCTTTTAAATAATTGCCAACTGGGCAGCTTTTTTGGTATTTTTAAACTTTGGTCTCACAGCTTTCCTTGACTTGCAGGTCAGGTCAGTTCTCCTCCGAGTCAAATCCCTCTGGACACAAGTAGCTGGAACTTTTTACCCCCAAGACAGGTTGTTACTGCTGTGAGAAATTCAGCATTCTAGCTGGAAATACATGGTCCGTTATCTGCTGACCTCATGAGTTCTTATACTTCAGACTCAGCAAGTTTCTTCCACGACACTAGAAACCTGAGGCTTACAGACATCGCATACGTCATGACTCATCAACGGTGTAAACCCCTGCTAGGCCTTCTTAGGTCAAAATCAGACATGAATTACTGATGGTTCTCCAGACCTGTTGAAAGATCTCCACCTAACCTGATTTCAGTAGCATCTGTTCGCCCACAACTTACCTTTTTGAAGACAAATAGTCCCATTACAGGTGCAAATCTCAGGGCACATTAACAAACGTTTCATGACACACCTCTGTTTAATGCCAGGCTGCTCCTTGACTATTCAAACTGTGCAGTGCAGCTGTTTGAAAATCAGTCTATCTGTGATGCCAGCTGCCCTGACCAAAAAACTGCTGAACTTCATCAACCAAGTGTGCTACTGGGAATTCGAAGATTGTTACTTTTCCTCTCTAAGTCTATCTTAATGTCTTCTTTTAACAACAATGCCCTAACTACTTAATAGCACCTGCAGCAATTTTTCAGGGTTAATATCAGTTCAGCTGCAGGTCACAGCATGTTGCAGATGGTGCTTGGTGCTCTGAGTATATGCTGACTTAGCAGTTGTGTATCTTTCTATATGCACTCACCAGGCACTTGATTAGGTACACCTTTTTTAACTGCTCATTAATGCAAATATCTAATCAGCCAATCACACGGTAGCAGCTCAGTGCATTTATTCATGTAGACATGATCAAGACAAGCTCATGAATCAAACCGAGCATCAGAACGGGGAAGAAAGGTGATTTAAGTGACTTTGAAGGTGGCATAGTTGTTGGTGCATTTATTTCCCATACTGCTGATCTATTGGGATTTTCCCCCACAGCGCCATCTCTAGGGTTTACAGAGAATGGTCCGAAAAAGAGAAAATATCCAGTGTGGGCAGTTCTCTGGGTGAAAATGCCTTGTTGATGCCAGAGGTCAGAGAAAAATGATCAAACTGGTTTGAGCTCATGGAAAGGTGACAGTACCCGAGGTATGCAGAAGAGCATCTCTGCACAAACAACATGTCCATCCTTGAAGCAGATAGCCTACAGCAGCAGAAGACCAAACCGGGTGCCACTCCTATCAGCTAAGAACAGGCAACGGTGAGGCTAGAATTCATGGGCTCACCAATAGAAGATTGATTTCTGCTGCAACATTTGGATGGTAAGATCGTAATTTGGCGTGGACAACATGAAAAAATGATAGATCCATCCTGACTTGTATCAATGGTTCAGGGGGTATTTTCTTGGCACAATACCAATTGAGCATCGTTTAACCCTCACAGCCTTCCTGAGTACTGTTGCTGACCATGTGCATCAGTTTATGAGTCCTTTATGAAGGCTACTTCCAGCAGGATAAGGCATCATGTCCCAAAGCTCAGATCATCTCAGACTGGTTTAAAACTGGTACTCGGCCTCCAAAGTCACCAGATTTCAATCCAGGAGAGCAGCTTTGGGATGTGGTGGAATCATGCACTGTCCAGGTTAGAAAAATATTTTAAAATGGTAAAAATGTATAATTTTATATCTGCTGAGGAACACAGATGGTTGGGTCAGACTTTGGCACCATTAGCACAGATGCATGGATCTGACCTGCCTTGCGACAATGGTCCTGGCTCTTCGAGGTGGCGTAATGGTGTGGGGAATCCTTTCTTGTCACACTTTGCATTGCTCAATATCAATCAATCACCACTTGAAAGCCACAGGTTCTGTTGCTGAGTACTGTGAGTACTGTTGCAGACCATGTGCACCCCGTCATGGGCACAACTGACCCATCTTTAAATGGCTACTTCTAGCATGATAATGCACATTGTCACTAAGCAAAAGATTTCAAACTGGTTTTCATGATCAACAAACTTGTTTCTTTGGGATGTGGTAGAATGGAAGATTCGCAGCATGAAAGCACTGCTGACAAATCTGCAGGAATTGTGTGATGTACTCGTGCCAGCTTGGAGCGGAACCTCAAAGGAATGTTTCCAACATCTTGTGGAATCCATGCCACCAACCACTGAGATGTAGCGTCATCCAAATAGACCAAGCAGCAGCACTCAAGCTGAACGAGAGTCTTGTCGTCTGAATAAACCCTCAGATGAAGATATGCAGCCTCACTCAAGCTTTCTGGCAAATACACACTCTTCAAACCAAGTTTTCCAGCCTGCCTCATTCAGTGTCTTTCATTTTTCATGACTGTGTCATTTGATCTGGGTTGGATCCGACATCTGGGTAACTTTTATTGTATAGTCCATACAGAACCAAACCCCACATCCTTGTTAGCTACGAATACCACTGGCAATGCCCATAGAGATGGCAATATCATCCATCTTCTAGTTAATAAGTGCTGCCACACTGACAGGATGATGCTGAACCACTGCACCATGGTGGGACAAATTAACAGTCAATCATTATTAGTCCAAAAGAAGCTCTTTCCATGGCTTGCAAATCTTGTCTGTGGTATGTATCAGTATCACAGGAGGGTTTGGTTTAATACAGGTTGTGTTATGTGGAGGCTAAGCTCCCACTGGAGTCCTGTTTATCACCGTCATAGGAAGTGTGTTATCATATAACAATGACATTATATTCCAGTCGAGTAACCAGGCAAGGAACAAGGCATCATTTATATTCATTCTGCTAAAGTTCCTTGGATGTCTTAACATTCTAATAATAAAACAGAAACACGTTGATGATGGTACAGTAAGTAGCACAAGTAGATTAGGGGTAGAAGGTGTTTTGACATTGTTTTTTAAAGTTGATTACATAATTTATATAGGGCACCTAAGAAGTTTGGTTCTCAACCATAACTTCTGTGTTCATACAGGGAATATGATAGCCCAATTTTGTAAGGAACGATTGTTCTGTCTTGCTCTAAATCAAAACAAAAAACTCCAGAGATGTACTTACACAGAGATACTTAACATGTTCCTCACCTAACCACAAAAACCCCTGCTGGCACAATAAAGCCAGGTGAAACAAATGTGGTGCCTTATACTTGGCATATAGAACATCATTTGCATCCCCTTAATGGTCAGGTAGTAGCTACTGGCTAATAAATCATTACAGATATAAGCTAAAGCATCATCAGATTCTCACACAAGTCCTAAAAGTAGATACAGAGAACCCAACTAAACCAACAAGATATATATTTATTGAGGAACATTATCCAATATCACATATCTGTGAGTGGACCCCAAGGATTAGCAGTTAATCTAAAGGTGATATTAGAGTCAGGAGTTTCAATCCATGGGATGATCAATTCGGTGCAAGTGGAGTCTCTGTTATATTTAAAGAACAAGGATCTGAGAGTCTGATCTTCAAAAAACACCTTTGAAAAGGTCACACTTTGGACTCCACCAATCCACAGTCAGACATGTTGTGTACAAATGGAGGAAATTCATGTAGCGTAGTGGTTAAGTTACTGAACTGTGGGACAGAAGGTCCAGTGTTCAAATCCCACCTCTGCCAAATTGGGTCCTTGAGCAAGGCCCTTAACCTACAATTGCTTGGATTGTAATACTGTATCAACTGTAAGTCGCTCTGGATAAGAGTGTCTGCTAAATGTAAATTCAAAACTATAGTTACTCTCCCTAGGAGTGGTCGACACAACAAAGATCTCTCCCAGAGCAAAAGGTGTAATAGTCCATGAGATCAGAAATAGGCACATAGGAAAATGTTAATGTTCATGAGTATGTTCATGAGTAATAAAACATGGTGGTGGTAGTATCACGTTTTGGGCCTGTTTTGCTACATCTGGGCCAGGATGGCTCACCATTCTGAATTATAGCAGCAAATTCTAAAGGAAAACGAATTGAATCCCAACAGAACGTGGGTCCTGCAGCGAGATAATGACTCTCAACACGCAAGTCATTCTACCAAAGAACGATTAGAGAAGAATAAAGTTAATTTTGGGAATGGCCAAGTCAGAGTTCGGACCTTAATCCGATAGAAATGTTGTGGAAGAACCTGGATCAAGCCATTCATATGAGGACATCCAGCAACATCCCAGAGCTGAAGCTGCTCTGTATGGAGGAATGGGATCAATTTCCTCAAAGCTGATGTGCAGAACGTGGGGTGACCCTGTAGATATGACAGTATGGTTCCTGAAGCTGAATCCTGACTCAATGCAATGTTATATAAGTATATATGGAGGAGGTTCAGCTTAACTGATTATGGAAATTGTTCTGTTCTGTTAAACTACAGCTGCATTATTACCACTGTAATAAAATAGTGATGGCGCTAATGTGCACTTTTTAATCATCGAATAGTTTCACCGTAATGAAGCGAGTTGTGGAGGGTAACACACACGCACTGTCCATTTTGTAATAAAAGACCTCATGCTGCCTCCATTTGTGGTAATTAATAGAAAAGTCTGTTCAACTCACCCTTGACGTTGACCTTGTGTTCACCAGTGCCCGAGTGAGAGATGAGATCCACCTGCACCACCACTTCCCCTACCGGGCTGGACGATGACTGCCCTGGAATCACAAACACAAACCCACTTGTGTTACTAAAGATTGGAGGTTCTTCCCTTGAGTGTGTATTACTGTCTTACATAACATAAACCTACACCTGACGAACAGGCGGTGCACAGTCAAGCAGCCAAATACAACACTTGTTCTCCAACTTGCACGTCTGAACGTGTGCACCTTAGCACAGATTGGCTACAACAGCAGATTACCGGTTATTGCTGTCTAAGCAAAAGAGAAAGGCAAGAAGAAAACTGGATCATGAGCACTGCAAAAAACATGGCCTGGTCAGATGAATCCAGTTTTCTGTGGGTGTAACATGCCATGAGGGTTGTGTTCATGGCTTCCCTGGCCTTCAAAGTCCCCAGATCCTGATCCATCAGAGCGTCTCTGGGACGAGGTAGAACGGGCTGTTCAGTGCCAGTACCGCCATCTAATTTGCAGCAACTGTGAGAACCTATTATGTCCTCATGGGTCAGTATTTCTGCAGAACCATTTGTGTCTTTAATAAACTGGTATTCAGTTTTGGTCCCTTGCCATAAGTTGGGAGCTCTCTAAGAGTATTCTTAGAATCTTTATGAATACAGCCCCTGATTTTTCAGCAGGTGTGCCCGAGGTTTACGAGACACTTGCATGGTAAATATTTTTACAGATTTTATATACAAAAAGCCCCAGACTTTTAAGGGCTAACTTCTTTCTTAGTTCTCCTCCTGTTTTGCTAGAATAAAAACTATTTGTGACCAACATAACACCAGGCAGAAACAATAAACTTTCAAAGTGTACTCACAGCGATCTCTCTGCACAGATCTGAGATCAGACACAAGAGCCTGACTTCTTACAAAATCCCTCAAAACCACTGGACGATGGCTCACAACTGACCAATCCCTTGTACTGTCTCCCAGGACCTGGCAGTGTGCTAAACAGCTGAATTAATATGTCTTTGATAAATCGGGTCTCAACACAAAGAAGCTCTCCGGTGAAAAACTCCAGTCCAATGAATGGCTTGCAGCTTTGTGGGATTTCCCTCAGGATGGAACTACACATGGCAGTCGTGAACGAAACGAGCTAAAATTCAGATGAATCTGAACCGGAGAACCTCATTACAAATCACATACACGGGGAAGGGACCAGCGCCACGGTCCAAACAACACCATCTTTAGTTTATTCATCAACTACAGCACACCTGAAGGACTGAACCAGACCATTAAAGAAAATATATACATGTCCTTGATGCATCCTGTGTACATCTCACGTATTGATGGGTTCTACCCACATCGCTCACCGGGACACGAAAAGTCATGGCTATGAATAAATTTGTTCTAACAATTTCAACACACGCCGCTTCTGGACATGGTTAACATGAGGCTTCTTTTCTAGCACAGTAATGTTTTAAGTGGTATTTGTGAATGTAACTCTGTATCGTAGTGCTTGATAAAGGTTTGATCGCCTTCCTTCCCCATTCCAATGCTCGGTTGAACTTCAGAAGCTCGTCTTGATCATGTCTACGTGCCTAAAAGCGTTAAGTTGATGCCATGAGATTGGCTGATTAGATACGTGCATTAACGAGCTGTTGAACATACACACTAGCGGATTATTATACATTATATTTTACATTATATAAACGTACTCCCGCACTCCTATGTATTTCATGCTTTTCATTTGGTACCACAGCAGGCTTGTTAAACTCAACTAGGCTTCCTGCTTGATAGACGTATAAGGAGACAGCACACACTTACATGGCTGAAATGTGTGGCTTGTTTACGTGCTTGCCTGATTCATAATTACCCAGACAAGCCGCACTTATTACATTCCTTCGCCGGAGAACAGGAGCACTCTATCAAAATGACAATCACAAATGGGTGAGAAAGTAGAGACATGCAAAATTAAGCTGCGTTCTGCAGGGATTCGGGCTGTTCCAGCATCCAGGAGAGATCTCAAATGCTGTTTACTCTCGAGACCTTACAAAACAACAAGTATTTAAATCGGTTTTAGACACATCCCTCGCTGATGTAAACTTTATAGACCAGCCACATCGGTGGTTCATGGTACAAACAAAGGAGATTTCTTAGGAGCTCAGGAGGAGAAGTTGATGCTCATCAGGCTGGAAAAGGTTACAAAGCCATCTCTAAAGAGTTTAAAGAGTGAGATAGACTGTGTACAAGCTGTCCAACAAAGAGCACCCCAAGAGCAAGCTGTGTAATAGTCCACAAGGTCACACAGGAACTCAAGGTAACTTCTAAGCAACTAAAGGTCTCTCCCACATTGGCTAATGGTAACGTTCATGAGTACAACAGTGGTGTGGGTGGCAGGATTGCCGGGAGAAAGCCACCGCTCTCCAAGAACAACATCGCTGAGCATCTGCAGTTTGCCAAAGATCACGTGGAGCCAGAAGGTTGTTGTAAAAAGCATTTTGTCAGCGGATGAGGCCAAAACAGAACATTTTGGTTCAATTGAGCATTATGTGTGGAGAAAAAACCTTATCCCATCTGTGAAACATGATGGTGGTAGTTTCAAAGTTTGGACCTGTTTTGCTGCATCTGGGCCCAATGGCTCACCATCATGCATGGAATTCTGAATTAGAGCAGCAAATTCAAAACGAAAATGAACTGAATCTCAAGAGAACGTGGATCATGCAGCAAAAGAACGGCCCTAAGCACAAAAGCCGTTCTATCAAAGAATGGTTAAAGAAGAATTAAGGTAATGTTTTGGAATGGCGTTAATCCAACAGCAATGTTGTGGAAAGACCTGAACATCCCCTTCAGCATCGCAGAGCTGAAGCCATTCTAAAATCCCTCCAAGCCGATGTGCAGGACTGACTGCTTTCACAGACTGTGTGAGCGCAAGGTAAAATCGAATATCATTAGAGATTATGTTTCTGCTAGAGGCCAGTTTTATTTACTTGTCAGTCAATTAGGTTCAAACACATGACATATCAGAACATTTACAGAATGCCCATTTGAATGAAATGGAGGATCTGCCTCTGGCACTTCAGCCTCTGAGGGCAATAAATAAGCATCACAGGGCAATAAAACGCTTCCGATTGCTCAGGTCTGCTATAAATATAATTTATCGGCATCTGTTGATGCTTCTTCGGACAACAGGGTTCTTCCCTGTGCTCGCACAGCATAAAAATGTCAAAACCTGGCAGGCAGATGGAGTTCAGATGGAGCAGACGTTCAGGTGAGCAGTTAGGAAAGCCTGCTTTTGTATGATTGATGGAGATCCAGAGAAATGCCTCCTGATTTGGAGGTGCCAATGGTTTCACTTCACCAAATATCAAGTGGTGCTGAAGATGATATGGATCAATGGAGGAAGAGTTAACTCTAATTTCTCCTCTGGTCCAATGCAGTAAAAGCTCGAGGTTGATCGATACTCGGCTAAAGAAAGACTTTTAAAGCTCTGTGTTGTATTTGTAAACAGCAGCTCTTAAAAGCTATAGATGGATTTAGGTTCCCTGTTGCTTAAGAGTATTTCAGTTATTTAATAACCAAAACAATCTTAGCAGATCCTTCCAGCCAGCTCGAGCATCACACAGGTACTAATGGCTGTCTCTGAGGGAGGGGAGGCCACGTCATCAGGCCCTACAACAGCGACCGAAAGAATTCCCCCAAAGCATCATCTTGAACAGGATAAGCCGTGTTACTACGTGAAAAAAAACCTCCACAGAATAAAGTGGTGCAGTGGTGACCCGAGAGTCATGTGTCTATTGGAGGGGAGGCCAGATGGGAGATCATCCCTCTACACTGCAACTGGGACCTCTTCTCAGCCTTGTGATGACTTGCTCTCTCATTCAGGCTACATGCTCGCTAGCCCCTGGCCATTATTTCTTTCTTAAAACTTCTTAAGAAAAATAACTGTGAAGGTTCTCAAGACAAACACTAAGAAGTTCTTAAGAATGTTCATACATGCAAAACAAACTTAAAAAGTTCTCAAATATTACCTTTAGACAATCTTGATTAAGACACATTTGGAATTTGTATTTACCATTATTTCCATTATTTAGTTTAATCCGCTCAGAGGAAAAACATCAAACCAAATGTTCAACAAATATTAGCAAACAAGAAATAGAGGTGATGGTGGAAGAGATAGCCAACAGGACAAAATCCTCTTTGGCCTTATTTCCAATGACATTTCGATGCTCACCTTATAACTCTTACAGTCTAAGACAAGTGTGAGGCTATCATAAGGTTAGGAACACATTTAAGAACAAAATGTCTTCAACAACACCACTTGTTCTCAGAATTGGTCTTAAGAAAAGAGAAACAATAAGATAATTCTTAAGAAGTTATTTGAAGAATAACATGTTTTCATAACGTATTTCAAAACACACATTTAAGATTTTCTTTCTTAAGACACTTTCATGAACCTAGTCCCTGGACCCCCGTCAGCCTGAACATGGTAACGGGGTTATTTATTAGAGTGCTTAAAAATCACCGTTATTATTCATCATAGTTCCTATTATCTTCTTCTTCTTCTTCTTCTTCTTCTTCTTCTTCTCCTCCTCCTCCAGGTTTTGGTGATTAATACAGCCCAATCTGCTCTACGTTCAGACTGGGTGTCGGAGGTCTCGGGAGAGAGAGGTGTGCTGTATATTTTGGAGTCAATCGGATTTGTAGTTTAAAATTAATGTGCAATTAAATATTCAGAATGTACCATAGAAATAAATGTGCAGATATGCAAATTATAACAAAATGTCACCACAGAGCACTCACACACACACACACACACACACACACACACACACACACACACACACACACACTTTCTGCTGTTTTCAGGCACTATGTATTTCCTTCACGAAATGCAAATCTAATTTATTTGCATTATTTAAAGTTGCACCAGGGCACTAGCGGACTAGCGGACTAGCGGTCACACACGAGGAGTCTGAGGTCGAGATCGAGCGTCCAGCCTGATAAGAGGGGTTAAAACGTGATAAAAAAAGGAACATGCTCTTTTAACCCTTAGAGGTCTAGGATTGTTTATCTCGCAAAAACACACAGATAAACTGACTAACCTGAGTAACTGGTTGTGAGCAAAGCAATACATAAAGAATCGGATTACAATAATGTCCAGTTTCTGTGGTTCTGTGTCTCTGTCTACAGCTTAGCCTGGATTTAGAAGCAGCATGTTGAACCGGTTACAGCCGTGGCTCTTAGATGACTCCAGAGCTCTGAGGGTTAAATATCCTCATGGTTTCTAAAAGCTTCACTTGCCAAGCCAGAACCGAAGGAGACTTAAGCAGTTAATTGCTTAGCTCGGTGTTTGTCGACTGCGGTCTGTAGCACCGAGTGTTGTGCTTCCTCATGTTTAATTCAGCGCATCAGCTAATTAGCCACTCTCTTCATCTGATGAATTAGGAGGAGAGAAAACAGAAAACAGAGAAGTGCCGAGGTCCATGCTTAGAAACACCGATCTACGTTTCTTCACCAGTCACCAGCGAACCAAAGTGTGCAGCTCAGAGGTCCTACACACTCTGTTTGTGTGATTTGGTCGAGGCTCAGGGTTCAGTTACGGTGAAATGCAAACTCTCCCTCTGCATATTTGTCCTTTCTCAGACAGATCTTCCTTACCTTGAGATAACTGGGTGCATATATATTTCTTGATCAAGGCATCTGTGGGTTGGGTGTAAAGGCTGAGCGCGTATTTCAGTGACTTCAGGTCCGGACTTTTCTCCAGGAAGGTTTTCTTCAGGCCATTTCCTCCCGCATGGAAGTATTGCTGGAAAAGAGAGAGAAAGAGAGATTAAATGACTAAGAGAAAAACACATGCACGAGTATTGTGATCATGATGTTTAAACTGGACTGGATTCAGAATATCTTGCTATCCTCCACACACAGTATAGCCCATCCTCAACATTGTCTCAAGGTGATGCAGGTCTTCTAGTAATCCCTAAAATCAGTTGCTGGAGTTTAGTGGCACCTTTGAAAATGTCCACCGGCCACAGTCATCATGTGACCAGTCTAGTGGCGCCCCCATGTTACACAACGCTGACTTTTTGTACAAACCACCCAACACCTGACCTTTTTAAATTGAGCAAATATATTTAGAAATGTATAGAATTAAAATAGCACTTTAATTTATGAAGGTTGCACAACTTTTTTTTTACATTTTGAAGTGTTTCTGGTGTTATTTTGTTCCATTCTTCCTGCAAACACATCTTAAGGTGTGGAACAGTACGGGGTCGTCATCACATTTGTTGTTTCTATAGGCGGGCCAGTCCAGTACCCGTACCCTCTTCTTCCACAGCCATGCCTTTGTAATGTGTGCAGCATGTGGTTTTGTTTTGTGATTTGTCTTGTTTAATGCTGGACGTTCCTGATAAAGATGTCGTCTTGAAGGCAGCTTATGTTGCTCTAAAATCTCAGGGTACTTTTCTGCATTAATGCTGCATCACAGAAGTGGAAATGACCTTCACCAAGGGCCCCTTCGGGACATGGTTATAACATAAGGCTTCTTTTTAGCACAGTAACGTTTTAAGTGGTATCTGTGAATGTAGCTCTGTATTGTAGAGCTTGATAAAGGTTTGATAAAGGAATCCCTTGTCCATGTGGTTCTATCAGCTATTGATGAATGACGGTTCTTGATGCAGTGCCGTCTGAGGGAGCGGAGATCACCCCTCTTCAGTTTAGGCTTTTTAGGAAATTCCCCCAGATTCCTTGAATGGTTTAATGATATTATGCTCTGTAGAGGGAGGAATATATAAATCCCTTGATTTGAGGAACATCGTTTTTAAGCAGCTGTTGAGAAACTGGAGATCCTCTGATCATCCTTACTCCTCAAAGACTCAGCCTTTTGTGCGTACTGCTTTTGTACCAAATCATGACCTAATTTCTAGCCCTAAATTGCACTACTTTGTTTGGAATGTGTTGCTGGCCTGAAATGCAGGAGTGGATGCTTATTAACAAATGAACTGAAGGTTGCCCAGAAAACACATGAAATATCTCGGGTTCATACTGTCTGCAATGAAACAAAAGTCAAAGACACTGCATTTTTTTTTATTTGCATTTTCCATACTGTTCCAACTTTTTGGGGTCGTACATTTAGAAATGGATATCATTAAAGTAGCATTGTAATTTATTTATCTGCATCACATTTTAAATGATTACTATAGGTCTGTATCTGCTCAGTTATACAAGTTGTTTATTGTTATGTATTTGCTTATATTTTCAACTGTTACATCAGCTTGTATTTGGACTTTTTGTTTGGAAAAATATTTAAAATAAATGTGATTTTCTACGGGTGTAACAATATACTTTGCTTACAGTTAAATTTGAGTCGAGTTCACTTTTTGATTTTCTTCTTTTTTTTTCCTGCAGTAAGTAAGTAAACAGTGCAAAACAACGCACAATTTCTTGTATAACTTTAGTCCCCGGTAAGTAAAGAAATCAGTAGAAACGGAGTGTTTAAAATTGTAAACATAATGCTCTATTGTAGCTTCACAATATATTAAAGAACCGAGTAAAACGTTTTATTTATGAAGAATAACAATTAACATATTGTGCACTTATTTATTACACTTAATGTGTATGGGAGCATGATATATGAATAATCAATTCTTTAAGTTGCAGACTACATGTCAGGCATGCTATGTATTTATGAAATGCATTATTTATTAGGAAACAGAAAGAAATCAGACAATAATGCACTTTATTTCACCAACTTCATGAACAGTACCAAAGGCAGCACTGTAACGCAGAGCTGGTCTACCAGAGCTTATACGGACTGTATAAATCAGACACTGGTGATGCTTATGGGTCTTTTCCATTAAAGTTTACTACGACATGACAGACCGCTGACGAATATGAGAGATAGAGCATCCATAAATTCCCTCTCACTCAAAAATCCCTCTCTTCCTCTGGGAGAAAATCAGAGCTCCCGGTCGTGAGAAGCCTGACAATATGAGACATCTATCTGTGGATCAGACAGCTCGGGGAACTCTGGTAACAAAACAACATCTCAAACCTCAGAGTTAAACACAAACACATTTCGGCTCTGGGGGTCGATTTGAGAATAAAGCTGCTTTTCATAAGAGGATGCCCGACGTGTTCCGATATCTGGGCAGAGGATCTCCAGTGTGTCAAGAAACGTGTGAGAAAAGGATTGAAATGCTTAAAAACAATGGTGCTCAAAGAAAGATTGGAAGGGATTTGTGTATTCTGGAAAAGCTTCAGGTCATAAAGGGTAAACTGAAGAGGGGTGATGGGTACTGGACTGGCCCAATAGAGAACACACACACACACACACACACACACACACACGGGAGGCTGCTCATTAACGAGTGGTGAGTGTTGGCTGATTAAATGGGAAATGACCAGGCGTTTGGATGAACGTGCGACATTTCCGTCTCAGACGCCCTGGGAAATAATACTCCATTAGAACGTCAGGCAACAGCAGATTATCCGAATGCTACCGGTGGGACGCTGATCTAATCTCTGCGCCTTGATTGGACGATGTGATTAGGCTAGATTGAGTTTTCAGCACCGAGACCTTCCAGTAAATGGCAATAACAATGAAGCCCTGTCACTTTAAATTCAGCCACACTCCCAGTCTCTCTGTCGCAGCGTGACGCCACGAGCAGCGTGAACTTTTCAACAGGAAAGGTCCAGGATCGGCGATGGTAATGGTCATGAATATTTATACGTAGATCCTGGCATTTTAATAAGGGGAAAGACGATGGCATGTTCCACGGTCATTTAATTCGTTTATTGGACGTTAAACAACGTTATGAATCCTGCTCCCGAAAGTTCATCGTGCCCATCGGTCAGATTTGCAGCCCTGTGATCGTAAGAATTATCCTGGAATACAGTTGTAGGAACGTTGTGCTTCTCAGTGAGATAATGAGCAAAAGGCAAAACCTGGTTGATCCAGCAGCTCAGTGCAGGAATTGTGGTTCAAGTTCAGTATCAGCTCAACCAAAGGAGCCATTGTGGCATTTGACTTACAACTGGTACAGTCTTATAGTCCAAGCAATTGTGGGTTAAGGGACTTGCTCAAGGACCCAACAGTGGCAGCTTGGCAGAGGTGGGATTTGAACCCTGGACCTTCTGGTCCAGAGTCCAGTATTACCCGCTAGGCTACCACAGTCACCACAGTCAATACTTTTGGCCACATGTAAGTTTGTGCCCCAATACTTCTGGCAATGTGCGGGTTTGGGTCCCAATACTTTTGGACAAGTGCAGGACTGTGTCCCAATACTTTTGGCCACATGCAGGTTTGTATCCCAATACTTTTGGACACGTGTGAGTTTGTGTCCCAATACTTTTGGCCAAATGCAGGTTTGTGTCCCAGTACTTTTGTCCACATGAGTTTGTGCCCCAATAATTTTGGTCACGTGCGGGTTTGTGTCCCATTACTTTTGGACATTTGTAGGTTTGTATCCCAATACTTTTAGAATTGCAGAAATGTGTTGAAAAATAAGAACGAGGATAATAATAATAAGAAGACTACTACTGATGTTTAGTCATACTGTTGGGGAGAACATGCAAACTCTACATTGGATGGGACCTCCAAATGCCCTGGGAACCTGGTTAGGGCGCATGCCATCACCATAAAATACCAGGACGTTCTGAATCTAAATGCCTACCTCTGAACAGAAACTAAACATGAGTGATCGCTGGATTCTCCAGCAGGACGATGATCCAAAACCTATGTCCAGATCAACTCAAAAATCAAACTTCTGACATCTAAATCCCTTATAAAACCTGTAAGGGGCGCTAAAGAGGAGAGAGCACCAGACTTTGGAGCATCTGGAGAGATTCTGTAAAGAGGAATGAACTCAGATTCCCTGCTCTGGATCTCCTACCTTAATATAGCAGAAAAATAATTTTGTTAAAAATAAAAGACAAAAATGCACAGAACAGTTCCAGATGTCTAAGAGTTGAAAGACTTTAGAACCTAATAAATCCCAGTGTTCATTAAGACCGTCATTAGAACAGCGGAAGCAAAGGAAAGTGAAGAATTTAGGGTCTTCATTTAGAAGAACTTTGCTAATTAATCTGAAGTTTTTCATCTGAAGGATGTAATCCTCTGAGGGTTATGCAAATCAGCGAATCAGCATGCGCATTATAAAATAGGCGTTTATTTTTAACACACTGACCCTTGAGCCTCTGTTTCTAAAACAAAATATGAATAAACATGTATTAGTCCAAATACATTTGCATAGCACTGATCGCATCAAAACGTCTGGACACGGTAAAACTGGGCACAAAATAGAACGTCTGTTTGTTTAAGTTTCTTTAATTTAAGACATCTTCTTTAGTCTAAGACATATCTCGCCTCTTCTCTACAGGGTAACACAGCTCTCTGGGGTCTTCATTAAACGTCAGTGTCATATTCTGGTCTAAACACCACAGCACCTTCTCATCCTGTCCAAACAGCACTTTTTAGACCGACCTGTTTTGAGTGCCTGCTGCTTTAAATGATAACAATATGCCAATTGTGACTGGAGCAAAATCAGCATCAAGGAGACACCTCACTGTGGAGACATTCGGCTAACAAGGATTTAAGGATTAGCCACTGCCAAATGGGCAAATGAACACAGCACTATTTCTTAAATACAGGTAAGCACCATTTAACAACCGTTCACTTTAACAACCAAGGTCCTCAAAATTCTAATCAATTCTAAATGAAAAATTATATATTATTATGTCGGTGTGTCTTAATACTTTTGGCCGCGTGCGTGTTTGCGTCCCAATACTTTTGGCCGCATGCATGTTGACATCCCAATACTTTTGGACATTTGTGGGTTTGTGTCCCAATACTTTTGGCTGTGCTCTGTGATAACATCATTGAATTCAGTTAAAATTTGAATTTTCATGCATTTCTATGGGAGATTTAAAATGTTTAAATGTAAATATTTTAAAAAAGATACATTGAATCATGTCCAAAAATATTGGGACACAAACCCACACAAATCTTCAGCATTTGTAGCCGAGAGCACAACTAGGAGTCAGTGGGGTCACAAGCTTTGCATTTCTCTCCAAGTGTAATATTCTAGCTGTGATTTCCCCCATGACTTCTGTAGGTCTTTGCGAGGGTTCGACTGATACTTGTGTGTGTGTGTGTGTGTGTGTGTGTGTGTGTGTGTGTGTGTTTGACAGAGAGGGGACAGACAGTGTTTTTGTTACCATCTCACACCTTCACAGCGACTCTCTTCATGCATAGCAAGGTCAGACCTCTTGTCTGCTTCCCAAAATAGCATTAACACACACACACACACACACACACACACACACACACACACACACACACACACACACTTCTTTAACTGTTCTTTGGTAGATCGACTTGTGTGCTGAGGGTGGTTCTCTTGCTGCCTGCCCCACCTTCTCTTGAGATTCAGTTCATTTACCTTTAGAATCTGCTGCTATAATTCAGAACTCATTCTTCCATTTGAACACAGATGCAGCAAAACAACAAACCATGATCCTACCACCACCATGTTTCACAGATTATATAAGGCTCATATGCTGGAATGCAGAAGTTTTGCTTTCTCTACACTTCTACTTTAAACCAAAAAGTCATTGTTCGGTGTTCTCCTGCTGGTGGACCCATGAGCATTAACGTTAGCCAATGTCAGAGAGACCTTTAGTTGCTTAGAAGGTACCCTCGTTTTCTTTATGATCTCGTGGACTATTATGACTTGCTCTTGGAGTGATCTTTGTTGGTCGACCACTCCTGGGGAGAGTAATGATGGGCTTGAGTTTCCTCATTTTATACACAATCTGTCTGACTTTGGATTGGTGGAGTCCACACTCTTCAGAGATGGTTTTGTAACCTTTTCTCCATTGTACCACGATACACCTCTACAACCTGTGTTGTGAAAAGCAGACTTCACATATTTTTACTAATCACAAATAAACGTAATCTCATTTGTTTAATCGAATTCTCTTTATCTTCTTTTAGGACTTGTATGAAAATCTGATGATGTTTTTTGGATGTGTGGGTTTGTGACCCAATACTTTTGGCCACACAAACTTGTGTGAATTTCTGATGATGTTTTAGCTCATATTTATGCAGAAAATTCTCCGCCACCAACCTCGACTCTTGCCCTCACCAAGCTTAACATGTGACAAATGTCCTGCCAGTAATGAAATTCTACCCCGCTAAGCCGTCATGTTTCAGACCGCCAGTAGGTGGCGCTTTAATCCTACTTTAATTTTGAAACACCGGATGATGTTCAGCCCCGTCTGCTATCAGAGACGTTATATAAGGAGGTCACTGGTTGGAATCTGAATGGGACTGTAGTACAGAAGCCCCGCCCCATCATTAGAAAGAACCAATCAGCATATTAGTAAATGTGTCAGAGAGGGAGGTGGCAAGTCTCCGCCCCTCTGTAGTGGCGGGATGCGCATGCGCAGTAGCCAGAATAACCTTAAAAAAATCATATATTCGGATGTTATTTGAACCCAAAACACAAGCGCGTTATAGAATGTCTGTCAGACTCTACCAGTGATTCTAAATCTGCATTTTAAACGTTAGTTTCTAGTATGGCTGGAAATAGCTGCCCGGTGGCAACCTGACAGACATCTTTGGAATGTGGGAGGAAACCGGAGCCCTTTGGAAGAGACCCATGGGGGATGAACAAGGGTACGAGGGTTACCTTGATGGTAGGAAGCACTAGATCCATGGCTGCACACTGGCGAGGGGTCAGGCTGCGAGTCTCCTCCCGAATCACATGCTCCTGGTAAGAGACGGAAAGGAGAAAGAACGTCTTTATTATACATTCATGCAAAGCCATGTTTCCTTCCAGTCTATTTATGTTTCCTCATTTTCCTTTGAGGTAATTCCACCCACAAACCCAAATCCGACCCCAATGTGTGAGCCAGAACATAAACCATAACACCCCCACCCTCGGCTCTACAGCAAACCAATCCCAGTCAGCCAATCAGCGCTCGGCATCAGTTCAGCCTGATTAAACCTCTCCCTCCCTCTCATTACGTAATGGTTTGTGTGGTTTTCCGGCAGCAGGTCCCCGAGGGCGTAACAGATTAAGAAAAGCTGTCCCAGTTACAGGCAGGATTATCATTCATGTAGGAAACTCGAGATCGCTGCCACCAGTGAGAGCGACAAACCACACATGCAACGAAATGAAAGTCAAACTAAACGTAAGGAGCGCTGCGTCTAATTTTATTTATTTATGTTTTTGCATTCTCCATACTGTCCCAGCTGTTGGGCTGAAGCCTTTGCTTATCGAGAGGCCACGCCTTCTTAATATTGGCTCAGTTATAGAGCCCGAACCTCCTTCACCAGGTGTGCCAGAAATATTGAGACACGTGCATCTTTTCTGAAGATCGTCCAATCTAAAAACCAGACCTTATTCAGAGAGAGCAGGGGTGGTGTAGAGAGCTCAAACATAAGGGCTCGATTTAATGGCCCTTTCTAACAGGCCCGACTGAAGCCATAACGAAATCGGTGTTTTTATTGATTAAACGCCAGGATTGTTTGATCAGACCTGATCAGGCTGCACCGCTGCACGTACTGCGCTAATCAGACCGCCGCGCTTTTACTTTTTACTTTCCAGACGCCCAGACTGGATCAATACCAATCTGCATGACTCACACTTATCTACAGGCGTATGTTTGAGCTCCCCTGGATGCGTTCTGTTGATTTTTGTTGACGTAAAAGCTGCAGGCTTGTTGGAAGGACAGCATGAGCAGGTTAGACCAAATGGGGCAGATTTTAGGAACCCTAGTGTCGTTATGGCCACCGGAAATGCTGCGTACGGTCATTTTAAAATGTGAGCTGTGCTTAAAGTTCCTGCAAAGCGAGCTGGAACTGTTCCAACTGCAACCGACTGTATCTAATGCTCACTCCGAGCGGCTGTAGGCTCTCAGGCAGGATTTTAGGAAACAGTCTTTAAATAGTGGAGAAAACAAGAAAAGAAAACCAAAAACAAAAAATCACAAGTTGATAATGACAACGACATTTATAAGAATGCATCGACCTGAAACCTTGTAAATAACAATATCAACTGCAGAATAATAACAGCAACAATAATTAATGATACTTATTATTTTACATTTAAAAACATGAAGAAAACTCTTCATCTTCACCTTCAAACCCCCACGAAAAACCCTATTCTGCATCTTTTCGACAGTTAAGATGAGGTTTTGGCGTCCGTTAGATAACTCCAAGGGAAATGACTCTTTAATTAAGGATTTTGACGCAAAACGTAACTTTTTTAAGGGATGACTTAAGGGATGTTTGATACTTAAGGGAATATTTGAGGGTCCATGATGGTTTCCCTTAAGAAAGCTCTTAGGTAACGCTTAAGGCATTTTTTCTGCAACACACCTAACTTGAAGAGGATGTAAGGGAAAATTTCACTTATGGTGTTTTGTGCAACCAAGCACAGATCCACAGCAGTTGGAAGGTCAGATCCCAAGTCTGGCCACGCCAAGATAAGTTTTTCCTTCCAAATAAGTCCAAAGAAGTGCATGGGATTGAGTGTTAAATCTGCAGTCTCTCTCACACCTGCATGACACCATTCCTCCTGCAATGCTCCCTGGGTATTAGGGCTTTGGCTGCCACTGAATATGACAGTGAAAATGCAACATGCCCTCTGTTCGATTCAGTACAAACTCACTGACCAATCAGGGTCACTCATGAAGCAGCTCCTGTATTTTCATTTCGCCTCTCCTCTGGAAGCCTGTTCATGCTCGGAACAAGACTGAGTATTCACTGGAACCACAGAGCCGTTTTACTGCTTATAAAATATTCAGGGTCTGGGTGACGCTAATAAAAGTAGTAGGAATATTATTATTAATGAATAATAAATTATATTTGGGTAAAAGCTATAGAAACGTATAAACTTATGCCACTAGAAAAGGCGAGTGGCTGAATTCGTTTCTACTTCTATTTGTTCACCTGCAGTGACATTTCTCTCACATCTACAGAGTAGCTCAAAGCAGATATATGTGGCCCAGCGTGATAATCCAGGGCCGGGCTGTGCAATTACTGAGCAGCTCAGCTCAGGAGGACAGCAGGAGGTAGCAAGATGGAAAGGTGGAACGAAGCTGAAGTGGGTGAATGCATATGGAATGAGAAAGGGATGAGAGGAGAGAGGAAGATGGACAGGGAGGGAAAATAAGGCGAATGAAGAGAAGAGATAGAAAGAATAAAGAGCAAGACAACTTGTATGTGGAACGGGAGGTAATTTTCTCCACAGCACCAGATGTTTCAGTTTCACAGTAAGCTCCATCCATTAAATGCAGGAAAGCAACATTTTTAAAGCTACTGTGTTTAGGAAATATGCCACAATTATGAGCCGAGGTTCATCACCCTTACAAACCAGGATTGGATCTAAGCTGGAAAGAGCACGGAAATGAAAAACAGTCAGTAGAGTAAATCAGCGGTCCTGATCTCCTAATGGAGTCACAGCTGGACTGAAGATCAGTTTGAGTCCCATCAGTAGAAATGCTGGAGCAGCTTCTAGCTGGGTTTGGTTTGATGGATCAGCAGAAATGTCCCGGGAGAGTTATACAGCATCAGCAGCTCCGCCGGATCCAGCAGCTCCTTCTTTCTGATTTCCTTCACGGCGTTTGCTGGTGTTAAACTCGGCGTCTCTCATTAAACACCATCCCCGGCTGATCGGAGCTTCATTCATGGATCTGTTAAGCTCGGCTCTGATTAACCCGACTGAGCTGCTGATGATCTAGAACTCCGACTCTAACATTTCTGACTCAGAACATTAAGAGCTTCAGCTAACACATTTAAATGATAACGCTGATCCTGTGCTTTGGTTCTAACACCAGGATCTCACTCTGATTGGCTTCTGTTGGTAGAACAGTGGATCTTAGTGACAGCCTGCCTTATAAATCAGACCTGTTTTATTTACTGAATGGATATGACATTTCTTTTTAATAAATGAAAACTTATCAATCAGTATATTTGTGTGCATAATAAACAGTGATTGATAAATTCTGTTCCTCTGTTAGGACTGAAGCCCATAGTCTGATGATGATGTTTTAGCAGCAGGGAACCACAGAATGAGACAATTTTATCTCTAACCTTTTTTCTGTCCTCCTTATCTTATAATCTACCAGTAACTGGTGATAATGGAACTGTGGTATAATCACAATAACACACTCGGAGTTGGTGCTATAACCTCGAATGTATGAGTGTTTACAGTTCAAACTAATACATAGCCCTCCCTCGGCTTGCTTTCCTCATCCATTTGCTGCAGTTTGGATTGTTTTTGCCCTTATTGCTCGGCTCTTGCGGTGCACCTGAGTAACGTTACTATTGTGTAAGACACTGTTTGAAAGCCGCCATTCTTCGTGATGCAAAAGGTGTCTTACCTTGAGTTTGGAGAGCTGTCCCAGATCCTTGGCTGCACTGAATATCATCTGGGCTCCTTGCTGCACAACACAAACAAAACCCAAGCTTCAGTCGCGCCGAGTTTCATCAGGCCTGGTTGTGCTTGCAGGCACTAAGATACACGCTGTCTCAAAATGTAATATCACCCACCGCAGAGAACGATGGGATTGCTGTTATTATAGCTATTATATTATATTACAGTCCTGTAGCGGAAATATAACTCAGTATTCATGTCAGTTCATTTCCTTTGATGGCTGGTTTAGGAGTGAGCTGATATTTAGTAGCTGCACCTCATAGACTGGCATATGAGTGCACACTCTTTCAGAAAAGTGATGTAAATAACACTGTACGTCTGCAGGGAGCAAACCTGGACACATTTCTGCAGACACACATTTAAACCTATTGGAAATATGAAAGTCAAAAGTCAGTCAGATTTATTTCTATAGAGCTTTAAATAAATAAAATGCATTTTCTCAAAGCAGTTTTATAAATATCTAGATCCACAGCAGAGAAACCTAATGCGACAGTGGCAAGGAGAAACTCCTTAAATGTTATAAGGAAGAAACCTTGGGAGGACCAAGACTGAAAAAGGGACCCGACCTGCTTGGGCGGCCTATATGTTATATATTAGAATTACATTAACGTAAATTAAATTAAATTAAATAATACGTTTATAATAAGAGTTCAAATTAACAAAAAGAAAATAGAAAATTAAAAAAAGAATATAATAAAAAAGAAAATATAAATAAAATAGATAATAAAATGCATCATAATAAATTAAATATAATAACAGAACATTTAAAATACACATAAAATATACATAAAATAGAGCATATCATTAATAAAATAGAGAATACAATTAATACAAGAGAATATAATAAATAAAATATAATAAAACATAACACAATTAATAAAAGAGAGAATATTATAAATAAAAGAACACATAAATAATAAGCTAGAGAATAATATGTAAAGAGAAATATATAATAGAGAAAAAATAATACATAAAATATAATAAAATTGAGAAACTAATAAAAATAAAAATCGAGAATACAATAAATAAAATAGGTAACATATGAAAAAATAAATTATAATAAATATAATATAAAAATACAGAACATATTAAATATAAGTGAAAAAACAATATTATGGAAAATATTAATATAATAATAATAATAATAATAATAAAAAACCATTATTATAACAGAATATTATTATGGAGTCTCTCGGTATTTAAAAAAATAAATAAAACAAATGGTCCAATAGTGCAAAGTTTCCCAGCCTGGGGTCCGCCCTTAAACATCATGCATGAGGCTTTGTCCTCTCTGATGTGCATGGAGTTTCTCAAAACACAATGTGGACCCGTTAAATAAAAGTAAAATAACATACTCACTGGATAAATTCGGTATATAAAATGAAATTAAGGGTACTTCCACAGAGAAATATTAGACAGTCATTACACATAATGAATGTACTACACTAAATGCACTGGTGTTTCAGTAAGGTCTCGTTTAACTCGTGCAGAATCTATTCTGTATAAACTGCCTCCCTGCTGAGGCGCTGTAGCTTCCTATCATTTAGGAAATCACTAAAACTTGTCTTTTTCACTCAGCCCTGTTCAGTGTTATCTCACACACACACACACACACACACACACACACAGTGTGAATGTTTTAGAGCAAAACCATGATAATGAGGGAACAGCAGGGTGTTAGAATAAAGTGACATCAAATCAAACGATGGCTTTCTGAAGGCTGAGTGTGTTGATGGTGTATTTATAATAAGATCAGACACACAGGGGCCAATGTAATCAGGATATGGTGTTCATCCTAAAATAAAGCATGTTATTATATTATTTTTGTTAATTCATTCCTATTCCTGCATTTCAGGCCTATAACACATGCCTAACACAGGTGGGACCGGGTAATTTAGGGTGAGCAATGAGATAAAAAATTAAATAATGATGTGATTATAATCATGATTCTAACAAAAGCAGTATCCTTGAAAGAAGTAAAGATGGTCAGAGGATCTCCAGTTTATCAGCAAATGTGTGAGAAAATGATTGAAATGTTGAAAACAATGTTCCTCAGAGAGAGACAGGAAGGGATTTATATATTCCTCCCTCTACAGCACATAATATCAGTAAACCATTCAGAATCTGGAGGGGTTTCCTAAAAAGCCTAAACTGAAGAGGGGTGATCTCCCCTCCCTCAGATGGCACTGCATCAAGAACCATCATTCAATAGCTGATAGAACCACATGGACAAGGGATTCCTTTATCAAACCTTTTTCAAGCTCTACAATACAGAGTTACATTCACAGATACCACTTAAAACGTTACTGTGCTAAAAAGAAGCCTTATGTTATAACCATGTCCAGAAGGGGCGTCGGCTTCTCTGGGCTCAGAGGCATCTGGGATGGACCATCATACAGTGGGAACGGGGATTGTGCTCAGACCCACCAGTATAACAGACCTTTTTTGGAAGAAATTGACATAAATGCTTTACCGTCCCAACTTTTTTGGAATGTGTTTCAGGCCTGAAATGCAGGAATGGATGTTTTTCAGTAGATGATAAACCCATTCCTGAAATATCTCGGGTTCATAATTCAGTTATCAGTTATCTTATGCTACATATCTTAGCCAGAACCTGAGCGAGCCTGCAGACGTGTATTTATAGCTAAACCTCACGCCGGCAGCAGATGCTTGGCGCGTCTCACCACCTTGGCTGTAACCGAGCGACGTACCGTTTGGTCTGACAGCGGAGGCAGGACAATCTGTCGCTCGATGGTGTTGAGGACAATTTTCCACAGCTCCTTCAGGACGCGCTTCAACACCGTCTTCTCGCAGATCTTGGCGAACAGGATCAAGCTGCCCGAGCGCAGTAAGAGAATAGAAACTGATTAATCGTAACTGTGGATCTGGAAAGGTGCAAAAACTTTACACAGTGTTAAAAGTAAAAGTGCTTTCTCAGTGGGCATGTTGTTTAAAAAAGTATCACAGAGGACAAATCCAGGGTTCAAAGGGCAAATAAAGAATAAACATAAAAAAAAGTGAAACTTTACTTGTTATACAGTGCTTAAAAAGGACTGTATTACAGCCAAAAGTATTGGGACATGCCCCCCCCAAAAGCTGCACATGTTCCAAAGTATTCAGACACGGCCCGCACATGTCCAAAAGTATTAGAACACATTTAGCACTGGTGCAGTTCCTTGAGAAATGCAGATCTAGTTGTTTATGTTCATACGAGATAAAAAATAGATTAAAACCAATTCCTGCTACAGCGCTCAGAGCCGTAATCAGGACAACATCTGGTTCTCACTTTTTGTCCAGCAGGTCCATGAGGGGACGGAGGACGGTCTCTGCGTCCATGGCAGCGTTGCTCTTGTTGGCGCCGTTACCCTTCATCTGCGTCAGCTCCTGGTTCATCTGCTTCACGCAGTCCTCTATCACCGGCTTAAAGCTGAAATCAGAAAAGCCGCCACGGATAAATCGTCACGGAGTTTTAATCCTGTACCTTCTCCTGTAACTTGTTCCCTAAATCACTATTCCTTATACGATTAATACTTTATAGAGGCACTCTTACAAAATTTGGACACTTCTTTATGGGCTTTGCTCATTACTGTGTGACAGCAGATGTTGTGACACCTCGGCAGCTTTTAACACATCTTCTAACTGAAAACCTCCAGTACAGGACCTGCTGGTTATTGTTCTTCTCCAAAACTCTTGCTTTGTGAAGTCTTGATTTCTGAAGGCGTTTCTTTGAGACCTGTAAGTTTCAGCAGGTGGTCATCTCTGTTTGAAGAGGTTTTGGGTCTCCCAGATCCTTTCTTTCAGACAAGATCCCCCATTGTTTCAAAGCCTTGACCGATTCTCTTAAAAGCTGTTAATGAAATAGTTTGCTGTACCTTTAGGGTCTTGACGAAGACCAGCCATGTGGCTTCTGACATCAACCCCTGCATCATATTCTTACCTCAGGACTCACTAGACGGAATTTTATAGATCTCTGTTACTCCTGGTTCTATTTAAGAGCTTGCTTTCAGGTCTGTGCTGAGCTGCATAAAGCGGGGCAGATTAACAACGCACAACTAATCTTTTAAGAAATAAGAAAACAAGACAGAAGACATTTTGGAAGACTTTCAACACGCAGACGTCTGTTAGTTTGAGTGTTAAAGTTTTATCAAACGTTTCAATCTGTTCAGGATTTTATCTTCCCTCCCCAACTGTTCACTGCAACGACGGGCAAATGGTGTTCCAGGTCTCAAGAGTGCATTTCCTTGTTTCCTTGTTCATTTTCAACAATGAACAATGACTTGTTGTTTGGCCCAGGAGTGTATATTAAATTAAAGAAAGTCAGAGGCCTGACATAAACCTGCTACCAGCTGCTCATGCTTATTACTGAATTAACAATCTAACAAGCAGAATGACACAATGATATTTAACTTCCTTTGATTGATGCAGACAGAGGAAAGGCAAATATTCTGCAAATATAATCACGTTAGGCTAAAATATAAAGTGTGTTGGTTACCTGGATCCAAACACCGCGCTGAGTTCATCCAGAACGGTGTTGAGTTTATTCTGTAGCTCCTTTAGGAGATCACTGGCCTCCGCATCCAACTACAGAGAGAGAGAGAGAGAGAGAGAGAGAGAGAGAGAGAGAGAGAGAGACACATCAGTACATGGATCATATTTACACCAGCACCTTTCACAGCTTCTCTAGATGTATTTACAAGCCGCTCATGCTCACTCCTCACAGCTATCTCTCCGCATCAGCAAAACCAGCCAGTAACATAAACACTACAGGGCGCTCGCTTACTGATCTGATAACGTGAGGCTGCAGTGCACTCCGTGTTATTACATAAAGTAAGACACGCCTCAAGAATACACAGCAGGCCAGACTCTGCCTGTGTGGAGTTTGCATGTTCTCCCGCATTCCAAAGGCATGCGTTAGGTCGCTCCACTGCGTGGACTGGACTATGGACCAGAAGGTCCAGGGTTCAAATCCCAAATCTGCCACTGTTGGGTCCTTGTGCAAGACCCTTAACCCACAATTGCTTGGATTGTAAATTGTAAGTCGCTCTGGATAAGGGCGTCTGCTAAATGACATAAATGCAAATGCAAATGCTCCAACGTTGACCCAGTGTGAGTGTGTTTTATAATCTTGCTCCCGCTATGAAAAGCCATCGATGAAAACTTAGAGCCGATTTTTTATTTCTACATGGGATCTGATTCTATCACATCAGACGCATTGATCTGGTCACCCAGAAACTGAGAAACTATCCCTAAATGTTTCTGTGTGATCATAAAAATGATCATGATTTGCTACAGATGTCTCATGCATACCTTAATGCAGAAGCACTGATATATTAATTCACAAAGGTATTAAGGTAGATCCTGAATGTTAAGCCTTACTAAAGCGATACTTCTTCGAGAGTTCGTAGTGTTTGTATTAATATATTTATTAATATATATATCATGTATAATGAATGATAATGAATGTAAAGTGAATTACAAACTACTATATTTTTCCATTTTCTTCTTTTTATTCTGAATGAATCTTAATCAGGTCTCGGTCTCAGCCACTCCTGCTCTCGGGCTTGACTCGGACTCGTTTTTTTTTCAAAATACATTCAGGCATTTCGGATGCTCATTAACCCAACACTGTAGGGACCCAAGTTCAAGTCCCAGCCGTTGATTGTTTCTGCGGGAGGTGAGGTCGGTCTGGGGACTGCCATCTTGTCTAAGGATGTGCACCGGACCCCACATGTTTACTAATCAATATTTGTGGGATCACGGCTGGCTTTGTCACTGCATATTATTAAATAGCCTATTGTTCTGTATATGTGGTTGGGACATTTTGGGATTAAAAAAAGCCTGGAGCCTTCCACAAAATTTAAAAAGGGTGCCAGTGCATTGCAGGTGCATCGGGGGGGTCACTGCTGCCACTGCACCATCCGAGTGCCTATTGTTATTAGAAGGCACTTGGGTGGCACAGTGGAATAAGAGGCCAGCCCATTACCGCTTTGACCTGGGTACAATTCCTGGCTGTGCCTTCCGCCTGCACCCCATATTCACCCAGAACAGCTGCTTCACTGCTGGATAAATCGGATTAGTTCCAGGATCAAGCTTCTGTCAGGAGGAGGGGGGTATGATCGTTTTGTTGCCATGACAACATCTCGAGTCAGTGTCATGGCCGCATTTAATGTGAGGTGCAGATACAGACCGGAGCCAGCACTGTGTGAAAATCTGATGCTCATATTTATGCAGCAACAAAGATCATTCTAAAGGGTTTTGGACTTAACTTTTAAGTGCCACTGTGAAGCCATTTATGGATCTTGTGTTCTTAACCTTGGCTGCCACGTTTATTTTGGTCTGTATGGTTAGGAATCACACGATCACACCGCACTTCAGATCTGTTTTTATCTGTTCACAGCTCCAGGAACCCTCGGCTATATTTAGCAAGATTTAACACTATAGAGAGGAATTTCACTTTCTCACAAACGCACCGCAGCTCATCAATGAGTTCTGATCACGGACAGCTAGCTTTGAGCTTCTACAAACGCCAAATCAGGGAAAGTTGGGATAGTATGGAAAATGCAAATTCCTTATATTTCCCTTGACTTTTATTTCATTACAGCCATGCCTTTGTAATGTGTGCAGCATGTGGTTTTGTTTTGTGTTTTGTCTTGTTTTAAAATGCATGGACGTCCCTGATAAACATGTCGCCTTGAAGGCAGCTCATGTTGCTCTAAAATCTCAGTGTACGTTTCTGCATTAATGCTGCATCACAGAAGTGGAAATACCTGACCCCATACCATGACAGAGCCTGGCTTTTGGACTGGATGATCCTTTCTGTCCATCCCAGATGCCTCCGAGCCCGGAGAAGCCGATGCCCCTTCTGGACATGGTTATAACATAAGGCTTCTTTTTAGCACAGTAAAGTTTTAAGTGGTATCTGTGAATGTAGCTCTGTATTGTAGAGCTTGATAAAGGATTGATGAATGACGGTTCTTGATGCAGTGCCGTCTGAGGGAGCGGAGATCCCTCCAGATTCCTTGAATGGTTTAATGATATTATGCTCTGTAGAGGGAGAAATATATAAATCCCTTCCAGTCTTACTTTGAACATTGTTTTAAAACATTTCAGTCATTTAACTGGAGATCCTCTGATCATCTTTCTTCCTCAAAGACTCATTGCTAGCTACAAACTGTCCCCTTCCCAACTGTTTTTGGAAGGTGCTGCAGACCTAAAATGCAGGAATGGATGTTTCTTAACATATTTTATCCTCAAACTGTCTGCAATGAAAAAAATTCAAAGGAAATGTACGGAATATTGCTCTATTTTTCAATTTGCATTTTCCATACCATCCCAACTTTTTCTGATTTCAGCTGTGATTCAAAAAAGCGATCCAAACCCCGAGCAGCAGGCAGAACAGCCGATCCTACCAGAGCAGAAATGAGTATGAACAAAGCCAGGCTGCAGTCCGTGGCGTCCATGGTGCAAGGGAAGCGGCGTGGAGGTCCTAGTGGGTCATGCTAGATTCATGTAATGCTCATGCTAAAGGTTGAAGACTAAAAGCAGATCTCCTCCACGACTAGCATGCGTCCATCGGCTGTGTCTCGGTATCTCAGATTTGGTTTGGTGTTCCAATCAGGCAGTGCTTTTTCCTATATCCAATGGAATTTGTTTTTACTGACCGAGTCAGCACTGTAGATACTGAGACACAGCACCTAGTCTGGATTAAACCTGGTCTGACACTAAACTACTTTTCTCTAAAACCAATTCTAGTTGGTGGTTCAGGAGGACTAGCTGTGGTGCAGATAGAGAGATAAAGGAGAACTATTCACACACCTTACAGAAGGCCACAACCCCCTCCTCCTGGTACAAGAGCCCAGAAGAGATGGGGACGACAAGGAACAAGGAGAACAAGGAGAACAGGAGACAGGTTCACAATTTTCACAGACAGATAATGAGAGAGAGTCAAGAACAGGAAAAGAAAAGTTAATGAGTCAGCATGAGAGAAAGAGAAAAAAGAAGCCCTGATTTACTGAGGTCTACGCATCTGGAATATCTAAATTTGCAAGCAGGGACAAAAGGTGGGGGAAAGAAATCCCCAACAACTAAAAACAAACAACAGAGGCATGTAGACATGTTCAAGATGAACTGCTGAATCAATCCGAGCATAAGAATGGGGGAACAAAGGTGTATTGGAAGCTGTCCTAATATTTATGGCTCTATGGTAATTCTTAGAGTGGTTGCTAGGCTGTTGCTACATGGTCACTACGTGGTTGCTAAGTGGTTGGTAGCTGTGATAGGGTGCCAATACTTTTGGGTAAAGCCCATTTTGATGTCTTGATAGCTTAAGGCTAAGGGTTGTTAACCGTCCAGATATTTATGGTAAGTGGTCATTTATATGTTTATATGTATATGTGGCTAAGGATCATTAGCTGTCCCAATATTTATGGCTCTATGGTAATTCCAAGAGTGGTTGCTAGGCTGTTGCTACTTGTTACTTAGTAAACTATAATTAAATATGGAGTTATCGTAGAGCCATAAATATTGGGACATCCAAATCTTTTACCATAAATAAAGGAACAGCTAATGATCCTTAGCCATATATATCTAAACATCTAAATGATTGCTTACCATAAATATCTGGACAGTTACCGACCCTTATCCTTAAGCTATCTAGACATCTAAATGAGCTTTACTAAAAAGCATTGGCATCCTATCACAGCTTTCAACAGCCTAGCAACCACATAGCAACCACGTAGTGACCATGTAGCAACAGCCTAGTAACCACTCTTGGAATTACCATATAGCCATAAATATTGGGAGAGACAAAAAATCTTTATCCATATATATCTAGGCAGTACGCCATCATAACGTTACTACATTTTTGTATCTCACTTTATTCAAAAGTATTGGCATCCCATCACAGCTGTCAACAGCCTAGCAACCACACTCATAAAGCAGCAGCATAGCAACCATGTAGCAATTGCCTAGCAACCACTTAGAAATCACATAGCAACTGAATAGCAACCATGTAGCAATCACATACCAACTACCTAGCAAGCACATAAAAACAGCCTAGCAATCACATAGCAACCACCTTGCAACCACTTAGCAATTACATAGCAACCACATATAAATAGCATAGCAACCATGTCGCTATCACTCAGCAATCAAGTAGGAACTGCCTAGCAACCACTTAGCAATCACATAACAACTGCATAGCAACAGCATAGCAACCACACAGCAATCACGTAGCAACTGCTTAGCCACCACCTACTAACCAGATAGCAACAACCTAGCAACCACATAGCAACCACATAGCAACTATGTAACAACCACCTGGCAACCATTTAGGAATCACATAGCAACTGCATAACAACCACCTGGCAACCTCCTAGTAATTACCAATCACAAAGCAACCAGATAGCAACAGCACAGAAACCATGTAGCAACCACCTAGCAACCATGTAGTAACTAAATAACAATCATGTAGCAAGAGCCTAGCAACCAAGTAGCAACCACTTAGCAATTATTAGCAGGCATTAACAAGCCAAATATTTACAGTTCATTTCACAGATTTCCCCAACTAGGGCTAATTATTCCATTTTCAGACAGTGACATTTGTATATACGATTGTACTAAACGATATATCACTTAATCACTAAGAGAAACCCAGTTATTATCGTGATAATACTCTTCAGTATATCAACTGCAGTTCAACTATAGATCAGGTTAGTGTCTGCCCTTCCGTCAGATTCGTTTACACCAATTAGCATTCGCAGATTTCATAAATCAGACTACATTAATCCATTTATGTTAACACTACTGTATAGTGAATGTCTTTAATTACCACGCGCTATGACACCCATTAAACTTTGCTTATTGCTTATACTTAGCATTTTTTTTTGGGTGAGTAAATCAGAGCCTGAGATGAGTTGAGAGAGACAGAGGTAGAGAAAATGGATGTAGGAAGTCTTATACAAAAGTTTAGCCACCCCTGGTTGGATTAGGGTGTTGTTAACTTTTTAAATAAAACGAAGCATACATAACCTTTTCTCGCACACATTTTAAAGCACATTGGGCATACTGAGCTACCGCCCAGACGTTTGAGGGTTCAGGTCACAGAGCTGCCACTGTTGGGTCCAAGAGCAAGGCTCTTAGATCTCAGCAGCTTGGTAAAATTCTGCAACAGCTGTTCCTTGCAAAGAATGTGTTAAATCATCATAGAAAATGAACAAAGCACAATCTGACCAATGGTGCCTGAACTTTTCTATAAGACTGTCCTAACATGGAGAGAAAGAGATGCAAAGATTACAGATCTTCCACACTCATGCATGTCAATATGGGAGTTTCATTACACAGAGACAGAAACGTTTCAGATGAGGAACAACCACTGGGTCACAGAGGCCTGAGAGAAGATGCTTGTCCACTTGGAGACAGTTTTCACCAGTGAGCAAGACTGTTCAGCAATAAACCTAAGAATTGGTTGGACAGAACAATAACTGGTCCCATTTAAAGGAGGCATTTATGAGGAAGCCATTTCAGGTGCAGGCAGCGTTTCTTTCAGAGGGTTCTTCAAATGAAAGCATCGAACTGTTATATGACTAAACGCAACAACAACTCAATTTCATTTGTTAATAAACAACCACTCCTGCATTTCAGGCCAAAAAATTAAGTAATTATTATCTATGAAAGACTGAGTCTTTGAAGAGTAAAGATGATCAGAGAATCTCCAGTTTATCAACAAATGTGTATGAAAATGTTTAAAAACAATGTTCCTCAAAGAAAGGCTGGAAGGGATTTATAGATTCCTCCCTCTACAGAGCATAATATCATTAAAGCATTCAAGGAATCTGGAGGAATTCCTAACACCTAAACTGAAGAGGGGTGATCTCCGCTCCCTCAGATGGCACTGCATCAAGAACCGTCATTCATCAATAGATAGAACCACATGGACAAGGGATTTCTTTATCAAACCTTTATCAAGCTCTACAATACAGAGTTACATTCACACATACCACTTAAAACGTTACTGTGCTAAAAAGAAACGTCGGCTTCTCTGTGCTCGGGGGGATTGTGCTCAGACCCATCAGTATAACAGATCTTTTTTGGAAGAAATGGACGAACAAGTCCAAAAGCCAGGCTCTGGCATGGTACGGGGTCGGGTCGGGTCAGGGCCCTTGCTAAAGGTCATTCCCACTTCTGTGATGCAGCATTAATGCAGAAAAGTAAGTGTTAGAAGAAGAAGAAATGGGAACATCAGAAAGTGTTAACTTTTTTTTTTTAATGTGTTGCGAGACTGAGATACAGGAATGGATGTTTATTAACAAATAAAATGAAGCTGATTTTGTTTTGACTTTTATATTATTTGCATTTTCCATAGTGTTTCAACTGAATCCAAAATTCTGTCTGCCAACAGCGAGAAACTCAAAATTTGTTCCAAACCCAAGAACATCCCTGATTCAGTATAGAGGAAATACATTTCTTATTAGCAAAGTCTGAGATCGTCTCTGATCCCCCAAGCTCAAATAAATACTAGTGTTAGGTTTCCTGCTTTCTTTCTACAACGTTAAATTCAATGACTTCTAAAATAATCATATAAAGAAACCGCACTTACTAAATAACGCGTTTAAACAACATGTTAACATCACATGACCACGCCATGGCTTCTGGGCTGTGTAGTTCACAGGGCTGCCTTTTTAGACTGCGCAGAGGGCCTCTGCTGCCCTCTGGTGGTGCCTGCAGATGCCAATCGCGCTCTGACACTTTTAGAATATGGGAAACTATGAATTAAAATATTTTGCTGGTTGTTTTGAGTCCCTTAAAAAGTTCCTGATCATCATTTGTTGTCAATTGCTGGACTCTCATGTCTTGCTCACTGGTGCCCCATGAGTCTTTGTGGACGTACTTCACCTGGGCCTCTCTCATGACCAAGTTTTAACAACAACAACAGATTAAAGAAAGCCATTAAAAAAGTCACATATTGAGCGTGATGATTCCCACTTTAGTGAGCATCATCAGCTTACAGACCCACCTGCTTCCCTCCCATGGACTCGAACATCTTCTCCAGCTGAACCCGAAGCTGCTGGATGTTGTTCAAGAGGATGCAGGGCTGTCAGGAATAAAACACGGATTAATATCTCTGAAAGTGGCTTCTTAATGGTTTAGCCTTTGGTTGCTACCAAGTAACGAGGCGTAGCAGCATCTCATCGCACTGCCAGCATACTCACCACTTTCTCTTTGCTCAGATGGATGCTGAAATCTTTGGTGATGATTGCAGCATACTGCAGAAGGACTTTGTTGATGGTCTGCAAATGGCAACAAAAAAATAAACGGAATGTCATAATGCAACCACAGAACCAAAAGAATGCCTAAAAAAATGTGGAGATCCCTGCAGATAGGTGCCCCCTTAATTACAGACGGATTTTCGCACTAATTGCAGCTGTGTATTTGAAGCATAAGTAGGAACCGATAAGTGGATCCAGTTCTTTCGATTTTGATATCCAACTCTACCTACGTTCCTTTGAAAAGTGGACCAGATACACCTAAACGTCAGTCATGATGTGTTTGTTCATCTATTACTATAGTGTAGGTGAAGATCAGACCCCATTTTAGACATGATGTGGCTTCACACACAAAACATGACCAGCTGTGGGGAAAGTGTATCCTCATCCACCACTAAAGATTCATTAATATCACTTTAGTGCTACAGGAAGAGACAGTGAGGTTTATCTACATACGTAGGTTGGAAAATCAATCAATAAGCCTGCCAATGATTTGTCACAATAAATCAGCATCATTAATCAATCACAGATCTCTCTCTCTCTCTCTCTCTATCTCTCTCTCTCTATCTCTCTCTCTCCTTTTCTTTGAATCCTCTCTCACTCGTTGACTGGCTCACATGCTCATTTCTTAATTACAACTGAAACTCAGATCTAAAACTCAGTGCTGCTGCCTTCATCAGCTCTCTTTGACGTGTGTGTGTGTGTGTGTGTGTGTGTGTGTGTGTGTGTGTGTGTGTGTGTGTGTGTGAGACAACAATGAGGAATGGCTTTGCCCTTTCCATTTCATTTGCATTCCATAGAGACAGGCAGCATGGATTCTGGATAACAGTACTCGATAGATGGGATTTGATTACCTGTGTGTGTGTGTGTGTGTGTGTGTGTGTGTGTGTGTGTGTGTGTGTGTGTGTGTGTGTGTGTGTGTGTGTGTGTGGCATGAGAATGAAGTAATCAAGAGCCGTCTCCATGTCTGAGACATAACAAAAACATTAGGAAATTTACAGATGCAGGGAACAGGACCTCCGTTGGAGTGACAGGCCACACCTCTTCCACCAAAGCCACACCCATTTTTCGACAATTTAAAAATATTTGGAATTGATGTAGCTTTATTATACATATTGTAAACACAATATACATGCATCAACAAGTCATAACACATAACATTAAGCCAGTCTCTATCATCCATTTTATCAGTTGCACTTCCCTTACTGATGGACTTTGTAGTCCTAAAATTACAGACTGTAGTCCACTTTTTACAACCTTTAAGCTGTGTTTATTAATAACCTACCAGACTTAAAGTTTAGAATACGATGCTCAACTCTAGATAAAGTTGCTCCTACTAGGATCAAATGCATTAAGTCAGTTAATGCAGAAAAAAGGCAGGCATCATTATACAAAACAAAAATATATATATTTCTAAGAGTTTTGCGTACGTATTTAGTGAAGGGAAGAACGTTGTGCAACACTAATGATAAATATAGTTTGGGTTAAATATCATGATTTACTGCAGTACTGAATATTACTATGTTTATTTATGAGAGATTTAGGAGCATTTATTTAAATTATTATTTTTTTTAACTATTTTGTATATTTTGGTTCCTCATGTCTGAAAATGTTTTGATTCTGTTGTTGCTGTGGTTAGTTAAGATGATATTGTCATTTTAATTAGTTTTTGTTATGTGATGGGACCGACCTAGCGCTGTTATCATACCTCAGATCTAATATTAACAACTGTTATCAATACAGATAATCTTGATGTTTTCCTATAAAGTGATTCAATCTCTGATCCCTATCTCTTGTGTTTGAGCTATCTGTAATTGATCAAATCTGCCTACTGCCGTTTTATCGTACTATTACCTCTGCTACCCCAGCTGCATTTATTAATAACCTACCAGACTTTAACTGGACTGCCATCGAGTTTATTAGATCCAATTCCTACATGTTTATTTAAAGAACTGATACCAAGTATTGTAGAGAAACTGTTTATTATTTTATAAGTCTGCCTCGGGAAAATAAAGTGCTTCATTACTGTACTAAAGTAGTTTTTTTTAGGTATCTGTACATTTCTGTACCTTAATACTTTTTACCTTTACTTACTACATTTCAAAAGAAAAATCTGTACTTTATACTCACTACATTTTCAAGCCAGGCTTGTCTACTTTAGCCTTTAGGAACCTATTTATTTATCTATTTTATCCATCTGTTGGTTTTTCTTTTTTATTTGGGCAATTCTAGTCAGGCATCTAATGAAGCGCCAATCAGGCGCTTGCAGAGTCTTTGACCCTTTTTAATGTTCAGTAAATTGCATTCTACTCCCCACAATAACTGCACATTTTAGATTGTATTGATTAATCAGCCCCTGAGCCACTCGTACCCCTGTGGGGGTCCTGATCATTAGAGAACAAAATTAATTGGACTAACAAAGTATTAAGAGAAACAGATGGACTACAGTCTGTAATTGTAGAACTACAAAGTGCAGCATTATGGGAGGTGGAACTGTTAAATGGAAGCTTGGTTTAATGTTATGGCTGAGCTGTGTAAGTGTATATGTAAAAAAAAAAAAAGACTAAAAATGGTAACTAAATTATTAGGAACATATTTGTAATAATATAAATATTGAAAAATGATAATATAAAATGTTAGAAAATATTTAATATGATACAAATGATAAAACTTGTATAGAAAAATATTTATAATAAAATTATTTAAAAAAATCACTGGGGTGGTACGACAGTCTAATGTGCAGCATTACAGAGCCTTGGCTTTGAGTCCAGATGGTACCTTACAACCAGTTTGGGCATCACATGCATAGACGAATGACTGTGCCTGAGGGAGGGGAGGCAATATCCTTGCTTAGCGAAGGAATTAATCCCGATTCTGTGAGTGCATTTCTGTGTGAATCCGTCTCGTCTCACTTTATTCCCTGTGCTGTGCAGATTTACCTGCTGTGTTAAGACTGATTCTCACCTGCTCTGTTTTACCACACACTCTCTCCCGATTCAATCTTGCTTAACTCCCACGTCACCCCAGACCTCTGACTCAGATTAAACCTGAGAAAAGAGATCCTGAGCCTGGACTCTAATGAAATCTGAACTTCCTCCTTCCTTTTCATCAACTTTCTCATCTTTTCTTTTTGTTTAGTCCTCCCAGAGCAAGGCGCAGCGCTCACCTTAGCAAATCTGCACATGAAATGAGCCAGGGCTTGGGGATTTGGGCACTCGAGCTTCTTGATGATCTCAAAGCTCTGGTTGAGTTGGGTGAACACGTCCACCACTGAGCAAGAGAACAGAGCATGCTCGGACGTCTGCTGGAACTGTGGGAGGCAAGAGAAAGAACAGAAGGGGTTAATGATGACGTGTGACACCCCTTTTCCACGTCTGACCCCTGTTTCCAAGTCAACAGTTCTCTGGGGTGATGAAATGTCTGACCAAATCCACAGCTCTTTCTCACCCCGTCTAAATAGCACTGTTTAATTTGGTCTTTTTTGTGATCCTGTTGCTTTAAATGATAAGTCCAGTAACGTCGGTCACAAATTTGGTCAAATTAAAAATAACAATAATAATGACAATAATGTTTTTATAATCAAAAAACATATTATCAATATAAAATGTATCAAAACTATTACTAAATAAATAATGATGTCAAAATAACAATAATAATCATAATAGTGTTTTTTTTTATATACCAGAAGGTCCAGGGTTTAAATCTTAAGGTACAAGCCTAAGGTCCAGAACAAAACGTCACGGCCCAGATGATTCTCTCACTGGTAGTACTGGGACTTCCACAGTTGAGACTTCAGAACCAACCACAGAGTCTTCTGTGATCATATGGAACTGGCTGGGGCTCGGTGGACTCATTAAGTAGACCTTGCATATATATATATGTGTGTGTGTGTGTGTGTGTGTGGTTGTGTGTGTGTGTGTGTGTGTGTGTGTGTGTGTGTGTGAGAGATTATCTCATAGCTATACATCACAGGATCTAATTTTGCAGCCTTAATCTTAAAGTTATTTCCTCCGGCATTAAACCTCAGCTCTGCCGCTCTCTCTCTCTTAGAGCTTAGGGCAGCTGCTCAGCTCTGTGCTAAATGAGTGAAGGAGAAATCAATAGTGGTGGCTTAGTGGTTAAAGTTCTGGACTACTAATACGAAGGCTGTGAGTTCAAATCTCAGTTCGGTTTAAGTAAATGGTAATCGCTCTGAATAACACTGCTAAGAAGTTCTAAAATCAAATCATGGTTTATCAGGTGGAAGGTTATGAGGTTAAGGCTCAGAACATCTAATCAGAAGGTTTTGAGTTTAAATCCCAGCTTTCACCTGTAACACACTCAGGAGAAGCAATCATAAAAGTAAATGCAGCGTTAATTAGACTCACCCCGTCCTTCTTGTCTCTCTCCAGAGCTCCGTTCAGGAAATCCATGGCGACGTCTTCATTCTCATCCAGCCACTGTATGACGAACGGCTCGAACCACCTGCCGAGAAACAGATCCAGACCGGATCACACGGAGAGCCTCAGCGGGACTCAACACCGTCCCACTGATCTGCACCACACATGCACCGTGCCAACACGCCGCTGTGCCAACGCACCTGCTTCCTGCTCGCCTAGAGGACGTTTTTAGGACTCTCCACCACTAATCCATTCATCCACAGTCATTAAGAGAATTTCAGAATGCAGTTTTTTCTGTCACTGACACACTTTTAAAGAGCCACATTAGAATCATCGCTCTCTCTCTCAGCAGCTGGTGGATGCAGGTGAGGGTGACCCGCGCTCTTCAGGGAGATCCAGGTCAAGTTTAAGTACCCATTAAAAATCTCAGAGCATCCTCCATCTATCACAGCCATCAACTAAACAGGACCAGTACAGGACCTTCTCAGTGCTACTGCTGGGTTAAATAATATAATGTAAAATATTTACATTGAATAACTTATTATATATGAATATGTAATAATATAACAAATGCAAAAACATATAGCTTTTTGCAGAAGTTTGAGCATGTTTTGATTATGAGCTTAATGAGATATTCCTGAAAACTTTAACTGTCATTACCCCCACTGCAGAGAATTCCTCCACCTAAAGAATGGTTTAAATTCCTTGTTCTCAGAAAGGACCATGATGCTCTCCTTCAGCCTCTTTACTCCTTAATAGAGGTGACGCTCAGGCTCGTGGTGTGTGTTGTATTGTTCCCATGACAGGAAGAAGCTGCCCAGCTAAAATAATGACATCATAAATCCACTGATATGACCCGTGAGTTTATGTATGAGGACAGCAAGTCGTTTCTCATTAAAGGACCTCGGCTGTAGATCATCCATAAATCAGGGGCAGAAAGATCACCTTTAAAAACGACCTGCCTGAGGAACAAAGCACACCGATCATGTGCTTGGGCAGGGCTAACAGGGTGTGTGAGATGGACACGGCAACTGTCATGATGTGTCTCCACTGGTGAGTTTATAACTGCAACTATTATATATATGCAAAGGCAGGACTGAAGCGTCACCACGAGGCTTCCATACTCAAACCCGACCCAGACAGAACCTGGATTTGTCACTAACGATACAGTTCCAGTCTGCAGCAGTCCAGGTTTCTCGTTCATGACACCACTGCAAACGGTGGCTGGCTGCCAATGGCAGGACACGTAATGGGCACCTAACAACAACCTTCCTTCTGCTAAGCTCCTGGGTGTGTAGTGAAGGCGCCCCCTGTGTCTGGATGGTGGATAACCAAACTGTAGGAGCTGCTCATGCTTGTCGGTGGATCAAACGATCCTCTCTACTGATGGTCTGTCTGGGCCATCCACAATGGTCTGGTTTGACTCGCAGGATGATTTGAGCTTGGTTTCTCTCGATATTTTTCCCTTTCACGCCTCTGCCGCCTCTGGCTGCTCATTAGAGGGCTAAAGTCAAGTCTTCCTAAAGCCGTTTCGTAACAACGTCCGTTGTTAAAACACTAAAATTGAGATGAATTGAATGTATCCACCTTGTTAGCGGTTCGGGAGCGCATGTTTGCTTAGCAGAGTGAGACGGACGTGAATAAATTACAGAGCTCTGCACAGCTGTCTGAGCTCAGGAGGGAAATCAATCCCTCTGGAGGTGTGTGTTGTGACTGACAGGCGTGTCGGCGAGACCCGAGACTGAACCGCCGCTGTCACCCTTCCCCGGCTCACTCCTAACTCTCACGAATGGATTAGACTCTGCTTTAGTGCCGAGAGCCGGAGGAAAGGGCAACATCCGCTGAGAATGGAGCACAGACAGATGATTGGTATGGAGGTGTGTAAGAAACGAGCAACAAAAGTGTGTGTGTGTGTGTGTGTGAGGGTATAAGTGAGCGAGCTAGATATACCATATATAAGCAAATAAATGCTTTTTAGATAGATGGCATGCTGGACATGAGGACAATAAGGAGGACAGTAAGGGCACTGTGGTGGAATAAAGGTTCCCAAACATTATTAACCCGATATATTTCATGGTTTTTTTTTCTGGTCAACTGGTCAATAAGCCGCCTTCAAGACGACATCTTTATCAGGGACATCTATCCATTTTTCAAAAAGACAAATCAAACAAAACCACATGCTGCACACATTACAAAGGCATGGCTGTGGAGGAAGGGGGAACGGGTACTGGTCTGTACCCATCTGCAGTCCTGACCTGTGTGGAGAATTTAGAAACAAAAAATGTGACAACAACAAACCCTTACTGTTACACACCTTAAGACGTGTTTGCATTAAGAATGGAACAAATATAAGACCTAAGTCCATACAGAAGTGAATGTAGGAAACACTGTATTTTTTATTTTTGTTTTGTATTCTCCATACCATCCAAACGTTTTCTGATTTGGGGTTGCATAAAACCCATGGACATGGTGGCGACTCCTCTCTGTCGATCAAAAACATAGGGACAGGTTTTCACCTTGAACAATCTGTCTCTATTTTTTTTACAGAAGTGTGTTCTAAGCTTAATGTTATAGCACGTCTGGTGGCTCCGAATGAGCTGCTGAAAATGGCAGCTCCCGAGGGCCTGGGGTCATATCCTGGATGGGGTTTGCAACATGAAGGCTTTTTTATTATATTTTGGGAGGTTTGCTATCTTCTGTAGTCATCGTTCTTCATCTGGCATTACAGTAACATAGTGATTTTAGAAACGCCATTCTGCAAGAGTGTTCTTTTGTTCTACCTGGAAATGTCATGGTTACAAAACAGATAGGACGTGACATTTAGGATAGGAACTGTCTCATCCTGAATCCCAGAGCTTAAATTGATTTGGAGTTTCTACAGCTTTGGCCCGGAGTGGTGGATGAACGGATGGAGATGGACTCAATAACAAAGTATAAGCATATAATATTATACCACAGTTAGGTCCACCTTACTATCTGATTGGTTGAGAAGTTTTCACACAAAAACAGAATCGTTCCTCTGACTAAAAAAAAACTATAAAAAACTTTATGCACACTAACATATGACATATAAACATAACACAATAACCCTAATAAATATAAATTCTATCATTTAATTCTTAATGAATTTTATTTTTAGTATTATTAGTTCCCTTTTTCATTTAACATTCACTTATTTAATCTTTGTATTTCAAACTGGCATTACTAGGTAGTGTTATATAAACCTTCCGTAGCACAGTAGGGCATTGTTACTGTTGCACAGCAGCAACTCTTGTTGTGGATCTATATTTTGGCAGAGGGTACCATCTGTATTAAAGCATATTAAATATGAAATTCAGGACTGCTTTGATTTATTTTTGTTGCATAAAAGCAATGGAACACTCAAGGTCGTTTGTCATGACTGGGATTATCTATGGCACTCACCTAAGGCTTGTGCCTGCACCCATATCATAGCCACAAATCGTTATTCGTTATAAGACACTCCCTCTCTGTCATGATCTATTGCTTAACGATACAGGTCAGCAGCGTTTAATGACCACCCGATCAGCGTCCGTTCGCTATAATGAGCGAGGAGTTAAAAACAGATAAAATTGTATTAGGAAATAAAAATCTGACAACAATATGTAAACAAAATCTCAAAGTATGATGTAAATAATATTTATGGCAGCACAAATACCCATACTAAACCTCTTTAAATTTTACCAGCTGTTTGCAGAGCAGCATCTGTTCTGGAAATTAATGTTTCTTCAACTGGACCCATTCACTCTTGGTTGTGTGCAGCCAGTGAGATATGTTTACGTCTTTATACTATTATGTATGTTTATGTTTTGGGCCTACAGTATGTGTGTGGTCCTACTCCAAGGTTTTTTTGTTTTTCCTCTATGTGTATATATGTGCGTCTCAAATCTCTACACCCTTGTTATTCTTGCACATCGGAGACTGGAGAAACGTAATTTCGTTCAGATGTACACTCCCTCACTTTGACTTTTGACTTTGACGAGGTCCAGTTGCAAGGTAAGTGCTTTTGATGGCAAGAACTCTGTCTGGTCTGAAGGGGGCGCTACACTGTGAGTTATGACCCTTTCTTTGGCTTGTACTGGATTCAGATTTGGTGGGGTAACCTGCAATGCCCTGAGCATTGTTCAGATTTGTGAACATTTCTCGCACGTCCACTATAGCTGTCCAATTACAGAACTGTAGCGAGGTAATTAACACTGCTCGTCATTCGATCTGTAAGTGATCATAACACTTTGGCTCATAAGGTTGTATGGAATATTATAAGATATCATACGTACAGAGAATATTCGGGTGGCGTCCCCTTGAAGGCCGGTAGATCTCGGACGTACTCGTTGTAGAACCATTTGACTTTGAAGTGCAAGTTCATGTACTCTGTGCTCTTGCATAGGCGATGTTTCTCATGCTCTGTGAGGAAAAAAAACAGGAGTCACATAAAAATGAGAAATCAGGCTTCCCAGATTGAAAAGCAATTATACAGATGCAAATTTTGCTCAATTCCATAACAATTAAGGAAACCAAACGGGGCTAATTAGTGTCACAATGTCACAGTCAATATCCACATTAGCACTGTCGAGCAAAGCTACTCGTTTAAGGTTCGGTGACCACTGTGCTCAAAATCCAGCAAAGACCAGCAAGCAGAAATGCCAGAAAGGAACTTGTATGGTTCTGCTACTTGACCACCATCCAAAACACAACATTTGTAATACTTATACCAAAGCAAGAATCATATTTATCGTAAAGTATTTCATTTATTATTCAAAGATTTGTTTCCATTGGTTAAAGGTATTTATGAAAAAGAGTATATATGATTTATTATATATACACTATTATGTTATATTCTATTATTTGATATTATTATAATCAAAATAGCATATTTTTTTAATTTATTGTAGTCTATATATTATGTTACTTTATTATATATTTTTTAAATATGTTCTCTATTTTAATTAATTCAGCTTCTGTGTATTTAAACTTTTATTATAAACCTATTAATAACTTAGATAACTTGGTTTAATTCTTACACATAACATATAGGCTGCCCAAGGTCTCTTTTTGAGTCTTGGTCCTCACAAGATTTCTTCCTTATAACATTTAGGAAGTTTTTCCTTGTCACTGTTGCCCTAGGTTTTCTCACTTGGTGCTGTGGGTCTAGATATTTATAAAACTGCTTTGAGAAATGCTCCATTGTAAGAAGTGTTATATAAATAAATCTGACTTGATCCACATCCCCAACTCAGCAAGCCTAGGGTGACAGTGGAAAGGAACAGCTCCACTCCTCCAAAGAAAACCCCTTTTCTACCCTTACGAGCATCAACAACTCTTTTTCTTTTGTTTAATTGGGGTCTCTTATCTACCTTTAGGACTTGTGTGAAAATCTGATGAAGCTTTATGCAAAAACGTCTAAAGGGGATTTGACATTTATTCCACAGACTGACGGCTTAACCCTAAGAGTCCTGGCTCAGCACTGTGTATCTGTACATGTTGTGTAGTAATGTGTGCTTGTGCATGACAACACCCACAGGTTTGTTTACACTAAACAGCCTTGGTGTGGAGCAGCTAAGCCCTGTACATGTGTGTGTTATTGCATCTTCAGCGTAATATTTATTACTTAATAGGTTTGCGCAGGCTAATCCCACTGGGTTTGTGCATGGGTAAAACGCTTACAGGCTTTTTTTGGACCACTCAGACTGTTTAATGGTAATACCAGTGTGTGTGCATGCTTATCCCAATCTGTTGACAAATTTATGCTGTCGTATGTTAATACAGCTGTGTTTATACACATACTGTAGATGCAGGCCAGTGCTCCTCATTTAAAACATATGCTCGGTGTTCGCCTTAACACCACTGTGTGTGTATGCACCCAAACCCTGTCGTAGTGCACATGGTTCTTGAGTTGTATATCTGCCAGATAACACCCTTGGGTTATGGCTACAGCCCTGTATTTTGTGTCTGCGATGAATAAATCAGGGGTGTAAGGGCTGTGTTAGCATGCATAAATCCAGCAGATCTCTCATTAGACCAGGAGTGAGCAACCTAAATCCCAAAGGTCTCTGTGTTAGTATGCACACATACACATTCTACAAGTTCATAATGCAGGGGTGAGGACCCAATACCCCAAATTCTTTGGTTTGATGAGGTGTGAGGAACCATGTGTTGCAAAGGTTTTTGATTAACCAGTGTCACGTTCCAGTCTAGGGTTGGAATGGCAGAACTGAAGGGAAGGTTGGAAAGGAATTGCAAACTGCAGATCCCGTCACCAAACACGAACATACCACACACAAACACAGACAGCCAGCAGCTAAAGTCCAACAAGGGCAAAGCAAAAGCAGAGTATGAGTGAAGTTTGGTAACCCAATGCACACTCTGGAAAATCACTAAAGCAACCAAAAGAGAGAAATGTGAGCCAAAGCACAAAGCTCCTGAGAACCAAAACAAGATGATGTCAGTGACCTCTGATGCTCTGGTCAGCTGACGCCTGCTCACGCGACAACCTGTACCAAAAGAAATGAACGCAATAGAATGTCACAGACCCGACAGGGGGTTGTGGTCTGTGAAAACCACAGTTGTGCTGGTGACATGGTGTTCCCAATATAAACCACAAAATGTTGTAGATCCAGTAATACAGCTAGAGCTTCCTTCTCCACCATACTATAGGGCAATTGGCACTTAGCAAATTTCCCTGAAAAATAACCGATAGGATGGTTCACCCCAATGTCATCCTCCTGCAGCAGCACAGCCCCTACACCAGCATCACTGGCATCAACCTCTATTAAAAGCCGTTTGACATGAAGTGGACCACACAAGCGCCATCTCTTGCCATAATAGTTTAGTAAGGGGTATGTCAGAAAGGAACTTAGCCTCCAAATGTTTACCTTTACCATGTCCTACAGCCTTCCCTAAATAGGAAATGATGCCTTTACCAATCTCACATTTTTATAGATTGAGTTCCAGATAGATTGCTCTAGTGTTTGTGAATGGGACTCCCATGAGTCAGAAAAGATCACAGTATCATCCAGATAAGTTGCACAATGGGAAACATCAAACAAAACCTGGTTTATTAATGAGAAGGATGGGGATCTTTGATTAAACGAGATGTTCCCCAAATGTATTTGTTTAACCAAAATTTGAGTTAACTAACCACCAAAGATCTTTGGTAAGCCAAGTGTTTATGGAGCATTATCCCCAAAAGTCTGTGATTAGCCTAGTGGTATGAAACCTTATACACAAATGTCCTTGTTTAAACCATGGGTGAGGAACCTGATCTCCAAAGGTCTTTAATTAGACCAGCAGTGAGCAACTTTGTCCTAAACGTTTTTGATGAGACCAGAGATGAGGAACCTTGCCTCCAAAAGTCTTTAATCAGACCAATGGTAAGAAATATTATTCTCAAAGGTCCTTGATTAGATCACGAGTGAAAAACATATCCTCATTGGTCTTTGATTAGATCAGATGTGAGGAACCTCTTCCCCAACATAAGTGGTGAAGGTCAGGTCGGGGAACCTGATTCACTGCAGTCTTTGATTAGACCAGTGGTATGAAACTTTATTCTCAAAGATCTTTGGTAGACTAGCATCGAGGAACCTCATCTCCAAAGGTCTTTAATTAGACCATCCATGAGCAACTTTATACTGAAAAGTTTTTGATTAGACCAGAGATAAGGAACCTTGCCTCCAAAGGTCTTTAATCACACCAATGGTAAGAAATATTATTGATTAGAACAGGAGTGAAAAACATATTCCCAGTGGTCTTTGATTAGATCAGATCCTAATGGTTTTCATAAGGTCATGGTTGAGGAATCTCAACTCCAAAGGCCTTTAATTGAACCAATAATAATAAACCTTATTCTTTGAGTAGACCAGCAGTGAGGATTCTTGTTTCCAAAAGTCTTTGATTAGACAGATGGTAAGAAACATTATTCTAAACGGTCCAGGAATAAAAAATAATCTCATCCTCAGTGGTCTTTGATCCTTGGATCTGATGAAGAAAGTGGTGAGGAACCTATTCACCAATGGTATGAAATGATCCAAGTGGTATGGAACCTCATTTCCAACAGTCTTTGATTAGACCAGTGTATGGACCCTCATCCCAATGGCTTGATTAGATCAGTGGTTAAAAACTTTATTCTGAAAGGTCTTTGATTAGACCAGTAGTGTACAAACCCATCCTCAGGACTCAGTGAGGAACCTCGTCTCAAAATGTATGTGATTAAACAAGTGATGAGTAACAGGGACTGTGGTGGGCTCGTGGTTACAGTACTATAGACCAGAAGGTCCAGGGTTCAAATTCCACCTCTGCTAAGCTGCCACAGTTGGGCTATTGAGCAAGGCCCTTAACCCACAATTGCTTGGATTGTAAGTCTGTATCAATTGTAAGTTGCTCTGGATAAGGGCATCTGCTAAATGTCATACATGTAAATAAATGCAACCTAAACAACAAACGGCTTTGATTAGACCAGTGCTATGGGCCCTCATCTGTAATGGGTTTCTTTAGGCCATTGGTGATGAATCAGCAGTTAACTTTTAATAACTTTGTCCTGAAAGTCTTTGATTATATCAATGGTAAGGAACCTTATCTCCAAACATGTTTAATCATACCACTGTTAAGAAACATCATTCTCAATGGTATTTGATTAGATTGGAACCTTGTCCCCAAATGTATCTGATTACCCAAGTTGTGAGGAAGATGTCTGATTAGACCAGTGTTATGGAACCTCATTTCCAATGGTCTTTGATTACACCAGCAGTATGGAAACTAATACCCATAGGTATTTCATTAGACCAAGTTTATGGAACCTCATCCCATAAAGGTCTTTGATTAGACCAGGTGTGAGGAACCTAATCACCAAAGCTCCTGCTCGGTCAGAGTGAAATGCTGCAGCAACTCCGTCTCTTGATGAGATTCCTTAGCCCTGAGGTGTGGCGCTGAATTAAATAATTCAGCTTCTGACTTGCAGAGCTGAGGTTCATCTGAGTTTCTCCCTCATTAGCTCTGAGTGAAGTGTACATTTATCAGCTCATGCTAGAAGAACCACGAGATTTACATAATGAAGAACGTTCCTGAGCTGGGTGTAAATCGGTCACAGCACATATTAACACCACCTGCTGATGAGACCCGTCTGGATTTATTATTAATATATATTATATATTATTAACGTGATATACTGCTGAATTATTACTGTATAGTCAGAGCCCGTTCTACATAATAAGCCACGCAAAGCACTGATTGAAGCTCAGCAGCCACCAGGGGGCCCTGTAACAATGGCTAGGTTATATTAACACACTGCTATTGTAGCACTTTTTTTTTTCTTCAAGTACCATTATATGGAAAAGTTTGCATACATTGTAAACATATTAGGGGAACAATATGGCATGTGCAAAGTTTTGGAACCCTTCCACCTCCACTACTGTTATTTATTAATATAATAATAATATTATATTAATTATATAATAATAATAACAACAACAACAATAATACATCACTATCCTTATCATGACAGATTGAGAGTGAGAGTAACCAATCAGGTCTATGGAAACAAGCCTAAAAGAGGCAAATTTGCTCCCAAAACAAACAAAAAAAAGCCCAAAACAGGCCACCTACTACAATATGTGAGAGCGTGACCACATGATCAGTTAAAATGAATAATAATAATAATACTACTACTGCTACTACTACTACTAATAATAATAATAATAAGTAATGTATATTTCCTTTAAATTTTACAGGCTGAACACAACCAACTTATTAAATACAGGAATATTGGAGAGAGAGAAAGAGACGAGATCGGGGAGCAAACCCAAATAAGCAACTACACTTTAGATACAAGCTCCAAAATCCTACAACCCACAGCGACCAGCGTTCATAAGTGACTTTATAGAAAAATAAGCCCAACGTTGCTTAGCCCTTTGTCAAATAATGCCAAGAACACACAAAAAGAATAATGCAGAGAGCAATGATTCAAACGTTTAAGAGAAAAGTCAGAGAGGCTGAAACTGAAAATGTACAAGTGGATGAACAAAGTGTGTAGAGAAACAGAAGGACTACAGTCTGAAATTGTAGAACTACAGAGTGCAGCATTATGGGAAGTGGAGCTGAGAGCCTGATGGTTATGTTTCTCCGTTCATAACCAGAAGTATCAGCTCGGCTTGAACCTGATGCGCTGCGGCACCGTGCCACTTTGATCACTTGCTTCAGCATGAAAGAAAAGCCCCAGCATACCTACGGGAAGAGCCTACAACCCCCTCCACCCGCTCCTATTACCCACAATGCAGCAGTCGGAATTTCTCCCACCAGAGGATGTTCAGACTAAAGAAGAAGCCACAATAACATGTTAAATAAATCATTTATAGAGATAATAAAGAGGTATTTAAGAGAAATTAGAACTTTTATATAAAGTATAGAAAAAAAAATCAGAAAATGGGATTGAGATGCAGACATATTAGTATAAAATGTATTAGAACCAGGACTGGAGAACCATTTAAAAATAATCAATATAAAATAATAACTAGAGCTATCTAAGAACAACTATAATTTTAGCCTAAAGCAACTTATTTACATTTAATTACATTTTTGTGCACAAGAAATCAAATTTAAACATTATTGAGGCTATCTGCAGTTTATTAATGTGTCCAGGTAGACGTGTCACTGATTTTTGAATCAATTATCTTGTAATTAAAGCTTTTACTCCACAGATTAACTGAACATAATCATTACCGAGACCTGTTATCACTCAGTAAAGTGATAAAGAAACAGGGCTTATATGATTATATTTTATAGTGAAACACCAGAGTTCGACAATTAAGAGCTGTGTCCTAATACTTTTGTACATTATATATATATACAGATAGATAGATATACACACACACTAACACACTATAATGTACAAAAGTATTAGGACACAGCTCTTAATTGTCAAACTCTGGTGTTTCACTATAAAATCAAGCACCTAAAGGCCATTCAGTCTGCTTTTACAAACATTTTAATCTAATTTTAATCTAAATATCTGTTGGTGGAATATTCTCCCAGATATTTCACCATCACATGTGAGGGGTATTATTGAAAAGTGGATGTGTTTAGAAACCACAAAGTTTTAGACCATGTAAATTTACAGTGTGTGGGTGCCCATTGTTGAGACTCTTATAAAATGCATAAAAGCAGAATCCCAAACCCCTTCTTAAAAATTAACAACAGCACTAAAGCTGGGCACCGAGCGCTTCATGCTACATGGGTTTAACTAAACACCAAGCACCATGGAGTGGTGTAGAGGACAGTAGCACTGGACTCTGGAGCAGTGGGAACGTGTTAGTTGGAGTGATGAATCAGGCTCCTCAATCAGTCTGATGGGTGACTCTAGATTTGGCGAGGTGGGGTTTTTGGCGAGTCAGGGTTTTTATCTGGGTTTTGGCGAGTCTGGATTTGGTGATTCCAGGAGAACATTACCTGCATGACTCTGAAGTTTGGTGGAGGAGTGATAATGCTATGGTGCTGTTTTTGGGCCTCTAAGTTCCAGTGAAAGGAAACATTAATGCTTCAGCATAACCGAGATATTTTGGACAATCGTAAACTTCTGACAGCGTGGGAACAGTTTGGGGAGGGACCTTTTCCGTCCATAAAGGCATGGTTGGGTGAGTTTGCTTTGCTTTGGTTTGGACCCCCATCAAACAGATTTGGGATGAACTAGGACAGAGATTGTTAGCCAGGCCCTCTCGTATCAACGTCAGTGTCTGACCTCAAAAATCGCTGAATGGATGAAAATCTAGACAGTCACAGTCCAAAATCTTGTAGAAAGCCTCCCAGAAGAGTGGAAGCTGTTGGAGCTGCAAACCCCATATTAATGCTTATGGATTTAGAATGAGATGTCAGAAATGTGGAGAATGTGGAGGTGTCTCAATACTTTTGTTCATATAATGTATGGAAGAAAGCTGTTAGTTTGATTACATTGCCCTAATTGCACATGGTAGTGCAATTACTCCCAAATTAACTAACTTAAATAAAGTAGTGACTATTAAGATTCATCAAAACACAATTATCTCAAACTGTTATGACTCTGATAGTCAGGCCTTTACCTGCTTAAAACATATTTACTTTTGAGTCTTTATGAATGTAAACTGCACTTAATGTTGCAATCTCTGGCATCAACGTGGCATTTTCACCCAGATCAGATCCTGTGTGTAAATAAGGGGTAGAAACCAGGGGTTTTGCTGGTACACAGCACACAGAGGGAGAGGGCTGAGGGAGGTACAGTGTGACTCTCAGATCTGACGCAACCAAGAGAAATAAGAGAGGCACAGGACAGCGTGTAGGACAAAAGAAACTCTGCATGTCAAATACAAGCTGCATTAATCTCACCGGACCAAAAAAGTCGCATGTCAATTGTTTGTTCTTCCTATTAGTTACATTTGCTTCACAGACAATGAGGGGTTGTGCTTTACAAGGGATCCCCTTTCCGCCAAGTTGCAATGAGTGGAGATAAAACGGAAACGATGAAAGTAAGCAAAAAAGGGAAGAAGTGAAAACATACATAAATAAATGAACAATAAATTGAACAAAGAACAATAAATGAAAAACATACAAGGGAAAAATTGAATGAAGTGGAAAGGAAACAGATAAGAAAAGATAAAAGAAAAGGAAAAGAACCGAAAGCATTCAAACATTCTCGATAAATAATTCTTCCACAACGTAACATCCCTACTTGTACAGTCCTCCACGAAAGTCAGCAAGCTGCTGAAACCATGATCGGCATTTTCTGATCTTAACCGAAGCTCTTCAAGTATTACTCCACCACATTCACACGCAACGACGGCAACATAAAAGTAAAAGACTGCTGAAATGAATTCTAACCAGTTTATAAAATCTTTCCCGTTTCTGGAAAAAGAAACGGAAGGTCCAGATGCACAACTGAACCAGACCAGAAGTAGATCAGAGTCTGTAATAGTACAAATCATACAAACCAAATCTTAGAGAATTTAAAGGATCACCACTATTCCTCCAGGTTTTAATAATGCATTGGAGAGTTCTTAACCCAAATCAAAACACCTTTTCCATGACCACGAGATATGTCCTTTGTAAAGCTCGTTTAAGAAATAAGAAGGTACACGTTGCTCCTACTAGGGTCAAATGTATTAATCAGCTGTAACACTTGCATTTGAATCCAAATGGTGACTTTTTTGTGATTTTTCATAAAATCACATGGTACACATCTACTAGAGTATGCAGAATACTCGTGAAAATCGAATCAGGGCTCGTTCCTTGGGGGCACAATTACAGTTTAATGACTGACATCTCAGTTCCTATGAAAGGCGAGTTGTGGGCATCAGCATTAGTCACCGAGGAAAAGAGGACAGATGCTGGGCATTTCTGGAACGGTTGTGACTAATGACAGTCCTTATTCTTCACCTTCTCTTCCTTTCATATATTATCTCTTACGCACTTTGGCAGGCGGTTTGTCATCTTTGCTCGACCTTCCAAAAGACTTTATATATTTTAAGAACCATGTTAGCACAGGACTGCAGAACAGAAGGTCTGAGGTTCAAATTAAACCTTGTTGGGTTCTTGAGCATGGCCCACAGTTGCTGGGGTTGTACAATGTAAGAGAGTGTGGCTAAATGATTCCATATGAGCCACAAAAACAAACATAGGACCACTGTATCATTCAATCAGGGAACGTCAGACATTACAACACAACTTGATAAATATAAATGTATTATCAGCTTTTGTTTTCAGGCCGGATTGTAGCACGATTAAACACAGCTATGCTCTGGATTTTAATTTTCTGTTTTCTCTATTCAGCTGAATTAGATCCTTAGAGGAAAACCATTCTTTAATCAAGTGGTCTCATATCGTTCTGCACATTCTTTTAGCGCTAACGGACCCGTGCTACATCTCATAAAACCATAAAGACTCTCCACAATAAAGCGGCAGTGATTATTTTCTCTCGTGTAGCTCAGAGCCGATGAAGGAGAACTCTATTAGCGGGAAAGAAATCTAGAAAGTGGCGAAGAAACGGTGGGTTTAGTTTCATTAAATTAGCATCCCTCCAAAGCCGTTTTGTTCTGGACCTGATGATCTCAGAGGCCCAAATCACATCATGTGATTGTTTTCCATCATGCACAGATGCTAGATTAAATCGGGACAGTTTGAGGTTTAACAATCTCTAGACTTTCACTAGTACAACAGTATGGAAAAAATTCAGGACTAAAAATAGTGTACCAGGGTCTAAAGGCTCAGTTCTAATCAGCAGAAGGTTGTCACTCCAAATAAAGAGACTCCACACCTGGACCAAATGGAAATGAAAAAGGCTGGATGGAAAATCAACAGAATGAAACCACAAACACAACGCGCAAGACTGATGGTAGTAAGAACAAAACCAAGATTACTAATTCTACAGAACAGACAGAGTACAGTAAGTCCCCTAGATATGAATCAGTTCCGTTCCGAGAGTGGGTTCGCATGTATAAAGGTTCGTAATTCCAACATGTTTAGCTTAAGAGTCTCCAACACCTGATATCTCTTACTTTCATTTTAGTGTCCTAAAGCAATAACTTTACAAAAAGGAGGTATATCCTCTACACTTAATGTACTGGACTTAGTTCAGCTGCATTCGCATTCGGTTAGTTGCATTTCCTTTGTTTGGTCTGAACTGAGTACGTTTCGCTTCTGTGTGTTTGTGCGCTGTTCCCGCTTCCTTGTGCTCGTATCACGCTGTTCCTGTTTGTTGTGTTTTGGTGTGTGTGTGGACTCTGTATATCCAGATCTTAGTTTCGTTATTGGACTCGGTTCTTCAATGTTTTTCATTTTCTTAATAAAGTTCTGCTCTGTACCGGCTTCTAGTGTTCATCTCCCGCTTTCTGCCCGAGCATGGCAGTCAGTAACACGACCACTTAGTAATACAGACCGAGTAAACAACAACGTTCTGCTCACCTCTGTTAAGTGCCAGAGATGGGAACTAACCTACCACGCTGGCACGCTTTTTAGCTTTGCACTCTATTAAATAAATTTCAATGTACTGCTCAGGCACATTAGCATCTTTGGAAGTTCATTATTCGAAGGTTTGCAGAACTGACATGTATTATTTATGTGCAGTTTATAATGCATTAATAAATAGACTTGTACAGATTTTTTTTGGAATAATGCTAACAAGGTCTGAAAAACAAAAGAATCAGTTAATTCACATCTCGTTTTCATTCTAATTTAGGGCGTGTTCAAACTCAGCATTTCAAGTGGTCTCAGCTGGCTGAGTCAGGGTTTCCTTTTCATACAGAAAACAAGCTCAGACCCCTCTAAACAAACTGAACTGAGAGCGGTTCGCTTGGTGAGTTTATCCCTTGAGTCATGCCTTGTGAAAGAAAAATGGCAGCGTTTGGTTTTTCACATCAGTTTTCTTCTCGTGGTACGAGAATGAAAATAAAAGCCTCCTGGCTTTTTCTCACTATTTAATTTGCAGTTTCTTTCACTTTGCACATGGACTCAGAGCCTCTGACGCTCTTATTTCTCTTCAGTCAGTCTGACATGTCAGAGTTGAGTGAATCATCTTAATCAGTCTAGCCTGAGGTTATGGATTTGAAGCTCGAAGGATTTGTGTTTGGCTCTCAGCGTGGACCCTGTTAAAATAATAACACAACATCCCTCTCTCCCAGAGGAATCCAGCCCTGCATAAACAGGCCTCCTCTGTCCCAGTCCATCCCCCTGGTGACATGCTCTCATCATGTCCCACAATCCCGCTGGGAGGAACAGGATTTAGCACTCGCTCGTCCTGGGTCGCTTTGATTAGGACGGATTAGACATCGTACAGTGGGGAGGGAAATGTACCGACGACAGAAACGTAATCCTACACTTGATCCTTAAACTACGCGGGAAACTGTATTCTCATTTGCATCCGTGGGTGCCAATACTTTTGGTTTGCCTTGTTGGAAGATCACCAGTGAGGGAGGGGCCGCGGTATGTCGTGTTTTAGTAGGGTTCATGAGTTACCATCCTGGAGGGACCATCCTGGGACTCACACAGTCACACTTCCTTTAAATCCCACGAGGTATCATGTGGTACAGCCCTAATGCACTGTGAGTGTTTGCTGGTCTCTGGAGGGGATCACGCAAGCTGAGGATTATGGGAAATTTCATTAAGACCCTGAGCTACCCATCTAATAGTGCCCACACAAATACACACCAGAGCGCGGTGTTGGAGTTCATTATTTAATGCACCAGAGGCTGGTCTGTCTGTAAATGATGAATCCACCCCCACATTTTGTGCTTGGCACGGTCCACTAAGATACCCACTGGGCTCAGTACTATGACTTATATTAACTGTAATGCAAATGCACCAACAGCAGCTCGAACCACTGATACAAGGCAGGATGGATCCATCATTTTTTCATCTGAATGTCGCAGCAGAGATCGAGACTCAACAGACCAGGGGACATTTTTCCAATTTGCAATTTTCCAGTTTTGGTGAGCCGATGTGAATTGTAGCCTCTGACAGTATTGGCACATAGTTTGGTCTTCTGCTGCTGTAGCCCATCTGCTTCAAGGTTCAGTTGTACCGAGTGGTTATTTGACATACTGTTACCAAAGCATTTTCACCCACAGAACTGCCCTCACAGGATATTTTCTCTTTTTCAGACCATTCCCTGTAAACCCCAGAGGTGGCGCTGTGAAAATCCCAGTAGAGCAGCAGTTTCTGAAATACTCTCTAAGCAAACCACGGTGTGCTCAAAGTCACTTAAATCACCTTTCTTTCCCATTCTAATGTTCGGTTTGATTCAGCAGCTCATCTCAATCAACTCTACATGCCCAGACTTCCTGTGGTTTGGGACAAGACCCCAAAACTATTTGTCTCGCCTCATCTCCATTTATAAGCCTAACCCTGGAGCATTTCACTAGCGTGCCTGCACTGTTATAGCTATTTGTACGAGAGGAATAAAACTTGAATTTGAGCTCCATCTCTTAATTCCTGCCCACATTCATCCTCTAGTCAATTCAGTCATGTTTGATCTAACAGATAATGTTACGGCTCTAACCACGAGAGACTTCCTGAAGGCTAATTTATAGCAAAGGCCTTTCTGAAGTATTTGTACTCGTTCATAACAGACACGCCTTCATAATTTAGTTCAGATCGGCTCCGAAAGGACCAGTGACTCACACTCCGGCTGAAGCTCTTTATTTACATCAATACATGGTCTTTGTGGAAGTGCATCATGGTACGAGACAAGGAGATTTCTGAGAAAGAGCTGATGCTCATTAGGCTGGGAAAGGTTACAAAGCCGTCTCTAAAGAGTCTGGACTACACCAGTACACAGTCAGACAGACTGGGTACAAATGGAGGAAATTCAAGACCATCCAACAAAGATCACTCCAAGAGGTGTGTAACAGCCCATGAGGGTAACCTCGAAGCAACTAAAGGTCCCTCTCACATGTTATGTTAATGTTCATGAGTCCACCATCAGGAGAACACTGAACAACAATGGTGTGCAAGTGCAGTTTGGTAAAGATCACATCGACAAGCTTGAGAAATAGGGCTGTAACGATGAATCTCGATGTAAAAATTGTTTGTTGGCGTGGTTTTCAGTTTAAGACCGCGCTTATGTTATTTACATGTCTAGTTACTTAAACTCTTAATTGCTGGGGACTGCAGTTTTTTGTTTAAAAACTCGTACAAGAAAATGTGCATTGTTCTGCAGTGTTTGCATTTCGGAAATAACAGAGGAATACTATGAAAAAATCGAATCGTGAGAATGTGAGGAAGCCCACCAACATCCCAGAGTTGAAGCTGTCCTGTACGGAGAAATAAAGGGAAATAAAGGGAAATTCCTTGTTTTGAATCACAACCAGCTACAATAATCTGCATCAAAGCTCAGAGATGTGAAATAAAAATCTGAAGAGATCGAAGCTGTGTAGAAGAGGGCATCCTAGTGCAGGGTAAAATCAAACCGTCTGCTGGAGATGAACCGGCGCTATTTCGCTGCTTTATCTCTCCAGCTCAGAGAGAAAGAGAGAGAGAGAGAGAGATGAAAGAGGGTCAGGACAGAGGTACTTTTGCATTTGCTTTGAAAATAACTTTTTATTTTATCTTCACACAAACACACACGCACACACACACACACACATATGGAGGGCCTCATGCTGTGCTGTTGTGCTGCCTGACCCTTTGTTGGCATATGCCGAAGCTCCGAGTGTTTTCTATAAAGCCACGCTCTGTGAAGCGCACCATGCTAATGCCAGATGCTGGCGGCTTTATTCTGTACCACCCGCTGAGAGACTCCGAATCACTTCTGATACAGGAAGCAGACATGACAAACGCTTCTGTAATTAACACGAACTACCTGAGACCGGTGTTTAGTCTGGCTTACAGTATACAGAACTGCTGTATTATAGTCTATGGTTTTATATTCTTAGTTTTATTATACTCTTCATATAATCATTGACAAAAACATAAGGTACCCAGATAGAAATGTTGGACTGCTACAAAACTCAGCATGCAGTGCTGTCTCAGGCAGATATGTAAATGATTCCAGAAGAGAGCATAAAAGTGCTTCCCCTATAGAGCTGCCCTATAAAAAGGCTCTCAGAGGCTACTTTTGAGTAGTGTACCTCTTGGAGAGAGATCGTAATACGGCACACAGTGGACAGACTTTGAGACGGGGAGCATCACTGGACCGAGTGAAGCATGAAGGTCGTTCTGATAAATCGCCTGCACCTGGGCCATTCTGACCTAGCTGTTAGGAGGTGTTGGAAGCAGTTATTTTATGGGGGCACACATGGTGAACAGGCTTCGGATGGCCCAGACAGACCCCCAGTAGAGAGGTCGTTTGAGCAGCTCCTACAGTTTTGTTATCCACCATCCAGACACAGGGGGCACCTTCACTACACACCCCTGTCTCTGCCCGGACCATTTCTAGGTGCTTGGCAGAAGGAAATTTGTTGTCACAGCGCCCATTAGATGTCCTGCCTTTGTTTGCAGTGATATCATGAACAAGAAACCTGGATTGTTACGTACTGGAACCGTTTGGTCTTTAGTGATAAATCCAGGTTCTGTTTGGGATCTGACAACAGTCGGGTTCGAGTATGGAGGTCTGGTGGTGACGCTTCAATCCTTTGCTGTGGAGCGCCACACTGCCCCACTGCTGGTGTGATGATCTGGGGAGCCATCGCATATGACAGTGGGTCACCTCTAGTAGTGATACGAGGGACACTAACAACTCAACGATATGTGCAGGACATCCTGTGGCCACATGTGTTGCCTCTCATGGCAGGGCTTCCAACTGGCATTTTTCAGCAGGTTTCCCAAGAATGTCTCCTCCAGATTGTAACACTTCCTTGGCCTGCCCAGGGTGCCAGATTTATCACCAACCGAGCATTTATGGGAATAGATGGGACACCAGCTTTAGAAAACTATGAGTGTGCAGAATGTACAGACCCAGCTGTGGGCAAATGTGTCGTAGAGGCATGTCTATTAGTCAGTGATCGCTCGCCAAGAGGTACACTACCCAAAAGTAGCCTCTAAGAGCCTTTTTATAGGGCAGCACTATAGAGGAAGCACTTTTATGCCAATTTGTGGTAAGACCCAGTCTCTAATCGGACCACACCTGTAACTGTTTACATATCTGCTTATCCTAGACAGAACTGCATGCCGAGATTTCTGGCAATCCCACATTTCTATCTGGGTGTGGGGTTTTTTTGTCATTGAGTGTAATATTACTGTCACAGTAGGAGACTAGTTTGGACCTAAGCACCGAGTGACACTGGCTTCTCCTTCTGGGAGCACTGGAGTGAAACCAGACCTTATGGGAGCCCCAGAGAAGAAAGATCCTCCCTTATTATTATGAAACACATTTTACAGAGTAAATAAAAGTAAGTATTCATATAAGCGAAAGAGAGTGAGTGTATAACTGATGAATCATGATTTAGGTTCAACTCAATTAAAGTCATTTTTAGTTCATGCAGTACTTTTAACAAAAAATACATCCAAGATCCAAATGAGGTGACAGTGGCAAGGGTAAAGAATAAGAATAGATGTAAGGTATTATAGGAACCGACCTTGGCAAAATACAAATACAGAAACTCATCTTCCTCTGGGTGAGACCGGAAAGTAATACAGGTCACACAGGGTATACTGCTACAAGGGAATATTGTTTCAGTTTAAGGTTTGTTTAAAGGACACAAACAAAAGATAAATCACTACTATCTCAAAGCAGCTTCATAAAAGCCAAGAGTTTCGATTCCAGGGGAGCAGTGATCAAGAAAAACTCCCAGAGATGCACAAGAAAGAAATATCAAGAGGAAACAGGGCTACTCACGACAAATCAAGATGGACATGTGGAGAACCTGCCAATTTCCACACTGAATCCAGAGGCCAGAATCAAACCCAGGTTCCTGGAAGTGGTTTATATTTGAATTGTTTTCCTTTCCCCTCGTAACTATGTAAGTACGTTTCAAATCCCTCTCCTGCGTCACTCACACAAAACAAACTCTAACTCAGCTGCACTGCGGTAAGCTTACAGCTTGTATTCCTATCATTGTGAGGACCTTAACCTGATCACATTGACAATATCAGTGCAGCTAATTAATGCTACACCTACACCTTGTGGGGACACCTGGTCCTCATGATGAAATCTAAACCTGACACAAACACAAACGCCGAGTGGTGCACAGTGATGAATGGTGCCAGCAGTGTGCCCTCAGGTTGGTACAAGTGGCTACAAATTTCAGTTGAATTGTTTTCCGCTTCCAAGCCGCAGTGCATTCTGTCTTCATTCCTGCACCACTGCGCTCCCTCCTCCCTCCTTCATTCTTCCTTCTTTCTTTTTTATAGCTCCGAACATTTTATTATGGCCACCCTCTATAACTTCTCCCTCTCTATTAAAAAACTTTTTCTCTTAAACTATATCCTCTATTCGTCCATTTAAAATAGACTTACGCTCTGGCGAAAAAGTTAAGAGGTCACTTAAAAAGTATTTTAATATCGGCCACCAACTTGTGTTCTGTCACCAAATAGTCAATCAGTGCTGATAATGTGACGTTAAATAAAAAGTAATAATAATAAAAAAACCTGCAAGCGTAGGTAACTTTTATTAGAAAACAGAACAGGTAAGCTCTTAAATCTCGTGTTCAGAGTTTGTTACGCTGCAGGGGCTTACACTTCGGCCATCTTTGCTGTTGGATATGCCAAAAGCACCAGAAGCGACAATGTTTGTAAGTGAGATTTTGGTCAAACAGAGAAAAGTAACCAACTAATAACGTTGAATTTTCTCCGCAACAACATTCCAAAAAAAAAGGTTGGGACGGCGCACTTTAGGTCTCGTGACGGCCCGGTAATAAAAACTAAACAATGATGGATTTCAAACAGGTAATTATAATCAGCTTTTTACCAAAAGCAGTCTCCTTAAATAGTGATAGAACCCAAATGGGCAAGGGAGATTCCTTTATCAAACCTTTATCAAGCCTCACATACGAGTTACAGTCACAGATACCACAAACGTTTACTGTGCTAAAAAAAGAAGCCCTTATGTTATACATGTCCGGAAAGCGGCGCTGGGAGGACCATCAGACAGTGGGGAAGGGGATGTCTCAGACCCAAGTATAACAGTCCAAAACAGCTCCGTCATGGTTACGTTTCACATAGGCTGTGGGTTCCACTCTGCGACACCAGAGGGCGCCGTCACTGGTTCTAGTGCGGCATTTATAGACTATATAACCGGCGATTCTGCGTATGATTTGCGAGGTCTTGTTCAGTTGTAGTAGGTAGGATTCTGAAGTGTTCTTGATTATTGGCATGTTGGATTTCTGGTACACAAACTCTATTTGGCTTATCGGCTACCGGCTTTGTTTTTAAGCCCCAAGGCTGTGTTTGTTATCCATCACTTGGATTACTGGTTTTCACCCTGGACTGGTAAACCCGTTTACGATTTCTAGTCACCCCACCCCCCCCTTCCCTAAATAAACCCGGCACCTGATTCAGGGCTACCGACCTGAGTGTATCGTTACAGATATGGGGTCGGGTCAGGGCCTTGGTTAAAGGGTCAGTAAACACTTCTGTGATTGCAGATTAATGCAGAGGAAAAGTACCCTGGAGATTTTTAGAGCACATGAGCCCCTTCACACGCCATCTTTATCAGGGACGCCCAGGCATTAAACAAGACAAAAAACAAACAAAAACACACATGCTGCACAAATTACAAAGGCATGGCTGTGGAAGAAGAGAAGAGGGTACGGGTACTGAACTATAACCGCCTGCAGTCCTGGCCGGCCCCCAGTAGAGACTGTGGGAGAATTTAACAAACAGAAAAAATGTGACAATGAGTAGTATAGACGAGCTTGATTGAATTAATTATCTCATCCGAGTGTTTTGTGAGTAAATAGAATGAAAGGAGTGCTTCAGTGTGTGTAAGTTTTGTTGTAATGCCTCTTAAGCAGAAAAAAGCAATTAGGAATTACAAGAGAATGGCCAACCATGCCAATGGATCTCCACTATGTACATTCAAGAATGCCAAACCTGAATGCCAGACGAGCAGCTGATGCAGGTTAACCTGATCTAGGTTTTCAAGTGCATTCTTTAACCAGCGGGGGAAAAAAGAAGAAAGAACCGAGAGAAAACAAAAAAAAAAAAAAAAAAAAAAAAAAAAAAAGAAAACGAACAAGGGGGGCCAGGAGGGGGGGGGTGCAGGAGGAGGGTGAGGGAGATGGTGAGGGGGGGGACGGGGTGAGAGCAGCGGGAGGTTTAGTGCTGGGTGTGGTAGTGGTTTATTTAATCAGGGTGGAGTGAAAGAGTGGGGGGGGTTGTATGGGTTATAGTTGGGTGGTATTAGAATGTGGGAGTGTCTGGTAGTGTGTGCATGTATGTGTGTTTTAAACTGTCCGCGTTGTGTTACAGTTGTGGAAGTATTAGTGTGTGTGGGGAGGTGTTTATTAGGGTTGAAGCATATATTAGCCTTATTTGCAGTAAATGGGTGAAATGGAAACATTGAAAGATAAGAGGAACCTTGAACATGAAAAGCAGGTAACGGTCGTGTGTGTGTCTGTGATTGTGTGTGTGTGTGTCGTGTGCTGTGTGGTGTGCGTGTGGTGTGTGTGGGGAGAGAGGTGAGAGAAGAATAACAGAGTAGGTGATGCTTTTGGCCGGAACAAACAGGAGAAAGGAGAGAGAGAGAGAGAAAGAGAGAGCGAGAGAGAGAGGAGAGAGAGAGAGAGAGCGAGATGAGAGCACACACACACACACCAACACACACACACACACACACACACCACACCACAAACACACACACAGCTAAAAGGAACTCCTAAAAAACAGAAAAGTGTAATCCCTCTGCCCGAGACCTCAGCTGTGCCAGGATGGACATATGTTAACATGCATTAGTAATACTGAACTAATTCAGCCGCTGTGTGTGTGTGTGTGTGTGTGGTGTTGGGGTGTGTGGTGTGTGTGTTGTGTGTAGCTGTGTAGAGTTGGACTTGTATATTTTGAGGATTAAACAATGCTATAATACACTCAAACTACACAAGTGCACAAAGGCACGCGCACACAACACACACACGCACGCGACACCACCACGCGCAACACACGCAAGCCACACACATCGCACGCACACACACACACACACCCACAAACACACGGGGCAAGTAACTCACCCTCATGGCGTTACTTCATGTCCTGAGCAAACAGGACTACCACATGATCTATGACACTGAATCTTACCCATGTTCAGCTCTGAGGAATCTGTACCCAAATCATTACAAACGGGTTGTACTGATCCACCAATCAGTTAATAGTTATTGATCATCCTCGTTTCTGAACACCTTACACCTCCCTCCAACACACTCCCTTCTCCCATTTATTATCATCATACTTGGGTACAACGACATTTAGTAAAACACACAGTTAGTGTAGTGCACGTTTTAGTATTTGTACTTTGAGAGCTTGATCATGGTCCTAATTTAGATTTTGTTTTATTTATTCTTTCTGCAAAAATCAGACTTGTTTCAGTTTTAATTATTCTCATTTTTTTTATTTCTACAACATTTTGAATCAACAGCAAGGTTTTTTTTGTAGTTTTACTGTTATTCATTAAAATGCTTAGTTCATTTTAGTACAACATTTACATCATTTAATGCGAAATATCTTTGCTTTGCGGTTTTACATTAGATAAAACTATAATGCAGCTCACTCAGATGAACAATCCCAAATCAGGAAGGGACAGTATGGAAAATGCATAGAAAAATAAACAGTTTCTTAAATGTCGTTTGACTTTTATTTCATTGCAGACGGTATAAACCCAAAATATTTTATGGCTTTTTCATGTCTTCATTTGGTAATAAACCTCCATTCCTGCATTTCAGGCCTGCCACACATTCCAAACACAGTTGGGACAGAGACAATTTAGGGCTAGTAATGAGAAAAAAAAAACTAAATAATGATGTGATTTGGTCCAAAAGCAGTATCCAGGAAAGGCTGAGTCTTTGAGAAGTAAAGATGAGCAGAGGATCTCCAGTTGTGTAAGAAACTGATTGTTTAAAGACATGTTCCTCTAAGAAAGGCTGGAAGGGATTTATATATTCCTCCCTCTACAGAGCATAATATCATTAAACCATACAGAATCTGGAGGGGTTTCCTAAAAAGCCTAAACTGAAGGGGGTGAAGGGTGATCTCCGCTCCCTCAGACGGCCACTGCAGCAAGAACAGTCAATTCATCAATAAGATGATAGAAACCACATGGACAAGGGATTCCTTATCAAAACCTTGACCAAGCTCTACAATACAGAGTTACATTCACAGATACCACTTACAACGTTACTTTGCTAAAAAGAAGCCTTATGTTATAACCATGTCCAGAAGGGGCGTCGGCTTCTCTGGGCTCGGAGGATCTGGGATGGACCATCATACAGTGGGAACGGGGATTGTGCTCAGACCCATCAGTATCACAGACCTTTGGGTCGGGTCAGGGCCCTTGGTAAAGGTCATTTCCACTTCTGTGCTGCAGCATTAATGCAGAAAAGTACCCTGAGTTTTAAAGCAACATGAGTTGCCTTCAAGACGCCATCTTTATCAGGGACGTCCAGCATTTTTGTTTTGGGTTTTGGTTTAGGTCTGATATTATTTTCATAACAATTGCTGTAATGCATGTTATTTCATTTAATTTCACAATGCACCCACTTTAGTTTTAGTTAGGGCCAAACGCCTCTGAGAGAGATCCAGCTAATATAGCTGATATATTTTAGATTTTTTAGGTTCAGGATCAGGTATTAGGATTTTATTTGCAGAGACCCCTCCGAACTCTCCTGGGGAGGGTAAAACAAAAAACTATGTCCCGCAGCGCACAGATCTTTCGTTTAACCGCAAAAGCTAATGACACCGAACCACGGAGCTAGCTCTGACTGTGTTACTATAGCAACGCCTCTGCTCTCACCATCGGTTCTACAGAGAATGAAACGAACATCAGCCCTGGTTCTCTCTCTATTTCTCAGAATCCAATCACTGACAGCCAAGAACAGTTTCTATTTTATCAATCAAAAACTAAACCACTCGGAGCATTTCCATTTAAGATCAGACTGATTCATAGTTTAGCTTTTTAAGAAAGAGAACTCTCCTCGTTCTCAGTTAATGATTAAACCTCTCCTACTCCTTCTTCTTGTAGTTCAAACAAACATTTGTTCATGGATTCGATTTATTTGTTTAGTTATGGTCGCACCGTCACACCAGCAGCAGCAGCCTGAACCGTCGGTACGAGGCTGGAGGGATTGACATTGTTTACACCAAATTCTGACTCTACAATCTCAATGTCGCTACCAACTGTAGCCCATCTGCTTCAAGGTTCAAGGTGTTGTACGTTCAGAGATGTTCTTCTGCACACTTCGGTTGCAAACAAAATTTCAAACTTGCATTGTTCCCTCCATAATCCTCTTTTCCACTGATCTTCATTCCAGTCTTTGTCAGCTTTAGTATCTTAACGTTTTCACCCCACGTGGTTTCTTGGCTGCTACCCTTCCAAAAACACTCTTCCTGCTCAAGCTTCTTCAGACTGTAGAGGGATCAACTTGGCATCCCAGATGCTGCTACTGGTCAAGGGTAAGGGGCGCTCACTCGCTCTTTCTTTTTCTTTCTTCTCGAAAGTCATCTTTTCAGTTTTTCTCTTTTTCCTACTGGTCCCTCACTTCCATCTTTGCTCCCTCCCTCTTTCCTTTTTTGTTCTTTCTTTCTTACCTTTTAACAATCTTTCTTTTAGAACTTACCCACTGATTCTTTCCCTCACTTCTTGCTTTCTTTCTTTCTTTCTTTCTTTCTTCATAAACGTCATCTTTTCTGTTTTTCTCATGTGCTCACTCACTTTTTTTAAGGGCCATCTTTCATTTGTTTCCTCGTTGTCCCACTGGATCTATCCCTGACTTCCTTCTTTCCTCCCTTTCTCTTCCTTCCTTCCTCTTTTTTCTTTCTTTCTTTCTTAAGATGTTGAACACAAACTCTGCGATGAAAAAGCTGTGAAAGTTTTGGCTTCTCTCCTGGATGAGTGGTAGAACCTTTAGAGTTTACAGCTCCTTTATCCCTGCATGTGCAGATGTTATGCCATGTTTAGGTTCATTCTGTGGTATTTAGATATGTTGAGGATGATGAGGTAACTCTCATGGTTCACATGCACTGTGGTAATAAAAGCCCCGACACAAGCTTTCAGAAAGACGTAACCTGGAGCCACCAGTGAGAAAGAGTCACTGGCCTGGACCATGTCTTACTCCTCCCGGCTTACACTAACTGTGGATGTGCTCTGTGTGATACGTACTGATTGAGGACGGGTGTGTAGGCCGATCGGTCCTCATCGATCACGGACACCATCAGCGTGATGAGTTTGGGCCAGTACTCCAGGTTCTTTATGGAGGGTCCCTGCTCCTCACGGGGCAGCTCCTGCTTCTTCGACTGCAAAGGGAAACGGATTAATACAGTTACACCCGTCCCCACGGCTCACCTTCATCGTCCCACTATCATCCTCTTATTTTCTTCCAGCAATGATTTAAATCATTCATGGTCCCTCAGTAACTCCAGCTCAAAGTTTCCATCACCCAATAGGAGCAGTGCATGTTCCTCCTAGCAAGAACGGGGCAGTGCTTAATCTGGATCGCTCGGCGTGTTACCTTCCCCAAAAACTCATTTGGAGCTCGATCAATAATGCAGGTAGGTGATCGCCTGCAGTCCTCATACAGCTCATCGTCAGCTCTCATTAACGGGTGATGCCACTGATCTATCACCACTAACTTTGGGCATGACTTGGTTTGGTATACATCTTCTGCACTGGCACAGGTGGCATTTACAAAAGGGTTCTCAGTAGCAGATCCAGCGTAAAATCTGAAACTCAGAGGAGCAGATGAAGCTGGACTCAGCCAGATCAACTCTTTCTGTCTTTCTTTCTTTTTCTCTTTTCCTGTTTACTATCTATTTCTTTACTTTCTTCTTCAATGTTTTAAGTTCTTGTGTTTTTCGTTTTTTCCTTCTTTCTTTTTGAATGTTGTCTGTTCCTGCCTATTTTTCTTTCTTTCTTCTTCAATATAATCAATTCCTTGTTGTTTTTCCATCACTGGTTCTTTCCCTCAATTCTTTCCTCCCTCCCTCTTTCTTTCTTTCTTTACTTTCTTCTCAAACGCCCTCTTTTCCATTTTTCTAATTTTACCCGCTGGTTCTTTCCATCACTTTTCCTTAATTAATTAATTCCTTCCTTCCTTCTGGAATGTAATCCTTTCCTTTTTGTCTTTCTCTCACTGTTTTTCTTTACTTTCTTCTCAAATGTCATATTTTCCATTTTTCTAATTTACCCACTCGTTCTTTCTGTCACTTCTTTCCTTTCTTTCTTTTAATCTCTCTTTTGGAGAGAGAAAAATGTTAATTTTTTATCATATAGCATTTATTTTTATCCCATATAAAACAGTGGACATGAAAAAGACACTCAGAGAAACACAGGCTTCAGCGAGTGTCTATTATCCCTGTGTCTGGGGCTTTAAAGCAAATTATAACTACAGTCCCACCAAGATTAGTCAGTCGTTTAGACTCTTTGTTTTGTAACTGTTTTTTAAAAAGGAGGAGGTTCTGCCACTTAAATACCAGTTATGGGTTAAAACCTTTCCGTTTGGATTGTGGATGCTTATTTCTTATAAGTTTAAGTTTACGCTGGGACTATGTTTGTGTCACGATGGGCACCTCTGCCCTTCTTGTGCTACCACAGACCCACCTTGGTGGTCTAGCATTGGGAACTGGAGCTCAACCAACTGAGCCAACTGCTTGTTTGATGCCAGTCTGCCAGTCTTGGGTTGAGTCCAAGTTCTGTCTGCTCCTCTGACAAATACCCTTAACTTACAACTGTTTGGACTGTAAGTCCGTAGCTGTTCTAAGTCGCTCTGGATAAGGGCACCTGCCAAACGATTAAATGTAAGTGTAGTTATTAGCTTGTGATTTATTCGTTAAGGCAGGCTGTGTTCGTCTTTTATTGGCTCTCACATTATTTTAGGTTATGTTTCACACCCAATTAATGGAGCTTGACTCAAACGTTACGTTTGACTTGTCACACCAGCACTGTGCACCAAAAGTGATACTGAGCTACAAGGCCAGATGTCATCACGCTGTAAGCCAGCCAAGAAAGTGTCAACAAAAATCAATGAGACTCCACACAGGATTACATCAGCTCCATACTGTATGGTGCAAAAGTTTGAGACTCCCTCACTGAAATCTGTTTTCTTGATTGTCTAGCTGAAATAAACTAACTATATGCAGTATTTCAGTACATTTTAACAAACCTTTAACAAGTTATTTAACTTGCAAGACCTATAAACGACTAGTGATTCATTAAATCTGTGTTTTACTTATTGCAAGATGTTTTAAATATCTAGAAACTGCTCCAGAGTCCAATCTTTATGTTCCCTGGCAGGTTGAAGCCTTTTCCTGATTATCCTCACTAGTAAGTGGTTTTCTTATGGACACCCAGCTGCTTAGTCCCAATCCTGTGAGTTCTTGTGGTATTTTGTGTGATGAAATGCTCTTATGTTTACTATTAAACTTCCTACTGTCCATTTTTTTACCATTCGATTTAACCGAGCGTTTAAGTTCGGTATTTTGCTGACCACATTTCTTGTGCGAAGTTGAGGGATCACCATTATCCTTCCAAGTTTTGAAACGGGTTGGACAGTACTTAGAGCAAATCCAAACATCTTTTCCAAGACCACAGGATACGTCTTCCAAAACGGTTGTTTAAGAAACGAGAAGATGTGTTGTTCCTGCTAGGGTTAAACGTATTAATCACTGCAGTAATTATCCAATGAAAGCCTATGTCAATCTAAACAGGGATATTTTGCCAAATTTATTAAAAATACCAGTCTTCATTAACTTAATTATACTATTGCACATCATATTTAAACCTGACATAAATCAAGCACCATACTTATGTGGCCTGTTCTCTCTGTGTGGGATCTTCCCCATGTTACCTCTTACTATCGGAAGCTGAATCTCAGAAGTGTGTGGGAGGTTTCGGATGTCTGAGTTCTCAACTTAGCGCTCGCTAATAACTGTGACCTTTAGTGGATTCATGGAGAGCTGTGCTGTTATTCCTGGCTGTTCCGATAAAGGTTAAAGCAGTTTTAAACAGCTTGTTACTAGGAAAAGAAGATTTGAATAAAAATAAATAAAACTCTCGAGTGTTCCTGAACGGGCTAATGTAAAACATTAATGATAATGGGATATATAAGTGGAATAATATGTAGTATATAGTCATCGTGTCCTGCCTTTGTTTGCAGTGGTATCATGAACGAGGAACCTGTTCTGTTCTGGACTGGAGCCGTTTGGTCTTTAGTGATGAATCCAGGTTCTGTTTGGGATCTGATGATGGTTGGGTTTGAGTATGGAGGCCTCGTGGTGACGCTTCAGTCCTGCCTTTGCCGTGGAGCGACACCCTGCCCCACTGCTGGTGTGATGATCTGGGGAGCCATCGACTACGACAGCAGGTCACCCCTGGTGGTGATACGAGGGACACTAACAACTCAGTGGTGTGTGGATTGCCTCTCAAGGCAGGGCTTCCAACTGGCATTTTTCAGCAGGATAATGCCCACCCAGGAATGTCTCCTCCAGATTGTAAAACTGCCTTGGTGGCTGCTGGACAGATTTTTCACCAATCGAGCATTTATGGGACCAGCTACGAGTGAGCAGGATCTACAGGCCCAGCTGTAACATCTGTAAGTAAATGTATCACAGGATACCATACAGAACCTGTACGCCTAATATTATCTCATTCATTTAAATCCTTGACGTATTGTAGAAGGCTGAAGTCCTTCCAGATGACTCTTATAATCCGTGTGCCGCTTTGGTGGGGTGCCGCTCTCAGCGGGAGCTCAGTTAGGAAACAGTGTGAGATAATAACCATCAGACATGCACTGAGACGACCAACCAAAATCTGATGGAGGTATGGGCTCTGTTCCAAACTATACAATCAAATCTCAGCTACGGTTCTGGACTCCCGACCTATTTATTGTTTATTTATTATATTATATTCTCTTTTTAATTCCATATGTTTGATTCTATTTTATTAATAATATCTATTTAAAATTGTCTAAATTATTTATTAGATATTTTATAGTCTCTATTTTTTATATTGTATTTATCAGATTTTACATCTAATTTATTAATTATATGTTCCATATGATTAGATTTTCTTCGTACTGTATTACATATTTTATTACATTGTAGTGATTAGATTCTCTTTAGCCGTAACTATATATTTTACTAATTATATGTTCTATTTTATGTCATTTGCTACATTTTATTTTCTTTTCAAGGATGCCAAAGCAGATTTGGTCCTTTTTGACTCCAGTGGGCAAAAGAACACAAACACTGGATCACTGAGCAGTAAAAACACGGCCTGGTCAGATGGATCCAGGTTTCTGTGTCTGATGGGAGGATCAGAATTTGGTGTTAGCAGCATGAATCCATGGATGTTCCTGTCAGGTGTAACAGTTCAGGCTGCTGGAGGGGCGGTGATGGTGTGGGAATGTTTTCTTGGGACACCCTGGGTCCTCTGGTGCCTGTGGCTGGACGTTTGGACAGTTGGGCTTATCTAAGGTTAAACTACCTCTGAACATAACAGCGGTAATTTCTTCTTCGCCGTGTGTGTAAGTGTGTGTGTGTGAGTGAGTGTGTGTGTGAGTGAGTGTGTGTGTGTGTGTGTGTGTGTGTGAGCGTGTGTGTGAGTGTGTGTGTGTGTGTGTGAGTGAGCGTGTGTGTGTGTGAGTGAGCGTGTGTGTGTGTGTGTGTGTGTGTGTGTGTGAGTGTGTGTTATGATTAAGGTTATGAAGCAACGTGTTCAATTATTTAACAGCTCGGGCTTTAATAGCTGTCTGAGCTTAATGGCGGCTGTAATGGACGTGGATTAAGTTTGATTTGCCGGGCTGTAATTTGGCTCACATTCCCCCATGCACTCTGCACTGTATAGCGAAGATAAGCCTCAGAATCTCAGCATTTGATTATTTATTATATTTTCTATAATATTGTATTCTCTTGTATTCATTATATTCTACATTTGATCTAATTTTGACTTTGATTAATTTGTTATATTCTCTATTTTTATATTTTATTTATTACATTTTTTATATTATTTTATATTATTTTATTATTGTATTATATTTTGTTTTTATTGTATGTTTTGTTTTATCCTATTTTCATGTTTTTTAAATAATTATATTTTATTTATTATATATTCCTTTTTATTATATTTAATTTAAATGCTATATTTCAACATATTTTTATTTAATGTAGTTTCCTTTGTTATATTTTCTATTTTTATAGTTTATTTATTACATTTGCTTTTTTATTTCATTCTCCATTTTATTTTATTATATTTTATTATTTTTCTTACTATTATATAATATTTTTTTAATATTTTAATTATTATATTCTGTTTGATTCATTATATATTCTATTTTAGAAGATTTTATTTAGTGGATTTTCTTTTTATTATTTTCTCTATTTTATTCATTATTATAAACAATATTTTTATAATTTAATTTCATTCTTACATAGAACACCGAGGCTGGGATACTTTTTGAGTCTTGACCCTCCCAAGGTATTTTTCTTATGACATTCGGGGATATTTTAATTGCCACCGTTTCCCTAGGCTTGCTCAGTTGGGGCTGGAGATCTAGGGTTTATAAAGCTGCTTTTAGACAATTATGTAATCTCTGAAAGCCTTTAACAACCCCCCCCCCTTATTATAAATGGACTCTTCCACCTTCTAGCAATGCCACAGATTAAAATATGGACTCTTCCGTGCCTCTGATCCTCCTCTAACCCCTCACCCCTAACGTCCTAAAGCTGCCCTGGGTACGTGTGAGTGACTAAAGAGGCCCTGCAGTTACAGTCAGGCTCCAGTCTCAGACAAATACAGGCGTGTTGTTTAAACACACATCAGGTCAGCGTTCAGTACTGAATGCAAACAGGAACAGGAACCCGGGCCCCCCACCGAGTCCCCTAAACACACAAACACACCCTTATACACCGAGTCCCCTAAACACACAAACACACCCTTATACACCGAGTCCCCTAAACACACAAACACACCCTTATACACCGAGTCCCCTAAACACACAAACACACCCTTATACACCGAGTCCCCTAAACACACAAACACACCCTTATACACCACCGAGTCCCCTAAACACACAAAACACACCCTTATACACCGAGTCCCCTAAACACACAAACCCACACACTTACACGGATTCTGAATTTCAGTTACATTCTAATTCCATCACTTGCTTCATAACAGGGATCTGGATAGAGAGAAATTTGAGAGGCAAGAGATCACTAACTTTGTGCTTGGAAAAGGAAAGATGAAGAGACACAACACACAACACACGAACACATTGTGCACGCGCAACAACAGACAGGCAACGACGGTTCCAACTAGGCTGATTGCTCTTTGAGCCAAAAGCCACTGATTGCTCCATCGCAGCTCCCTTCAGCCCCAACACCAGCACACCACACCACACACACACACACAAATGTCCGCCTTTGGGGTTACACACTCCAGCCTTTATCTCACTCTTCACTCTCAACACGCACTCAGCCCCCCAACACACACACACACAAACACACACACACACACAACAGAAAAAACACAACACGCACTTAGCCCCACACACACACAGAGACCACAACACACAAACACACACACACAGACACACAACCACACGCGCACACACAACACAGGCAGCAACACACGAACACACACTCATCCCCACACGCACACACACACACACACGAGCGTGCGCGCACACACACACACGCGCGCGCACACATGCGTTATTTATCATATTTTATCTAATTTAGTAATTACATGTTACATTTTATTATATTTTCTTTTTTATATTCTGTATTTTATTCATTACATTTTATTTCTTATATTCAATTTACTGAGATACTTTTTTAATTTTTATTGTATTCTCTGTTTTATTTGCTACATTTGATAGGTAAGTGCTACATTCTCTTTTTTAATATTTGATTCAATAAATATTTTTTCCCCATTGTATCTGCATTTTAATATTACATTGGATTTAGAAAATAATTTTTTGATTATATACTCTATTGGATTTTTTCTTTACCATTTTCTCTTTTTCCTTTAATTATATGCTATTTAATTAGATCTTCTAAATTAAGCTCTGTCTATACAGTCAAACTTCTTTATTCTGACCATATTCTTAAATATCCCCCGTAACCATAGCGACGGATAATCTTATAATAGACAACTTCTATAGAAATAAAGGCTACGGCGCTGTGGGTCTCCGTCTCCCTCTCTTTATATAAGAGTGGTATTTATATCTGCACTGTGCCCTCATTACACTGCTCAGTTCAGCTCGCTAATGAAACAGAACAGTAATACAAGCAGAGTGTGTGTGTGTGTGTGTGTGTGTGTGTCCTCTATGAATGCTTCGTTTTTATAAATCAATTTCACCCTTGTAATAAAAAGGTAATCCTGACATTCATATCGACTAACGGAACCGAAACTGGCTTTGATTGATGTGACTACTATGACAGGTGCATCCAGAATGAGGCAGTGCTAACGCTAACATACACACACACACACACACACACCTGATCGAGCAGCTGGTTGTAGAGCTCGTGGCAGTTGTCAAAGATGTAGCGGTAGGTGGAATCGAGGCAGGCTCTCACACAGTCCTTCACCACCATGCTCGCTCTCGGGGGGCTCTGGAGCTCCTGCACCTACACACACACACACACACACACACACACAAGGGAATAACATTATGAAAACTCAACATGGAGTTCTGTCTCAGGCTGATATATAAATGACTACAGGTACTCCGATTAAATACTGCGCCTCACCACAAGAGGGCGTAAAAATGCTACTTTTGGGTAGTGTACCTTTTGATGAGAGAGGTATGCACAACACAACACATAATCATGAGTGCATTGTGTCCATCTGACAGACTTTGAGAGGGGGAGCATCATCGGACTGAGAGAAGCAGGATGGATGTTTTTGGGCCGTTCTGACCTAGCTGGTAGGAGGTACTGGGAGCAGGGGTTTTATGGGGGCACACACACATGATGAACAGGCTTTAGATGGCCCAGACAGACCCCCAGTAGAGAGGATTATTTGATCCACCGACAAGCACGAGCAGCTCCTACAGTTTTGTTATCCACCATCCAGACACCGGGGGCACCTTCAGTACACACCCCCGTCTGTGGCCGGACCATTTCCAGGAGCTTAGCAGAAGGAAATTTGTTGTCACAGTGCCCATTTTCAGCCAGCCACCATCGCCTTCGTTTGCAGTGGTGTGGTGAACGAGAAACCTGGACTGCTACGGACTGGAACCGTTTAGAGTGATGAATCCAGGTTCTGTTTGGGATCCGACGGCAGTCGGGTTTGATTTTGGAGGCCTCATGGTGACACTTCAGTCCTGCCTTTGCTGTGGAGCGAGATTTATCTCCAGTCGAGCATTTATGGAACCGGCTATGAGTGTGCAGGATCTACAGGTCCAGGTGTAACATCTGTGGGTAAATCTACCACAACATACCAGCCGAATCTCTTCTTGTATCCAGGCTAGAGGCGGCCTAGCAGGGTAGCTAGAGCCTCCTTTCAACTGTATGTTTTTCCCCAATAAACTAATCCTTTCTCTCTAATATTGTAATCACTTACATTTATCTTCATAACATTCATACGTAACAAAATTCATTTGATCCCAACATCTCTTTTTTGGTTAGTTATTAACAGATGCTATATTTGGGTGGAAGTTCCTCCTGGATTGTCTCTAGGAATGTCTGCCACTCTGAAGTGTGATCACGCTGAATATGTGGTGGAAACCCTAAATTAAATCATGCTGTGAACGCCTTAGCAGGCTCATACTGCTTTGTGCAAATCTCTTGTTTGAGTTGTTTTAGAGGAACCTTCCCTAGACACTGTTCAAGGCTAACACTGCTCCCTAGAGTCCTACTTAAAAATCTGTGAGACGTTTTGGCCAAAATACCACTAGGATCAAACACCACAGCACCTTCTCATCCTGCCTAACCAGCACCTTTGTTAGTACGGTCGGCTTGGAGCGCCGGCTTTTTTAAATGATAATGAGAAGCATGACTCGGTATGAAATGGTGGTGTCTCAAATCCCTATATCCATTAGTCGTGAAACCCTTGGCATCTCTTTGTTGATGATAAGACCTAAAAGCTAACCAGCACTGGGTATGTCTATTTCTGGTTTAGCAGGAAAGCAGCAGTATTTCAATTACATGAAGCCGCTGGAGGAAATGCAGCAGTCAGGCGCTGTGGGAGAACTGGTGTAGATTGAAAGCCAGACATGGTGCTGCATTCTGAATCAGCTATAGAGGGCTTTTGGTACATGTGGGGAGACGTCCCAGGAATTTTTAAAAAAAGCTGCTGTGGTTCGACAGTCTGGAGTAGACAAGAGGTTAAAGTAGAACCTGAGAAAGAACTATTTGCACCATTCTGGGAGCTTCAATAGGCAGATTGGTCTATACACTACACATATTAGTAGTATTAGTAGTAGTATAAGCACAAGTAGTACAACCCCAAATCAGAAAAAGTTGGGATGGTATGAAAAATGCATATCAAAAACAAACAAAAAAAAATAATGATGTGATTTGGTCCAAAAGCAGCATCCACGAAGGGTCTTTGAGGAGTAAAGATGAGCAGAGGATCTCTAGTTGAGTGAGAAAATGACTGTTTAAAAACAGTGTTCCTCTAAGAAAGGCTGGAAGGGGTTTCCATATGTCTCCCTCTACAGAGCATAATATCATTAAACCATCCAAGGAATCTGGAGGAATTTCCTAAAAAGCCTAAACTGAAGAGGGGTGATCTCCGCTCCCTCAGACGGCACTGCATCAAGAACCATCATTCATCAATAGCTGGTAGAACCACATGGACAAGGGATTCCTTTATCAGACCTTTATCAAGCTCTACAATACAGAGCTACATTCACAGATACCACTTAAAACGTTACTGTGCTAAAAAGAAGCCTTATGTTATAACCATATCCAGAAGGGGCGTCGGCTTCTCTGGGCTCGGAGGCATCTGGGATGGACCATCATACAATGGGAACGGGGATTGTGCTCAGACCCATCAGTATAACAGATCTTTTTTGGAAGAAATGGACCAAAGATGAAAAGAGGTCCAAAAGCCAGGCTCTGGCATGGTATGGGGTCAGGTCAGGGCCCTTGGTAAAGGTCATTTCCACTTCTGTGTTGCAGCATTAATGCAGAAAAATACATTTTAGAGGAACATAAGCTGCCTTCAAGACGACTTTTCCAGGGACGTCCAGCATTTATCAACAGACAAAACAGAAAAAGTTAGGACTGAAGTATATAAATCTCTTCTAATCTTTCTTTGAGGAACATTGTTTTTAAACATTTCAATCATTTTCCTACACATCTGTTGATAAACTGGAGATCCTCTGATCATCTCTGCCCACCAAAGACTCAGCATTTAGTGGATGCTGCTTTTGGACCAAATCCTGATTATAATCACCTGTTTGAAATCACATCATTATTTACTTTTTATAATTCATTTCTAGTACTTAATTGTCCCCATCCAAACTTTTTTTGGAATGCGTAGCAGGTCTGATATGCAGGAATGGAAAATTATTAACAAATCAAATGACGTTGACCAGAAAAAAAAAAAACATAAAACATCTCAGGTTCATGCTGTCTGTAGTGAAATAAAAGTCCAAGGAAATGTAAGGAACACTGCATTTTAGTAATAGTAGTAATATATATTACAGTAGTAATATTAGTGGTAGTATTGGTACCACATGTGTGTGTGTGTGTGTACCTTCATCCTGAAGAATGTGATGCTGGTCAGAAGGTCTACTGTGGATTTCAGGTCCTGGAGTCTCTCTGGGTTTCCAGCTGGGAAATTATCCTGCAGTCCCACACAGCAGGAACAAGATAAAGAGATTCACTTTGGTACCTGAGGAATCTCCTCTAACACAATCACACCCGTGCAAATGATTCAGAGGTCAGCAGATCTCCACTGCTGCGGTCCCTTCGCCGGCTCCCTGTCGCTGCTGCATCAGTTTTAAACCCTGATGTTTGAGGACAAATCAAAATGGACTTGATTTTTTCCGACCTAAACTAGATACCTCATACCCTTCCGGACTGGAAGGCGGCTCGGCTGGAGCCACTGCAGCAGGAGGCTATGGATAAGGATTAGGATCTTTCTTCTGTATCGGTCTGTCCACATCATGTCCACAGTCTGCCTTTATCTTCCTCACTCTCTCACATGCACTGAGACACACCAGGCCAATCAAGCAGCTCACCAGACTGCTACCAATTAGGAGAACAGGAACAATACAGAGCGTCCCGACAGGTCCTAATGTATTCACTGAAAACCTCGGCTACTTTCAAGGATGTCAGCATAACAGAGACGGAGAGAGCTCTCTCATTGGTCCTCCGGTCTGATTATTACCTCCAGCTTTACTTCTATAATGCTTTATAAATGCTACAATATAAAGCAACAATCATCACCTCAGACCTAAAAACAGAATGTGGAGGGTGTAGGTAGAGGTAAGAAGCCATTTTGAGCATTGTTTACTTCCACTCTTTCCCAAATGCCATTTGTTACATTGGGTCAGTGCTTTAATAACAGGTTATAAGGTTATTCATACGCAGGTGCTCGTGTGATTTCTTACAGGGCCCGAACAGAGACTGGAGGTAATTAAGGCTACGGACAAACAGACAGTGGGCTAACTAAAGACTACACTAATGCACGCTGCTGGGGCTAAGCACAGAGAGAACAAGCTCACCACTATGGAGATCCAGGTGCCCATCCAGAACACTCTTACTCCTACCCCCTGTGTTCTCTGATTCTCTACGTAGGAAAGGCAGGGTCAAAACCTAACATAATAAATAAATGATTACTTGTGTAAATTAACAGCCCTGCACTAGATGGTTTATTCTCTCGCTCTCGCTCTCTCTTCCCTCCTCCCACTTCCAGTTCCACTCCCAGTCCATGACTCATCTGAGATCCCATTACAGCACCGATACAGATGAATAAAACAAAGGGAGAAAGAGGCATCTATTGATTTGGTTATTTCTACTCATTACCTTCACCCATACACACTCACACACTCTCGTTATGATACAGAGACCAGGTAGGTGTCTATTATGACTCGAAATGCCTCAATCAAAAAAAAAAAACCTGAATGGAAGAAGAAAGAAGAAAATCAGTCACAATACATAGTGAACTGAAGATGAGCTGAGGAAGCACCAGGTCAGTACTGAGTATGAATGTAAGTATCAAATACTGAAAAAAAAGCAATAACAAGTCCCAATGTCAGCGACACAAAACACAACAAGTTTAGTTTGCATTGAAAGCAGACAGAAAAAAAAAACCCAATCATTAAAAAGTTTCTAGATGAGGCTCCATGAGTTCCTGAAGAAGGCTTTTTAGTTTCGAAAAAGTTTTTAACATTTTTTCAGATTTGCTGACAATGTCCTGGGTGCTGAGCAAATTAGAATAATATTCTAAAAATAAACAATACAAGAAAAAAATGAAATAGAAATAATAACAGAAAAGTAAATAATATCCTAAAAAATTATTCCTAAGCTCCTACAAAAATCTAGGTTTCTAAAAGATTCAAATGTCCCTGTAGAAAGATTTATGGTCCTGATTAAGGTGGGGTGTTGCAGAAAAAGTAAAAGAGAAAAGATTCTGAAAAGATTCCTTAGTTCCTAAAATAATCCTGGGTTTCTACAGAAGTCATTTGTTAGTGAAGAGTAAACAAGTTCCTGAAAAAAGAAAGCTCTGGGATAATCTGCAGGGAATCTGGGATTCATGGAAAATGCTTTAGGATGAATAAAAATAATAATAAAATAAAAACATCCTGGGTGTCGGAGCTCCTTAAGCAGTCTTTGTGTCTTTCAGTTTGGAACACAGTAGTGATCTGTAGTTGTTCCAAGGCACTAGTTAGTAGGCGTGTCTACATACTTTTGGTCATGCTGAGACTCAGACTGGATGAGAATGTGGTAGGAGAATGTGTGCTGCAATGCATCATGGGTAGAACCTGATCTGTATTACATTAGTGTCAGAGGCAGCGCACTGGAATGGGCAGATAGTGTGTGTGTGTGTGTGTGTGTGTGTGTGTGTGTGTGTGTGAGAGAGTGTGTGTGTTCCTACTTTCTACTGCCATACCCTTAGTATGATCCATATATACAGGCAGTTCAGCTGTTCATTCATTCATTGTATATCAGCCATTCATACAGCAATGTATTGCTTTATTCTTTAATTCATCCATCCACATTTAATTTATATATTCATCCTGTCACTTAGGTTTTACTTCAGTCACGCATCCATCCATTCATCATCCATCATTTATATAGAGACTAGTAACCTCTGCTCCATTCATTCCTTTTCTGCATTACACCATCGGTACAGCCACTTACTGCTCCAGCCATTCATGCATTAATCTGTCCATCATCCATGTGTCTATACTTTATTCACTCATTCATAATGTCACTATAAATATAGCTTTGATTCATATATATATATATATATCCATAATTAATTTATATATTCATCCATTCATCATCCACCAATTAATTCTAACCTTAGACTTTATTCATCCATTCACACAGCCATTTTTAACTTCTCCTCCAATCATTCATTTTTCTACATGAATTCAATAATACAGCCATTTAAAGTCCCATATATTCATGCATTCATTCATTCATTCATAAAAACAAAAATTTCTCCTTTTATTCATTCATACACACATACATCCATGTTGTAATAGATATATTCACCCATTCATCAACACTACATTTTATTCATCTATTCACATAGTAGATTTTAACTTTCCCTCCATCCATTCATTAGTTCATTCATTCATTTCTCGACATTTATTCCAATAATACAGCCATTTAATGTTCCATCCATTTATTCATTAATCTGTACATCATCCATCTATCCACACATTATTCATTCATTCATGTTACAATATATTTCTCCTGTTATTCATTAATACATCTTTCAAAATGTAATTAACATATTCATCCATTCATCACTGACCACTTAATTCCAAACCTAACACTAAATTTTCATCCATTCATGTGCTCATTTTTAACATCTCCTTCATCCATTCATTAGTTCAATCATTCATTCATTTTTCTATATTAAGCCTTTTAATGTTCCACCCATTCATGGATTAATCTGTACATCACCCATCTATCCACACATCCTTCATTCATTCATAGTTCCATTAGAAAATTGCACTTCATTTCACTTCAATCATGCATCCATCCATTCATCGTCCACCACGTAATTCTAAATTTAAGTGTAGATTTTATTCATTCATTCATATAGCTGGTTAAATTTTTTATGAATTCCATCGTTCATTCATTCATCTTATCTTAAACCATGGTGCCGCCATTTAATGTTCCATCCATTCACAATTAAAAACATTTCTCCCTCTATTCTTTCAAACATTTTTACTTTTATTCCTCCATTTTCCTCCATTCATTTCCTTATATTAAACCATCAGTACAACCATTACATTTCTATCCATTCATGGACCCATCTGTACATAATTCATCCATTCATACATCCATTTGACTTGACCTCCATTCGGTCATTCACAATAAGTCCATTAGTTATCATTTCACTGATGCAGATGTGCATCTGTTCCTCGGTGTAACCACTGGTTTAGGACTACTGGTTTAGTGGTTTAGGACGGTACACCACCATCACAGGCCACTTGTTACTCGTTAACAAATATCTAATCATCCAATCAAACAATCATAACGAATTCATGCTCGTGTTTTGTGTTTGTTCTGAATTACTGCTACGCTTTTCGTACCTGAGCTCTTGGTATTAGGCTCTTGATTTCAGAGCCTGTTGTAGGCTAAGGATTTTATTCACCTCATTCTCATTCACACCTCATTCGTCCTTCCAGCGTTCTTACCCGGTATTTAGAGAGATCGATCCTCAGAGAGTTGTGGAGCTGATCCAGGAGTTTCACAAATTTCTCCCTCTGTGGAAATAAAGCAACAGCGGACATTAGTATAAATCTGTGAGGAAGAAAGACAGAATTTATTTATAATACGTCTTACACTAAAGACGTCTTACACTTCATACGTCCCAGCTTATCTCGCTCTCAATTCATTCATTCAACCATCCAGCACTCCATCTCTTCATCAAAGGTACTGCTCCATCCATTTATCATTTCATTACAGACAGCATGAACCTGAGATATTTCATGGTTTTTCTGGTCAATTTCATTTCATTTCTTAATAATCATAATAATTTAGGGCTAGTAATGAGGTAAAAACACTAAATAATGATGTGATGTCAAACAGGTGATTAAAATCATGATTTGGTACAAAAGCAGCATCCAGGAAAGGCTGAGTCTCTGAGGAGTAAAGATGATCAGAGGATCTCCAGTTTATCACCAAATGTGTAAGAAAAGGATTGAAATGTTTAAAAACAATGTTCCTCTAAGAAAGACAGGAATGGATTTATATATTCCTCCCTCTACAGACCATAATATCATTAAACCATTCAGAATCTGGAGGAATTTCCTAAAAAGCCTAACCTGAAGAGGGGTGATCTCACCTCCCTCAGATGGCACCACATCAAGAACCATCATTCATCAATAGCTGATAGAACCACATGGACAAGGGATTCCTTTATCAAACCTTTACCAAGCTCTACAATACAGAGTTACATTCACAGATACCACTTAAAACGTTACTGTGCTAAAAAGAAGCCTAAGGATGGAGGCTTATTAACAAAAAACCAGGGAATATCTCAGGTTCATACCGTCTGCAATGAAATAAAAGTCAGAGTACATGTAAGGAACACTGCATTTAGTTTTTTCTGATTTTATGTTGTTAGGTACATGTTCTTCTTCTATCCGTCACTGCTCCCTCACCCCGAAGTTGGAAGCGGCGAATCGGTCTGAAGCGGAGATGTTGGTGCTGGTGGTGGTGGTGTGAGCGAAGTAGGCGTTAATGTTTGCTAGCAGGTTGCTCATAACAGCCGGCACGCTGGGGCACATGTACTTCGAGGAGAGGCAGGAGAAATGGCTGAAACACAAACAGAGACAGAGAGAGTTTATACAGAATTATTGTCCTGACTTCCACAGTGATAATAAACTCTGCCGTGTGACAGTAATTATTACCCCTGATAATGGATGATACTAAACAGCCATCGCCTTTCTGTTTATAACCTCCACCTAAATTAAAACGGCTCTCTTTATGCATCCGAAGCAGTTTAGTTCTGCTGCTAAAAACAATTAACACAACGTTTTATGCTAATTAAGCAACACGTGGGTAAGTAAGAAAGCACTGGCAACGGTTTTATAACAGCGTATCATAAATAACAACGTAAACACAACAAACAGACCCAGTAATGCCAGCGATGCTGAATTCACAGAACGAGAAGTAAGAGACAGATTACTTGGCAAGCCTTCCAAATAATCTTTTGCCATGGAGGTGGCATCTGATGGTAGTTTTGGAGACCCTCCAAACTCACTTTTCATGAGACAAAACAAACTTCGATCCTCGTCCAGGTAAGTTTGTCACAGTTCTGGTTGATCAAAATGTTTGAACTATAGATATCCTGGGTGATTTTTTTATAGCTGTCCCCTGAATTATGAAAGTCAGCAGACTTTTATCTTACAGGGATGTGTCACTTAACGACCAAGGTCTTAAAAAAATGCTAATTCATTATAAAAGGAAATGAAAATCTGCCTTTTAACTCCAATCAACACTGCAGATAAAGAAGCAGAGGCCGGAGCTTAAGAGCAGAGGTACGTCCTGTCTGTGTGTCACGGTTGCCAGGTCTAAGCAAATTAGTTCTTATTTTTCTATGAAACCACTTACAAATACGTTGTAGGTTGTTGTCCGACCCTCTATGGAGGATGAAACATGACAAATGCTTTGGGCTTTTCTTTTTTCAGCCACTTCACTTCTTTGGATTGATTTCCACAGACCTACTTGAGCAGGTTTGGTCTCTTTTTGAGTCTTGGTCCCCCCAAGGTTTCTTCCTTATAACGTTTTTGGAGTTTCTCCTTGCCACTGTCACCCCAGGCTTGCTCAGTTAGGGCTGTGGATCTAGACATTTATAAAGCTGCTTTAAGTCAGTGTTTTTCTCTGCAGTACTCCAGCTGTCTCCTCATCATAGATTTATAGATTTAACGTCCACTCAGCCTTCCATCAACCTGTCCAACCAACCTAGCAGTCATCCTAAACATCCACCTGTCACCTGTGCATCATCCACCCATCCATTAGTGCATCTGCGCTATGTCTAGGGTTATGTGTAGGCTTTCCAAAAACCTTAGGCAGGCTGATGTTGTTAGGAGGAATAACTGGACTATGATAGAAAAGAAAATCTGAGCTGTAGGGCTACCACATGAGCAGAGAGAGGGAGAAATAGCCACACAGAGCTCCATGAATAAGAAAGAAGTGCCTCAACCACTAAAATTAGCACCACGCCTGCAGAAAACTACACACACACTTAAACACAGCCCAGTGTGTCCGAGCAGCTCAAGGCTCACATGAAGATGAAGAGACTTTAAGTAGGATATTAAAATGTAAGCCCAATCAAAGCAGCACTGATTATATTATAATAGACAAGCCTCACTTATCTGATTTTAATCTCCATCCATCTATTCATCCAACCAACCATGGCCTATTCTTACATCTTCATCTCATCTTTTCTGCTTCTCCATTTCATGGTCGTGGTGTCTGCAGGGCAAGCAAAGAAGCCCAGGCAACTTCTACCAGTTTTCCTGGGGATCCACAGCCACTCCCAGGCCAGTTGGGAGACACACTAGTCTACCCCAGGCCTCCTCCCATCTGGCCGTGCCTGATGTACCTGCAGCACAAAGGAGTGGCGGTTCTACTGTGAGCTCCTGTTGGGTTGAGTATGCCCAGCAACCCGCCGAAAAAAGCGGGCATCTTCTTTCAGTCATTACCCGTGCTACACATGTGCTCTGTAGGTCTTAATCAATAACTAACTACTTATTCCCTTTTCTCTCCAAGCTTGTGTTCCGGTACCAGTTCCAGCCACACACACTAAGAAATTCATCAGCTTCAGCCCCACCAGAGGCCAGTAACTCTCTCCCTCCTCTGATTGGCTGGGGATGATGTCCCACCAAGGACTTTTATCTGGCTTTACCTGACCTGACCCAAAGCTCATGACCATAGGTGAAGTTGGAGCCGTAGACCGACCGGGAACTGCTGACTCAACCTATGCTCGATCTCACAATCCCTCTTTACATCACTTGTGAGACCTCTAAAGATCTGAACTCTTCCACTTGGGGTAGGCTCCCACCCCTGAAAAGGCAATGTGGGAGGATTGTGTGGACCCATGGGTGTGAGGGTGTGGTGCAGTGCCCATCTGGCACAGGGCAGGGGCAGAGGGGGCCCCAATTGGAATTGACCATCTCATGTTAATATATAATTAATCAATACTTCCAAACATCCTTTAAGATAACATCTATAAAACCATCCATCCGTTCGTCCATCTGTCCATCTATCTATCCATCTGTCCGGTCTCTCAATAGGTTTAAGATCTGGGTAATTTGGATTCCAGGGCAACTCCTTGAACTCTGTTTATGCTCCTCAAACCATTCCTGAACAATGTTTGCACATGTTTGGACACATTATCCTGCTGAAAGAGGGCACTGCCATTGGGGAAAAGCGTTGGCATGAAGGAGGGCAGCACTTGAATGCCAGGACATGAGGTTTCCCAGCAGAAGCTTACCCAGAGTGCCACACTGTCAGTGAGTTTAATGTTTTGGGCTGTTTGTGTGTTCATCTAATGCTATTAGTTATAATGGAGGCATTCATGACAACAATACTGTCCGTCACCATGGATACCCATTACCGTCGATTATGACTTACTTTCTTCTAAGGACAATTAACATCTCTCGTGCTAATTAGCCAATGCTAACTGCACTAGCTATAGCAATGATTACAGAGACGCATGCGGAACGCAGTCCCTGACTCATTAGCACTGATTTGTAGCTAATTAGAGGCACTTAAGAGAATGCAACGACTGTACTGTAGCCTGGAGTAGTGAGGAAACCGATCACTGCACCAAACCACACTGCATTCCTGCATTTCAGGCCTGCAACACACTAAGAAAAAGTTGTAACGGGGACAATTTAGAGCTAATAATGAGGTAAAAAGTAAATAACGATGTGATTATGATCATGATTTGGTACAAAATCAGCATCCATGAAAGGATGAGTCTTTGAGGAGGAAAGCTGATCAGAGGATCTTCAGTTTATCAACAAATGTGTAAGAAAATGATTGAAATGTTTAAAAACAATGTTCCTCAAAGAAAGACAGGAAGGGATTTATACATTCCTCCCTCTACAGAGCATAATATCATTCAACCATTCAGAATCTGGAGGAATTTCCTAAAAAGCCTAAACTGCAGAGGGGTGATCTCCGCTCCCTCAGATGGCACTGCATCAAGAACCATCATTCATCAATAGCTGATAGAACCACATGGGCAAGGGCTTCCTTTATCAAACCTTTATCAAGCTCTACAATACAGAGTTACATTCACAGATACCTCTTAAAACGTTACTGTGCTAAAAAAGGTGTCAACTTCTCTGGGCTCAGAGGCATCTAGGATGGACCATGGTGGTGTCCATTTTGTCCTTGTGAGGGTTTGTGTCCAAATACTTTTGTCCACATGTAACATTTGGAAAATTTTGAAATGAAAAATGCAACATCGATAACCCAGTATTGTTACGCACCTTAAGACGTGTTTGCAGGAAGAACGGAACAAATTAACACCTCGGTAACAAAACGGATTTTAAGTGTTGGGAGAAGGAACAGCGACGTTAGAAAGTGGTGTTACAAACTCTTTTTGGAATGTGTTGCAGGACTGGAACACATGCAGGACTGGAACAGTAAGTTTTTCTGATGTGGGTTTGTACATGATGTAATATCGTTTTTTGGCTCGCTCCTCTCTTAAAGGAACTGTTAAAGCAGAGGGTTCATCAACGAGAAACAGCTCCACATCGAAGCATTTACACCCAAAGAGCCCCTGAAGACCCATTCCAGGGGCAGTTTAGTAACAGATAATCCACACTGCAGCTCGGAACCTGTGTTTAGATAATCCATTACCGTTTCTGCATCATTAGAGCCCTGTGTGGGGATCGGACTGCTTTTATACTCTCTACAATACGCTCCTCAGATTCAATTAGCGTTAGCTCCTGCTGCCTGACCTCATGCAGACCTCTAAACCCTGAAACATCTCGCTCGGATTTAAGGCCCGTTTGGTACGCGGTGATTTGTGAGGGAGTGACAGAGAGCTTTATTTAACGCTCAATATGTCCCCCCTCTGGCTGTTTCACTTCCTCTCTTTCCTGGTTTCTGATACGGAAGAGCTTGAGGCTGAACAAGTCACATCGGATACCAGGTTCTGGCCTCCGGTTGCTTGGTTACAGCTCCCCTTATATCACCCCACCACAACCCCATTCATTTTGCTGCTCTGTGTTTTCTCCACGCTCCAGTGATGCACAAATACAGCACCAGAATCAAATGCTTTCACACCGTTGATTCATGTTGGTCTGTCACGCTCACTTTAGCTCCTTTGTTCTTTGTTAGACCTGGACCCTGGTTCCCCGAATTAAGAGAGATAGAAATGAATTAATCAATCGATTTTTGGCCACATCTGAGTTTGTGTCCACGGACTTTTAGCCACATGTGGATTTGTGTCCCAATACTTTTGGCCACATGTGGATTTGTGTCCCAATACTTTTGGCCACGTGGATTTGTGTCCCAATACTTTTGGCCACGTGGATTTGTGTCCCAATACTTTTGGCCACATGTGGGTTTGTGTCCTAATACTTTTTTCCACATGAGCTTTTGTGTCCCAATACTTTTGGCCACTTGTGGGTTTGTGTTCCAATACTTTATTCCATATGTGGGTTTTGTCCAAATACGTTTGACCACATAAGGGTCCGTGTCCCAATACTTTTGTCCACATGTGCGTTTGTGTCCCAATACTTTTGTCCACATGATTGTTTGTGTCCCAATACTTTTGTTCACATGTAGGTTTGTGTCTCAATACTTTTGGCCCCATGTGGGCTGCAAGGTCACACCTTGCTGATCGAGACTAACAGGTACAGAGGCCACGCCTCCTGTGCTTATCCTAACAGGACAGTTCTTTATGTAGGACTAAAGTGCAATTAGTTTTTATTCTTTGACTGCTCTGTTTTACTTTTTATAGTTGTCTAAACCTCTGAACTGGGAGTGTCAAAAGTATCTAAACACCCCTTCTAACTTGTTCTAATTACTGGACAACAAAGATTTCTGGCCACAAGATATTGAGGCACGTGTCTCAATACTTTTGGCCAGATGCTGTTTTGTGTCCCAGTTCTTTTGGCCATGTGCAGATTTGTGTCCCAATACATTTGGCCAGGTGCAGGTTTGTGTCCCAATATTTTTGGCCACATGCAGGTTTGTGTCCCAATTTTTTTGGCCACATGTGAGTTTGTGTCCCAGTACTTTTGGCCTGTTATATTTAAAGAACACGGAGTCTGATCTTCAGAACACATGACTGTGGAAGTGTATCACAGTATGATCAATGGAGAAAAGGGTACAAAGCCATCTCTAAAGAGTTTGGACTCCACTGATCCACAGTCACAGATTGTGTACAAATGGAGGAAACTGAAGATCATTGTTTCTCCCCAGGAGTGGTCGATCATTCCAAGATAAAGGTCCAAAGGAAACCAGGGTAACTTCTAAGCAACTAAAGGTCCCTCTCATATTAGATAATGTTAATGCCCATGAGCCACCATTAGAAGAACAACAATGGTGTGCATATTTAGAGAGAACGCTTTGGTTTAAATGAGAGGAATTGTAAGTACCTTATTCTTTCTGTGAAACATGGTGCTGGTAGTACCATGGTCTGCACCAGCTGTGCTGCATCTGGGCAGCAAATTACAGCAGCAAACCCTAAAGGTAAATATCAGGGCACCACCATAATCCACAAAATATAAATAGCGTGGTTAGGGGACTATAAAAAAATAAAGCTCAGAGACTGTACTTGTTAAGAAAGCCCATCAGATACTGAACGAGAAGAGGCTTTTCCCTGTTAGCCAATCAGAGTGCAGATAATCGGATTTGATTTAGGCGTGCAGAGAAAGGACTGATTTATTCTGTTTGAATGAACTGCTGATATTCAATAATGACAGAAAAAAGTTCGGTTCATGACTAACGTTACCTCCGAGGGACTCATCAGACTCGGCTGGACCAGCAACAATCCCCGAGTCCCCCTTACCCCGAGAGCCAGACAAGACCGAGTCCAGACCCGAGAACGGCGCCACCATACCCTTGGGACTTATAAGTCTTTCCCCATGTCAGGGGCCTTATAATTAGGGAAGTGAGGAGATCATTCTCTGCTCCCTGCAGGACTGTGATTATAAAAGGGTTCAAATCAATGGCCGAGCCCCTGGAAAACAAACACTCATTTAGTTCTCTCTACATTTAAGACTAATTTTATTTGGTTGTAAAACATCGGTTGTTAGGTATTTATAGACTCCTGCTGCTTTCCCACCGCACAGACAGCAGAGCATGCTGTCAACACCCAACGGAGACTACAACAGCAGAGGAGATCAGAGAATAAAAAGTACAAAAAAGTGTTTTCATGAATATTATTTTTAAAATAAAACACTATAAACTAATATGGGACTATGGTAATGTTTGATTAAGTAGTGCAAGAAGAAAGACAGGAAGGAAGGAAGGAAGGAGTAGAAGTGTTCAAAGAAAGAAAGAAACAAAGAAAGAAAAATGCACTGTGGTACAAAGATGCTCAAAGAAAGAAAGAAAGAAAGAAATAGTTGAGTTGTAGAAATGGATGAGTACTGCTTTTAATTATTTCACGAGTATGTTGGAAAAATAGAATAAAAGTGAGAGACAGATGGACAGAAAGAAAAAAGGAAGAAAGAAGGACAGAAAAAAGGAAACAAATAAAGAAATAATAATGTGTTATAAAGATGCACAAAAACCAAAAAAAAAGAATGCAAGAAAAAAGAAACAAGAAAAAGTAACCGAGTTGTAGAAATGGATTAGTGCACCTGCCTTTATTTAATTGATGAGTATGTTGGAAAATGTGTGCTCTTGTTCATTTCTTCAAAAGCCCCCTGATAAAGAAGTGCAGGGCTTTTAATCCACCACGGTTCACAAACTTTTGCTCTTTCCTGTGCTACTCCAGTCTGCTGCTGTTTGGATGATTGAGGGAGTCCCATGGGCCCATGCATCATTTTGTGTAGTGCATGAGTCAGTCAGCAGCAGTGTAACGTCTGGCCATGACACACACACACACACACACACACACACACACACAGCTACCCTACAAACAAATTACCTCTGAGAAAAACTCCTGCAGCCCTGTGACAGACAGGAAGGGCAGAGCGAGGACACAGCGAGGATAAAGAGATATGAAGGAATTAGAAAAGAAAGGAAATAAATATGAAATGAAAATAAATAAAAAACTGAAATAGTGTTAACACAGCGCTGTGGCTTCTATTTAGGGTTCGGTTCCTGTGAGTAGAATGGTTCTCTCATGTCTTCGGCTCAATAAACTCTCTGGTTGCTCAGCTAAAGTCCACACGCCCGACGCTCTACATCCCAGAAGGCTTTCGTTCTGTTTACAAGTCCGTAAGATTAAACAAGGCTGCGGATTTGGATTTGGAAAGCATGGATAGTGAACATGCTCCTGAGATTGGGAAGTTTGGCTGGTTATTTCGATTTTCAATCCTCCGGCGTTGGTAAATTATTCACACATTTGCATAAAAGTTGGGAGGCAACAATCTGGCTCCATTAGGAGAGACTGTCCTGACCCCCTACCCTAACTGCAACTTTTTGCATTCGAAAATATGGATATTATTACGTTATTAGCAGAGGTGGTAAGTAACGACGAACAAGAAAAGGATAAGTACTGGGGAAAAGCATACTATAAAAAGGAGGCTCTAGTTCCCCTGTTAGGCCGCCTCCAGCCTGGATACAAGGTGAGATAGGGTTGATCATGGAGGTATACAGGATCTGTATGGTATCCTGTGGCACATTTACCCACAGATGCTACAGCTGGGCCTGTAGACCCTGCACCTTCATAGCTGGCCCCATACATTCTTCATTAGTGATAATTCTGTCAACCAGGCACCAAGGAAATGTGACAATCTGGAGGAGACATTCCTGGGTAAGCATTATCCTGCCTGTCCCCACAACAAAGGCAGGATTGAAGCGTCACCATGAGGCCTCCATACTCAAACCCGACCATCACCAGATCCCAAACAGAACCTGGATTCATCACTAAACACCAAATGGTTCCAGTCCATAGCAGAACAGGTTTCTCGTTCACAACGCCACTGCAAACAATGGCAGGACACACAATGGGTGCCGTGACAACAACTTTCCTTCTGCTAAGCCCCGGTAAATGGTCCGGGCAGAGACAGGGGTGTGTAGTGAAGGTGCCCCTGTGTCTGGATGGTGGAAATCCAAACTGTAGGAGCTGCTCGTGCTTGTTGGTGGATCAAACAATCCTCTCTACTGGTGGTCTGTCTGGGCCGTCCAAAGCCTGTGTGTGTGGGCCCCCATAGAAACCCCTGATCCCAACACCTCCTAACAGCTAGGTCAGAACGGCACCGATAGCGACCATCCTGCTTCTCTCAGGCCAATGATGCTCCCCCTCAAAGTCTGTCAACTAGACAAAATAAGAACAATCTCTCACTGAGGTACACTTCCCAAAAGTAGCCCCTGAGAGCCATTTTATAGGGCAGCGCTAAAAAAAAAAAAAAAAAGAAAAAGCCCCCTATAGGGGGAAAAGCACTTTTAAAAAAATTAAAAAACAAAAGTTTAATTAAATTTAACGCCCTCCCTGTGGTAAGAACCCCAGTGGTCTGATCCAGACCACACCTGTTAATTATTAAGGTATTTTAAATCATAAACACACTCACGGTCACTGGCCTGGGTAGATGGGACCTCCACTCCGAAATCTTAAAGCGAACTGTCAATCCATCCAACGAATCTCTTGAGAGCATCATCGAAGTAGACCTTCCCCTGCCCTCATCATCCTTTTAACCTCCGGGGAATCTTCCCACCACGCCCGCTGTTTTTTCTTCCAACTTCAGTTTTGAGGTATTGAAACAGTTCTTTTTTTTCTGTAAAATCCACAAACACACAGGTCCATGAAATGGAAAAACCCAGTCTCCCGCCTTAAATCCGCCCCGTGCCGGTCAGGGTTCACGGTTTTAATGGAAGGAAGCAGCCCGTGCAGCCTAGTGCAACCATTGATCCCAATCGCTGTGGCCCTCTAGCTAAGGGGGGAGGTAGTGCTTATTGTGTGGTTAATTTGTTATAAGTTAATAACTGTGGAGTAAAAAGCCGTTAGAGAGCTTTTAACAATCAAGAAGAATTCCTGAATTAATATCCAAGAAACAGCATGATGAAAAGAAGTTGAGGCGTCGATATTTTAGGGAGGACACAGAAGCACCACCGTCACATGTAAACATGTTGGGGGTACTGTCTTGTGGTTTGGAGCCACTTATCCTCCCTCGCCCCTTTCATCATCGCAACGCTAATTCTTCAGCCCTGAAAATGGCATTCCACAGACACCATCGACTTATCGGGTTCTCTTGTCTCTGGAAAACAGAAAAAGAAGCAGAAGCCAACCGAGCAGAAAAACGTCAGGATGGTTTGGAAAGTGCAGACACAAATAAGATAGCTCCTTTCAGTTTTATTTCATTGCAGACAGTATTTTTTACATCCATTCCTGTATTTCAGGCCTGCAACACATTCCAAAAACAGAAATTTAAGGCTAGTCATGTAACGAAAGAAAAAAAAAGAAAGACAGAAAGAAAGAAAAAAAAAAAAGAAAGAGATGAAACAAGAATGAAGCTTAGCAGTCGACGTGCCAGAAGTTAAAAGGAAAGGAAGAAAGAAAGAAAGAAAGAAAGAAAGAAATGAAAGAAAGAAAGAAATGAAAGAAGAATGAAGAAGTAGAACCGCAAGAAGGAAGAAAGGAAGAAATTAAGAAACAAAGAAAAAGAAAGAAATGAAAGAAGAATGAAGCTTAGGAGCAGAAGTGCAAGAAGAAAGAAATAAATAAAAAAGGAAGAAATGAAGAAAAAGAAAGAAAAAAAGCAAGATTGGGAATAGAAGTACAAGAAGAATGAGAGGAAGGAAGGAAAAGAAAGAAAGAAAGAAAGAAAGAAAAGAAAGATGCTTAGGAGTAGAAGATTGTCAAAGAAAGAAGAAAGAAAGAAAGCTTTTTCATTTCTTTCTTTCTTACATTTTGTTTGAGTTTCATTTCATTGCAGACAATTCAAACTTTTTTGGAATTTGCTGCAGGCCTAAAATAAACATCCAATCCTGCATTACAGACCTGCCGAAAAAACGTTGGAACGAGGCAAATTTAGGTCTAGTAATGAGGTAAAAAGAATAATAATAATGATTTCAAACATGTGATTATAATCATGATTTGGTCCATCCACAAAATGAGTCTCTGAGGAGTAAAGATGATCAGAGGATCTCCAGTTTATCACCAGATGTGTGAGAAATTATCATTAAACCATTCAGAATCTGGAGGAATTTCCTAAAAAGCCTAAACTGCAGAGGGGTGATCTCCACTCCCTCAGGCGGCACTGCATCAAGAACCGTCATTCATCAATAGCTGATAGAACCACATGGGCAAGGGATTCCTTTATCAAACCTTTATCAAGCTCTACAATACAGAGGTACATTCACAGATACCACTTAAAACGTTACTGTGCTAAAAAAGAAGCCTTATGATATAACCATGTCCAGAAGGGGCGTCGGCTTCTCTGGGCTTGGAGGCATCTGGGATGGACCATCATACATTTTTTGGAATGTATTCCAGCAGAATGTTACGCTCTCTCTCTCTGTGTGTGTGTGTGTGTGTGTGTGTGTGTGTGTGTGTGTGTGAGTGTGTGTGTGGTGCTCAGTCATACCGAGGTTGTACCACACGTCCATCTCTCCACTCAGCATGCGCACTTCGATGATGGTCTGACCCAGGAAGTCGTCGGACTCCTTTTTGAAATGCTGCTTGACTCGGGACTTGATGTCATCGTCCTCGTCCCACACGCGCACTTTAATACGGTCTGTAGCGTTGTGGCACTCGCTGCAATACACAAACAGAGGTGTGAGACAGACACACACACACACACACACACACACACACACACACACACACACACACACACACACACACACAGTGGTGGCAGAGGTGATTCGCCAAGTGCCTTTAAAGGTCATGTGCTCTTACAGCAGAGAAACAGGTCAAGAGACTGTTAGCCATCAATAATAATATACAGTACTGTGCAAAAGTCTTAGGCCACCATTAGATTCGATATCATTGATTTTTTTCAGGATAGAAAAAATATCTTTTATTAAGTAAACTATCATATATATTGACTCAGACAAAAAAAAAGCAGTTTTGCTTTCACAATGCACAAATCAAGTGTCACAGAAAACAAACCACAAACTGGTCTAAGTTTGGTTCATTTCTGGTAATGTTTAGAGGGGTCCAAGTTTGTTTGACATGTTCAAAAATGCAAAAGAAACCATACCTGAGTGGTCTGAGTCCACTTCAGACCCTGAAATGGTCCAAGTGTGAAAACTTAACCTTAATTAAAAAGCCTTACAGCAGTGTTTCCTGCTCTTTAATAGAGATGCCTGCCCTTTCATGATTGAAGCTTCACGATTGGAGACTCATGACCCAAAAAAGTGAAGCAGAAAATCAAGTGAGCAAGTTCTCTGTGGATCGGTTTCATTGTGGGTCCACATTTCAAAACAGGCCAACCTTGTGAGGTTTTCTCATGCAACTGCATCGTGAGAAAACAGAGAAGATCCAGCATCAAACAGAGAGAAAATGAAAGCTACAGTGATGAATGGCCAAGGATTCCCCCTCAAGCTTAAAAGAGAAAGACTGACGACCTCATCCAGACTCTTACATGGACAGAGGAGAAGCATCAATGAGGCTGTTACTAAGATCCACTGTTCTACCAACTGAAGAAAATCAGAGTGAGATCCCAGAGTTAGAACCAAGGTCTAGGATTAACATTATAATTTAAATGAGTTAGCTGAAGCTCTTAATGTGAATTGTATCAGTCAGACTTGTTTAAGTTAGAGTTCTAGATCATCAGCAGCTCGGTCGGGTTAATCAGAGCTGGGCTTAACAGATCCATGAATGAAGCTCCGATCAGCCGGGGATGGTGTTTAAATGAGAGACGCCGAGTTTAACACCAGCAAACCCGCCGTGAAGGAAATCCAGAGAAGAAGGAGCTGCTGAACCGGCGGAGCTGCTGATTGCTTGTATAAACACTCCCCTCCGGAACTTTTCTGCCTGATCCCATCAAACCAAACCCAGCTTAGAAGCTGCCTCCAGCAATTTCCTGCTGATGGGACTCAAACTGATCTTTCAGTCGAGCTGTGGACTCCCATTAAGAGTAAATCCACCTAAAACCTTTGATTTACTCTACTGGACTTTTTTTGCGTTTCTCTTTTTTTTTTTTTTTTTTTTTTTTTTTTTTTTTTTTTTTTTTTTTTTTTTTTTTTTTTTTTTTTTTTTTTTTTTTTCTTTTTTTTTTTTTTTTTTTTGTTGTGCGTTTTCTTCTTTGCTCTTCTAAACTCCAAACAGCCTTTAAAAATAACAAAATCCTGGGTTTGTAAGGGGAATGAGAAACCTCCGGCTCATTTGGAAGGAATCAGGCGCTGCCTCATGAAGTAGCTTCAATCCAACATCATTTAAAACAATCCAAACTAATGTTTTTTTGATTAACTTTGTTCCTAAATTTAATTTTAGCAGGATTTTACTTAATTTTAATTCTTAATTCTAAACCTTTATAACTGTGCTGCTAATAATAAATATTAAAGGTAAAAGGGAAATGAAAGAGCAGAACATGAAAGTGGCATTAGTTTTAGTGCTTTTTAACTCCACAGGAGAAGTCATCTCTTAAAGAGAAAAAAATCTCTTTATCTCTTGTCAACAGAAATCCAGTGAGAGTCCATCCTGAAAGCCTGGTCATCTCCTCTAAACTGTGCATTTTAAAGCCTTGGAAATATGAACCCAATGCTCTGGTGTCTCCAGACTGAATGAACAATTACAAAACCGGACATGACAGCCACTTCCTCCTCTTCCTCCCTCAGCTGTCACCTTCAGAATGCTCACTAAGGCTTGCTTACTCAGGCCAGGGTTTTGCTTGCTGTTGCATTTGATGCCTTTATCTGGTTTAAAAGGGTGACAGCAATTCTAGAGCATTTTGGCTTCCCAGAAAAATAGTAAGTAAAAGCTTATAAAGGTTTATAAATCTGCTTTGTTACTGCAAATAATCACAGAACACATGCGTGGAAATGCAGCTTACAGTAAATGATTTGTATACACAAGAATGTAATTTACAAAAAACAAAATTAAAAATTGTGTGACATGTATTAAACTTGGTATTTTGAATAAGCTAGGTTTCATTTCATTATTTGGCCTGGAAGTTAGGCCATTGGGTTGGTACCTAAAGGTTTACATCTTATATTCCAGTGTTAAGATTCAATTTAATTTCTTCTTTCTTTTTGAACTGATATAAAGTGACGTTGGGTTTGTGAAATGCCATGGAAAGGCGATTTCTCAGAACCTAGGAATCTTGGGTGGACAGAGGAAAACCAAAAAAAAGCCCTGAAAGAAATGCAGTACTCTTGAAAGTTCCGAGGGGGATGAATTCCTCCAAAATGAATCCCTAGAACTGTTTTTGGTGCATTGTTCTGTTTCATGGTCCCTGAAGACCAAAACTGACCCCTGTCCATGGGTTCTGAAAACACAAACGATACTAGTGCTGTCTATGGTTCTGCAAACACAAACCACTGGCATTCTTTGTGGTTTTGCCTCATGGTTCTAAATAATAGTACATCAGTTTTTGTTCCATGGTTCTTGAAATACCAAAACACTGACACTGTGCCTTGGTCCTGAAAAAAAAGCTGAAGTGTGCACATTGGTTTGGGAAAACAGGACCATTACCCCCCCCTCCCTTTTCCTTGTCCCTGAAAAAAGCTGCCGTGATGCACATGTTTTTGGAAAACAGACATTTAGCGTACTGCTGACCAAGGGTTCTGAAACTGGCATTCTTCATGGTTCTGTTTCACGGCTCTAAATGAGGTATTTCTGCAACAGAGACACTGAATTCTTCTGCCCAGGGTATATAACAAGACATCAACGCTGTCCATGGTTCTGGACACTTGGCATTATCCAAGTCTTAAAAAAAAAAGGCCATATAAGGTGGATGTCTAACAAGGACCCTGTTCCCCCTTGGTGCTGAAAAAAGCTACCATTCTGAAAAGAGTCTGTGGGTTCTGAGAAAACAGACACTGACCCACCATCCCCTGTTTTCAAAGACAACATGGGCACAAAAACACTGGCTATTTATGTCGCAGAAAAATATCCTTGGTCTTCCCATGGTTTTGTAAAAAAGACAGGGGTGCTGTCTGTGCTTCTGTTCATGGTACTACAACTACATTGGCACTGTCCTTGGCGCTGCAACAAGCTAACATGGTAATTCCCATGCTACTGAAAACTGGTGTTCTTCATGGTTCTGTCCACCGTTCTAAAATAAATATAGTGGTTCTGTTCACGGTTATGCAACAGACACTGAACACTGCCCAGGGTTCAAAACAAGACATTTGTTTAGCTGAAAAAAGCTAAAAAAGTGTTGTCCATGGATCTGAAAAACAGACATTGGCACTTTCCATGTTTTTTTTTTTAATCCTATAAAGTGGATGTCTAAAACATTAGGCAAATTATTGTGAAAAAAGACCCTCAGATGGTTCTGAAAGCTGGCATTCTAAATAAAAGTATTTCTGCAAAGGACACTGAATGCTGCCCATGATTCTGGACACTGGACACTGGCACTATTCGAGTCTGAAAAAGACCCTATAAACATGGATGTCTAAAATTATAGAGGTGGGAAAAGTCTCTGGGACCATGCCCATGGTTTTTTTTGACACTGATGCTGACACCGGTCTTTAGCGCTCAGTTCAAGGTTCTAAATAAAGTACACTGGTGGATAGTGCTCAGAGAAACCCTGACTATCCACATTTAGACAGCTGATAATAAAATCCTGACTCATTGATATCCAAGCTTAAATTATCTCGATGAAATGTGACAGTTCCAGTGGCAGTGTGATCTTAGTTCACTGTCCTGTAGCTGCACTTTAGGATCCACTGTAGCTCATCTCAAAGAACAGATCCACCCTCATTTAGTCCTCCATTGCTCACATCGGACCTTCTTGTAGACGTATGAGAAATAATGAAACCGGTTTGATTTAAAGCAGCTGTGATTAGGACAGCTGTGTTTTGATGGATAAAGTTTAATGAGTTTTATTCCCATTTGCTTTTGATTGTGCTGAAGCTTCACTTCTGTCGACGTTCAGACAGCAGGATGCAGACTCAGCAGATTCAGGTCTGTTAGCTCTGCTTATTGAGCAGATGCAGCGAATCACAAAACAAACCTCAATCACTATAACCCAACAGAGGACAAGCTGACATGTAGCATCCTTTGTTTATTATACAATCGTAGGGTTATTTGCTTGACGGGTATCTACACACAACACCTGACACACGTACGAGACACAGCAAAAATAAGCACTTTATTTCACTGTATAACATGCAACGTATTAACACCAGAATCATGATGCATGTTTGGGTTTCTCACTGAAGTTATTTCTAAACTTGTAGCTCAATGAACTATAACTTTGTATTTATTAAGCTACTCGATTTTATTATTATTTGTGAGATGATGCTGCATCCGTGCTGCTTTTGATCCACATCATCCTGCGTAGCTCTCCTCTCAGTCTTTCCTTCTTTTTTCTTTCTTTTTTTTATTATTAACGCTATTTCGTTGCTGATTTTATTGTCTCTTTATTTGTATTTCTTGCTCTTGTTATTTATGTTCTCTTAAGCATGGCATTGCCCATGTATCTGAAAAAAAACTTGCCATTTCTTTATTTCATAAGCCTGTCATTTTCTTTCCTCCTGTCTCTTTGCTTTAGTTTTTCATTATGCTATATTTTCGTTATTTATGCTTTTGTGTAATTTCTTTGTTTTGTAAGCTGTTTTTTTTCTTTCATGCCCTCTTTGCTTTAGTTTTTCATTCTGTCTGTTTCTTCTCTGATTTTCTCAGTTTCTTTTCATGCATTTGTTAATCCCTTCTTTTTCTAATTTGTCTTGTTTTATTGATTCAATTACATTTATTTTAACTTACCTTTTATTTCCTGTTCTTCTTTATGCTTCCCTTCTCTCCAGCTGAGTTGAATTTATTTATTTTGTAAGCCTGTTTTTCGTTCTCTGTCTCTGCTTTAGTTTTCATTTGTTCTTTCCTGATCTGCATCTTTCCGTATTATTTATGCTTTTGTTCATTCCTTCTCCCCTGAACATCTTTCCTTCTTTCCAGAAATAATCTCTTCCTTTTTATTTGTTTTCATTTTAATTTTTTTTTCATTTTGTAAGCCTGTCACTTTCTTTTTTTTAGCTCTCCTTGCTTTAGTTGTTTTAATTTTTTCTTTTTCTCTGTTTTTCTCTCTATGTTTCTTTTTTCACACATCTTTCCTTCATTTTGTTATACATTTTTGTTGTTCATTGGTTTTCTCTCGGTTTCTTTTTCTTCCGTTTTCCACACTTCTGACCCTTTCCCCTTCCACAGCCAGATGCTCAATTACAGCTGGCTTATTTATAATTATAGCCTTATTTAAACCACTCTGTAACTGAAGGCCTGGTCCTGACTGTAACACTAGTACTACTAACCTTTACCTTTAGTACCATTTCATTCATCCTACATGTTGTACTGCAGGTTTGTGCTTCTGTTTTTTTAGATCTTGAGTAGTTTTGCATAACTTCAGCTGTAGCCTTATTTCCACTTCTATTCCTGCTCGTTCCAGTTCAGCACGAGTTCATTCATTAAAACACCTGTGATTAAGTTATGACTGATAAATCATAACGAGTTTCACTGATCCACTGTGGAAAAGAAAAGCAAAGAAAGGGAAGGAATGTCAGCATGAGGACAGAGCGAGTTAGATAGAGAAAATCGTTTTAAATTACAGAAAGCCTTTCAGACCCCTCTCCAGGGATTAAGGGCACAGAATGAAATGAGGGAGGATTAAAGGACGAGTCGAAGGGCCTGGTGGCTGAAACGTACAGAGCTTTAAGAGAGAGAGGGAAGGAGAAAGCACATCTGTACAGCTGTAATCTCCATCATCTGCATCATCCAGTGTTCAGCTCAGGCTTTATACAGAGTTTATCCAAAGCAGCTTCCGAGTAACGAGGCAAACATCATACAGTGGGGCAAAAAAGTATTGAGTCAGCCCCTGATTGTGCAAGTTCTCCTACTTAGAAAGATGAGAGAGGTCTGTCATTTTCATCATAGCTACACTTCAGCTATGAGAGACACAATGAGGTAAAAAATCCAGGAAATCACACTGTAGGATTTTTAAAGAATTTAATTGTAAATTATGGTGGAAAATAAGTATTTGGTCAATAACAAAAGTTCAACTCAATACTTTGTAACATCGGACCTTTGTTGGCAAGGACAGAGGTCAAGCGTTTTCCTGTAAGTCTTCACCCAGGTTGGCACACACTGTAGCTGGTATTTTGGCCCATTCCTCCATGCAGATCTCCTCTAGAGCAGTGATGTTTTGGGGAACACGGACTTTCAACTTACTCCACAAATGTTCTATGGGGCTGAGGTCTGGAGGACTGACTAGGCCACTCCAGGACCTTGAAATGCTTTTTACGGAACGCCACTCCCGTCGTTGGCCGAGCGGTGTGTTTGGGATCATTGTCATGCTGGAAGCCCCAGCCCACGTTCCATCTGCAAGCTCTCACTGTTTTGGCTTAAAATCTCACGATACATTCTTCCCTTAACACAGATATATATTAGATTCACCATTTATTATTTATTATCTGTGTTATTATACTCATTACTTTGTTATTATTATTATTTATTTATGTTTTTTTTTTCTTTTTTTTTCTCCATTATTATGGTAATTATTTATTACATTTATTTATTATCTACTGTATTAGATTTCTCCATAATTTTACTCTTCCATCTGTTACTATATTTATTATAGATATTATTACTTATATTTTCTTTTTCACATTTTTCATCGGTCATTTTTCTATATTTAGCTTCTGTGTATTTGAACTATAATTCTAAACTTAGTAACTTAGCAGGTCGAGTCCCTTTTTGAGCTTTGGTCCTCCAAGGTTACCTTCCTCATGACGATTAGGGATTTTCCTTGCCACTGATGTCCTAGGCTTGTTCAAGTCGGGCTGTGGATTTAGAGATTTATAAAGCTGCTTTGGGAGAACGCTTCACATAAAAAGTGCGACAGAAATAAGTCTAGCTGCTGAAACCACACTGCATTTCTCAGAAAACTGCACGTTCTTGGTTTTTACAATATGGGCACATATGGTTTTTGTGGAGTTTCTACTGAACATTAACACAAACACATGTGGGGGACCCAGACTCAAAGACTTTAAATAATAGCATACTGTATTTCTTGCCCAATATAATGCACAACATATATAAACATAATAAAAATAAAACCACACTACAACAAAAATATATAGAACACAGAACGGGGGTCATTTGATTACCCCAAAGGACACTAAACACTCAGGGATAAAATCAGTTTTTAGTAGTGAAGTAGAATAAATCAGGATTCAATTGTGAGCTGTGCTATCACTCTGTTTTGGGGTGTATGAGCAACTGGTATAAAGGGTGTAAAGACAGGAAGCCGATGTAATATTCCCATGTGGCCAACTGTGCAGAAGGTGAACGACATGCCCCAGGCCTCTGCCAGCACCCATTTTGCTCAACCGAAGCTTCTGGAGGGGGATTTTGGACCTAGGACCTAGCAAAAAGGGCAAAGCAAATTCGTTTAACCGGTGCAGGAAAACTAACGCATGAACAAGCTCTTCTGTGACAAAGCTCTCTCCTCAGAAGAGAAACAACCCAAACCCATATGACGCGTATAATAGAAAAAATTACAAAAAACCGCAAAACAAAACTCTATAAAGGCTAAAGAGCCGATCAAAGTCTGCAGATACCAAACCCTCAGCTTGGTTAGTTACAATAAAGCAGAGAATATTTGAGGGAACATGGGACTCAAAGAGGAACGTCGTCGGTCCCATACCGGCGGGGGTGGGGGCGCGGGTCCCAGACGGGGTTCAGTTTGCCGAATATGGTTTTGTCCTGCGTTGGTGGTTTTTCCCACTGCACCGTCACATAGGGGTCGCTCGCTCGAACCGTCTTATCCTTGCCTGCAGGCCCTGAGCACACAGTACTCACGAACAAAACAAACACACACACATATAATGTTAGCTTTCCCTCCGGTAAGAAATGTAGAGTTTATCGGTGAATGTTGATGATGTAAGTGGAGATCAGTGAGAGCTTCAAGAGATCCCCTCCTCCGTCTCTGTACGATTCCACACGGCACCTTAAAGCCACAGGACAGCCCGCTCATTAATATGAATGAGAACAGGTGATCAATTATTCAGCTCCATTTATACTCCGTCTGGCCAGAGTCACCCCAAAACTGGCCCATGGTCCTCAAAACTGACCGGCAGAGCCCCACGGTGGCCAGAGGGGTTATCTGTACGCATGGTAGGACCGCCTTTTATTCCCACGACATTACGGGTCACTACGCAAGATCCCCCAGTGTGTGCAGACTCAAAAGAAGGTGACGGAGTGTGTAAAAAGTCTTTTAAATGTTTTCATATGGTGTACGGTCTAGGGAAAGACGAAGAGAAAATTGGTATTTGACCACTGCGGGTATATATGTGGTATGCAGTAAGGTTAAATCAATTAATTATAAATGTAATAATTAATAAATGTAAAAGGAAAAAAGGAAAATCGTCGTACTAAATAAAATTATAGAATATATATATAGATATATATATATATGATATATATCTATATATATAGATATTTTCCAAGATATTTATATAAATCCTGTATTATATATATATATATATATACATATATATATATATATATATATGTATATATATATATATATATATAATTATATAATTATTAATATATAATTATTTAAAAATAATATGGAATTTACTTATGGATTTATATAATTATTTAAATATACATTACGTATTTGTTTAAATTAATATATTGATATTTTGGGCACTTTCTGTTTTTATAATGGTCAGTTTAAGGCTGTTACACAACAAACGTGATGTGAAAATGTGAAATATTCAAGCATTATTTTTTGTAATTTCACCCCCTGGTTCAGATCGTATAGTCGTATGGTCACATTGTTAAATCCCACCGCTGTAAAATGATTCAAATATTTCATTGCATTAATCCCATGTTTTGCTCATAAATTATTTATCATTAAGCATTTCTTTCTTTAAAAAGCTCTACACAGATATGAGAAAGGACAGTGTAAGCTTCAGCAGAATACATGTATTAATTATAAATCATTATTAATAAACATAAAAAACAGGACAGTGGTTACGGAACAATCTGTTTGTAATCCAGACTAGGCTTTATTTCACTGGGTACTTTTAATACGGCCGTTACCTGGCTCCTGTCAGAAACAGGCATCGATGCTGATGTGACGTAATGAATAAATAAATAGACATACAAGCATTAGCTACATTATTAGAAGCATAACAGCATAATAAGCTGCAGCTAGTTTATGCTTTATATCTAGTTATTATAGTTTGTAAGAGTTGATTTTGATTTTGTGTTTAGGGAATAATTTACACAGAACCGATCTTATTTGCGAGAACTCTATTTCTCAGTGGATCAGAGGTCCTGGACTCCTATCCCCGTAAAACGATGGTATTAAATTAAAATAGTGAGGCCTGCAGAGGTGTGGGCGGGGCTGTAAGCCTGAGGGAGGATCGATAATACTCCGGCATTTATTAATAAATAAGTCAGAAGCTCATGGACAAACTCCATAAATAACGCAGGGTTCAATAAAGAGGGGAGATAAACTACGAGCATGTCCTGAGCGTACGTTACACACACACACACACACACACACACACACACACACACACACACACACACACACACACACACACACACACACACACACACACACGGATGAGCCAAAACATCAACATATTACCATCGACCTTCATAGTGCCCTAAATAGTCTCATATACAGACCAGTCTAATTAATGGGGGAGTAAAAGAACGATTTGAGACACAGCTAACGATTCTCTATTCATGTACCTTGGAGGAGGTGTAAAAAATGTTTTTAGCCTCACTTCAATCAATACACAAACACATCCAATAAATAAGTCCAGGGATGAGCTCTAAATACAGGAGAGTTCGATTCAGAAGGAGATAAATAAACCCTGTTCCTGCCCCTCTTGCTCTCCTTTGATATCTACACTTGCACGAGGGTGAGCTTGGGAGTAATGGAGAAAGTGGAAAGCCCGAGCCCATCCTCTGGGTCCGCTGATAATTTGGATTCGTGCAGCTGAGAACAAAAACACGCTGTTATATCATTTTTCGGTTCGATGCAGCAGAACAATAGACCAGTGAGACGAGGAAAAACACGTTCCAGCTCGAGAGAGTGGATTAAAAGTAAACAACAAAGTCTGGAGTGCGTAGCGCGAAAATTCTACAGTTCTAAATGCAAATAAGAACCTTTGTCAAGCACCACAACACGGAGTTACGTTGCCAAATGCCACTTAAAGCATTACTGTGCTAAAAAGAAGCCTTAAATAATGCTCAAAGAAAAACTGAAAGGGATTTAGATATTCCTCCCTCTACAGAGCATAATATCATTAAACCATTCAGAATCTGGAGAGGTTTCCTAAAAATCCTAAACTGAAGAGGGGTGATCTCCACTCCCTCAGACGGCACTGCATCAAGAACCATCATTCATCAATAGCTGATAGAACCACATGGACAAGGGATTCCTTTATCAAACCTTTATCAAGCTCTACAATACAGAGTTACATTCACAGATACCACTTAAAACGTTACTGTGCTAAAAAGCAGCCTTATGTTATAACCATGTCCAGAAGGGGCGTCGGCTTCTGTGGGCTCGGAGGCATCTGGGATGGACCATCATACAGTGGGGACGGGGACTGTGCTCAGACCCATCAGTATCACAGATCTTTTTTTGGACCAAAGACAACAAGTCCTGGTATGGAATCGGCTCAGGGCCCTTGGTAAAGGTCACTTCCACTTCTGAGAAAAAAACCCTCAGATTTTAGAGCAACATCAGCTGCCTTCAAGACGTCATCATTTCCAGGGATGTCCATGCATTTATCAACAAGACAAAACAAAAGCACATGCTGCACACATTACAAAGGCATGGCTGTGCAGGAGGAGGGTACGGGTACTGGACTGGCCCGCCTGTAGTCCTGGCCTGCCCTCAGAAGAGAATGTGTGGAGAATTTAGAAACAGAAAATGGGACAATGACGACATGTACCGTTACACAGGGAGAATGTAGAAAAACAACACCTGAAACCCTAAATCACTTGGTTTCCTCAGGAACAAAACGTCTTTTAGGTGTTGAGAGAAGAAACAGCAACACTACAGAGTGGTAATTTACCGTCGCAACTTTTGAATTGGACACAAATGCCTAATATTTTCATCTTCTATATGAAAAGCAGTTAACAAGTTACGTGGACTCACCAGTGATGGCGATCTTGGCCGACCATTTGGACGTCCCCTCCAGCACGGCCTGTTTGGCTGTCTTTAGGTGAGCATTAAAGTCCTCTTTGGAGAGCTGGAACATGTCCTGTATGAGCTCAAACACCTCGGGCCGGTTCTTCTCACGGATCTTCATCCTCTCCTTCATGGCCATAATGATGTTCTGAGTCTTGTCTTCAGCGCCATGTTTAGAACTTTTCTCCACCGCACCTACAGAGGGGTGAGAGAGAATGAGAGGGATTATGACCCGAGAGGCTGATGAAGAATAACGACTACATGTGTGAGAGCAGACCAAGCACCATCACGCCTTGAAATACAATGTCCTTAAAGCTGAGGGTGTCCAGAGGAGCTCTTTAGCTCTTTCTTCTCTGCAACACATTCCAAAAAATGTTGGGACAGGGAAAATTTAGGGTTAGTTATGAGATAAAGGTTTGATAAAGGAATCCCTTGCCCATGTGGTTCTATCAGCTATTGATGAATGATGGTTCTTGATGCACTGCCGTTTGAGGGAGCGGAGATCACCCCTCTTCAGTTTAGGCTTTTTAGGAAATTCCTCCAGATTCCTTGAATGGTTTAAGGATATTATGCTCTGTAGAGGGAGGAATATCTAAATCCCTTCCAGTCTTTCTTTGAGGAACATTGTTTTTGAACATTTCACATTTTCTTACACTTCTGTTGATAAACTGCAGAGCCTCTGATCATCTTTACTCCTCAGAGACTCAGCGTTTTGTTGACACTGCTTTTGTACCAAATCACATCATTATTTAGATTTTATCTCAGTACTAGGCCTAAATTGGCCCGTCCCAACTGTTTTTGGAATGTGTGGCAGGTCTGACATATGTAGTCGAGAGTCTGCTCAGCCCAACAGCCACGCGTTATTATAAAGCAGCGAGCTATAATTACTCACGCACTTACGGTCAAATTTAGTGGCACAGAACAGCTGTGGTACGTGTTAGTCCTCGCTTTTGTTTTAATTATGGAAGCGTCGGATCACACTCACCACCTTTTTCCTATTTACACTCTCCAGATGCTCGCTCTGCAAATGCTACAAATCCGATTAAAATGAATACAAATGTTTTCGCTCGAAATTGCTGACAAAATCTGGTGTGACTGCGGCTCAAGTGCATAACATACTCGCTTTACATTTCCGGAAGAGAGTTTTTTCGTAGACTTGTGCAGCATGCATCGGTCAGCATGACATGATCGCAAACCCAGACTCCAAACCAGAGTGGATCCAGTACGGAGCGACGCCAGCTGTGTCCTTGGTCTCCTCACTGTGCCTCCATTCTGGCACCAGACCGTCACTTGGCCCATGTGAGGTCAGAAGGTGATCACATGACACAGTTTACAGTGTCATTACCACCAGTGTGTCATGGTATTAAAGCCCATCAGGATGCACTCTCTCTCACACACCCACACACACACACACACACACACACACACACACACACACTCTCCCGCAGTAGTAATCATTAATGTGACTGATTTACAGTGACAGGATTCTTCTGTCATACTTCCAGCCTGAAGCAATTCCACACAAATAAACTACTTTCTGTTTACTTCTTACCCACGTTCCGTTCTCGCAAACAATCATGACCCAAATCCAAACTCTAATCAGACCTGAGCTGAACACTGATCTCCGTTTGACATTCTGGTTTACAAGGAAGATAAATAACGTGATGTGAAACTCTGGCAGTTCTGTCTCAGGCACATCTGTACATGATTACAGGTGTGGTCCGATTAGAAACTTGGTCTTGCCACAAGAGGAAGGACAAGTGATTCCCCTATAGTGCTGCTCTATAAAAAGGTTCTCAGAGGCTACCTTTGGGTAGTGTACCTCTTGGTGAGAGATTTTTCCTAGTGGACAGACTTTGAGGGGGAGCATCATTGGACTGACAGAAGCAGGAAGCAGCACCTTCACTACACACCCCTGTCTCTGGCCGGACCATTTCCAGGAGCTTAGCAGAAGGAAATTTGTTGTCACGGTGCCCATTACGTGTCCTACCTTTTTGCAGTGGTGTCATGATCGAGAAACCTGTTCTGCTCTGAACTGGAACCGTTTGGTCTTCATTGATGAATACAGGTTCTGTTTGGGATCTGATGATGGTCGGGTTTGAGTATGGAGGCCTCGTGGTGACGCTTCAATCCTGCCCCACTGCTGGTGTGATGATCTGGGGAGCCATCGACTACGACAGTCACCCCTAGCAGTGATACGAGGGACACTAACAACTCAGCGATATGTGCAGGACATCCTGCGACCGCATGTGTTGCCTCTCATGGCAGGGCTTCCAACTGCCATTTTTCAACAGGATAATGCTCGCCCAGGAATGTCTCCTCCAGACTGTTACCTTTCCATGATTCCCAGTTGCCAGATTTATCACCAATCGAGAATTTATGGGCCCAGCTATGTAACATCTGTGGATAAATGTGACACGGGATACCAAACAGAACCTGTATACCTCCACGATCAACCCTATCTCATCTTATATCCAGGCTGGAGGCGGCCTAACAGGGGAACTAGAGCCTCCTTTCAGTAGTAACGCCTGAAACTCCTTGTCTAACCTGGATTGTTTTCATTATTGCGTTTACAAAAGCTCTACATAATTCAAAGTAATTTTAATGGATATGAAGAAAATGATACGTGAATGTGATGTTAGGTTAGACTCACGCTGGAGGCAATCCGCGTTCAGCAAGTCCTGGCACTTTTCATGGCATTTCACCCCACACTCGGTGCAGCGCATGCCCTGGCGAGCAATGCCCCACAGCAGACCCTCACACTCGGGGCAGTAGGTAGGCGCCGTCGCCGTCCAGACCTCAAAATGATGAGGCGTGGTGGAGGAGATGGGATAGATGAGGGCCTGGAGAGTCTTCCTCAGCACTTGCAGCTTCTACAGTGATACGGAGAGGAAAGAGAGCGTGAGAGAGATGGAGAGAGAAGAACGACATTTGGAAAGTGGCAGAGAGACACAGAGACAGGACAGAGATGTAGTCTGTCCTAATCGCCGGAGAGGCTGATGAAGAAAAACGAGTACGTGAGCAAGAGCAGACGCTGGAATTTAATTCATTGAAAGTGTGCGCACAAATCAATGCTGTTCTACCCGAATCGCTTTCACACCTAATAAACAAATGTAATTAAAGCAAGATCCTGCACAAGATAAATCATATATGCACAAATTTCCCCCTGGAACTGTGCTCACACTGCTTACTGGTGCAAATAAAGGTGCTATTAGATGGGCCTGGGTCACCAGAGTGGTGCTGTCAGCCATTTAGCCCTCACAGTGGCAACTAAACAAAAGGACTCAGTCTGGTCTCGGTCTTGACCTCAATGGGAGATTTATACAGCATCAGCAGCTTCGTCGGTTCCATCAGCTTCGTTCTGTCTTATTTTCTTCCCATCGTTTGCTGGTGTTAAACTCGGCATCTTTCATTACCATCCACGGCTGATCGGAGGATCATTCATGGATCTGTTAAGTCCAGCTCTTATTAACCCGACCAAGCTGCTGATGATCTAGAACTCCAGCTTATGGCAAAAATGGGCGAACAAAGATGCAGAAAATAGTGACAGCAGTGTCAGCAGGAGGTGCTGAAAAAGAGTCTGAAGATGGCACAAATGTGCTGAAAAGAAGGAAACAGAATTGTGAAGTGTCCTCTGATTGCCAGTGTAGCTGTGGGAGTGGAATTGGTTGTAAGAAGCAGTGAGAGCAAATAAGACAAAAGTGAGACCCAAAATATGAAGATGGCATCAAGTGTGTTGATGGTTGACGTGTGCGTCAGATTGAAAGATGGCAAGTGACCATGGAAATGCTGTCAGTAGGGAGGATGAGGTCACCCGATAGAATCAGAGGGCTGGCATCTTCCAGAAATGAGTAAAGAAGAGAATCAGGCTCATAGATCAAGTTGCCAAGATGAGAGATCATGATGATATGAAGTTTTCAAGGCTTGAGCACAGGAACAGCACGAAATACAAAAGAACAGAAGTTAGAAATGTCCAGATTGAGGAAATATGGTAAGTATGGGAGAATGAGAAAGCTGAAGGGAGCGCAGCGGGTGTTGCTGCCTTTCCCTAGGTAACCCAAATCTTTGGCAACCCAAGGCAGCGATGAAGTCACTTTGTGTACATCTGACTGACAGTTCCACAGACCTCCAGCTACAGGCAGTCCCACAGCAGCAGATATCGGTGGACAGATGAGCTGGGAGTGATGTCAGTAACGAGAAGCTGTAACGACGGCGATGCTCCAGAAACACATCGTTAGTCGTTGGAGTAGGTCAGGATGTCTCGAGTGCTCAGCGGTCTGTCCTGCACTTTCTCATTGGACTTCCTCACCATTCTCCCGCAGGTAGAGATGAGCTAATCATACGTGATGACTTATGTTGTTGTGTCAACGTAGGGACCCTGGGCTACCCAGAGATGTCACCATTTCATGTGGAATTAATGACAGGACTAATTAATTAATCTTTCTGTTAAAAGACTGGTCAAACAAGAGCGACACGAGTCTTTTCACCTTAAATGAGTTGATTAAGAAAAGATTCTCGTTACAAAAATAATAAGCCATGGTACTTTAACATTCGACACTTACGTACACTTGAAGGCAAATACTTTTGTACTTTTACTCAAGCGGAGGTCTACAGGGAGGACTTCTACTTTTACTGGAGTTCTATTTTACCTCGGGTATCTCTACTTTAACACAAGTCCATTGTTTGTGTACTTCATCCAACACTGATTATTATTCAGAAATGTATTATTAGTTGTTTATAATCCACAAACTTTATCTGATCTGTTTCTCTCTTACCAGCAGAAGCTCTCACAGAGAAAGCACAGTTACATTTATTACTCAGAGACATGAAATGAACCAAAGCAAGCACTTTACTGAGATTAAAATCTGAGATATGGTGTCAGTATAAACAGTGTGTTCTGATGCAGTGCTGATTTGTGTATCTTCTTCCACACGGGATTACAGCTACACCCCGTTCACGTTCTGTTTGTCAGCATTACATTCAGTGGAACAGGTCGTTGACCAAACTGGACGTTGGCCATACATTAGCATAGTCACTAAACTGCTAGCATCCTCACAAATAACAACAGCAACAGCAAAAACAACCAGCAGTTAGATCACCGAGTAGCTTAGAATCAAACCAAACGGGAAATTAATCAGAATCCTTTAGACATTGACCAGGGCTGTGTAACCCATACGTAGATATTACAATAAGTACAATCTGCATCAGCAGAAAGGCCGGACTGCAGGACAGCATTATGAAGTCATATATCCGCACGTTGGCAAACTGTTTACTGGCGTACACATTTTGGAAATCGATCAGGACTTCATGCCAATTCGGAAGAGTCCAGAATTGTTAGAACTGCAGAAGTATTCCAACCTCTCCTGAACTGCATTACATCACTGTGACAGGAAGAAGTCAGTCTGAAACTTAACATGCCATAAATAAACAGGCATTAGATAAGCACTGTATGACGATAAAGTAATAAGGAGGCATAGACTGTAGAAACACACATTCATATTCATTCTTATTTATGTATCTATGTAGCAACCAATTTACCTAACGCATGTCTGTGGAATGTTGGAGGAAACCAGAGTACCCGGAGCAAACACACAGAGAACATGCAAACTACCGAGAATCTCTGGAGCTGTGAGGTGACCACATGAGCCACCGTGCCCCCCCCCCCCCCCTATACATATTACAGTACCTAATCACTCACTGATAAACCAATGAATTAAAAAAATAACACTCTTAGCAACAATGTCAAGAATAGTATTACAGTTTTATTAGTATATTACACTTTTTGTATTATTGTTTTTTGTTGTTTCTGCTTTGTGCAGAAATAATAACAAAAATAAAAAAAAACATTAAGAAACATTAATAAAAAATGACATTAAAAACATAACATTAAGAAAAAATTATAAAAATATAACGTTATAAAACAATGTTAATAAATCAGAGTAAAACAAAATAATAATATTAATAATTAACAGTAATAATAAATAATACTAATATTAATACTACTACTACTACTACTACCACTAATAATAATAATAATAATAATAATAATAGAACCAAATCAAAATGAAAAACAAAAACACAACACAAAGAGCATTAATAATAATAAAAAAACAAACTACTACTACTAATAATAATAATCAGCATCAAAACAAAAATAAGTTATTCTTAATTAATGTAATAGTTAATTATCAAAATAAAACAAAAGATTAATAGAAATAAGAACAACTTCAAAACTATAACAACAAAAATAAAAAATAATCATACTACAGTTATTGTATCAGGACCCTGAATAATACTAATAATACTAATACTAATAATAATAATAATAGTAATCTGAGGGAGGAGAGGACAGTGGAGATCTCATCCTGTGTCCCGTGTGTTCATAGGTTCCAGGATAAATGATACTGATTAAACAGGGAACAGCGTTTGAGCTCAGTATTTACAGACGTGTGGCCCCTGATCCAGACGCTCCTCAGCTTAAACCCCTCTCAGTAATAACTCAGAGTAAGGTCAGATGATGGGAGTGGAGACTAAGGTGCAGGATCAGGTCCAGCAGGATGCAGTAGGTGAGAGATAAGTAAGTGGCAGTAAGTTTAAGTGCTTCTACTCAGAGCGATTTAATCGAGGACCCAACAGGAAGTGCAGATCGAAATAAACGGCAGTAATATGATTCCAAAGGCATTTAAAACTCAGGCTACTGATTTCACAGTCTGTCCATTTATGCCCATATGCCTCAGCATACAAATAACACGTTATCACTGCTGCATCACGTTCTGTCTAAACTAATAAACAGATTCTTCAGGATCGTAGGTACTCTCCTAATTCTGCAAATCCTTCTCAAATCCTTCAGGGATCCTATATCCTCTCCAGATCCTATCCAAATCTCCAAGGATCCTAGATCCTCCAGGCTCCACACCAACAATCCCTTATGGATAATCCAAGACATCTCACTAGATCCTCCAGGGTCACAGATCCTCTACAGTTCCTTGAGGAGCCTACATTCTCTGCAGGTCCTCTAGGAGCTCAGATCCTATTCATATCATTCAGAATCCAAGACCTTCCAGACCTTCCATGATTACAGATCCTTTACAGACACCCTCACAATCCCACACTGTTTTAAAATATTTCAGGATCTTAAATCCTTTCCAGACCTTTCAGAACACTAGATAATTTCCAGATCCTTCAGGCTCTTAGATCATCAGCATATTCTCATCAAATCATTCAGGGACGGTAGGTCCCCTCTCAAATCCCCAAGGTTCCTAGATCTTCTAGACTCAGATTGGTTCTTCCTTCCAGATCATTCAGGGTCGAAAATCACTTTAGACTTTCCAGTGTCATAGATCATCTCCAGGTCCACGAGGGACCTACATTCCCTCCAGATCCCCTTGGATCCCTAGGATCCTAGATCCTAGATCCTCCAAACTCCAGAACATCCAGGGTCCAACATCTCTCTAGATCCACCAGGGTCATAGATCCTCTCCAGGTCCTTTAGGGAAGTATATTCTTTCCAGATCCTATCCAGATCCCCCACAATCTAATATCCTTGGGCAGACCGTCCCAGAATTATAGATCCTTATCGAAAACCCTCAGAATACTTACACTGTTTTAAATTTTCAGGATCTATAAATTATATCCCAGCTGTTCCAGGACACTAGATCTCTACAGATCCTCAGGTCTGATCATCTGCCCCCATATCTTTCCTAATCCCTTCAGGGATCATAGAGGCTCTCCAGATGATATCCAAATCTGTAAGGCCCCCAACCTTCCAGGTCTAAGATCGCAGTCCCGTCCAGATCCTTCCATGTCCAAAATCTCCCCAAATCCTCCAGGGTCATAGATTCATTTCCAGGTCTTGAGACCGCCACGCGACCTCCAGATCCCTGGATCCCTATTCATCTAAATCTTCCAAGGATCCTAGATCTCAAACTCCAGAACATCAGGGTCCAACTCTTCTTCGGTCCACCAGGTCATAGATCCTCTCCAGGTCCTTTAGGGAAGTATATTCTTTCCAGATCCTCTAGGGTTCCAGATCCTATCCAGATCCCCCACAATCTAATATCCTTGCAGACCTCCCAGAATTATAGATCCTTTACAGAAACCCTCAGAATACTACACTGTTTTAAAATATTTCAGGATCTTAAATTATTCCCAGATTTTCCAGGACACTAGATCCTCTACAGATCCTCAAGGTTCCTAGATCATCTGCATATCTTTCTTAAATCCTTCAGGGATCATAGAGGCTCTCCAGATGCTATCCAAATCTGTAAGGACCCCAGACCTTCCAGGCTAAGATCAGCAGTCCCGTCCAGATCCTTCCATGTCCAAAATCTCCCCAAATCCTCCAGGGTCATAGATCATTTCCAGGTCTTTGAGGGACCTGCATTCCCTCCAGATCCCCTAGGATACCTATTCAGATGAAACAGGATATAATACCCCCCCAGACCTTCCAGGATTATAGATCACAATCACTGTTTTTATACACTTCAGATACTTTCATAATTCTCCAGGATACTAGATACTCTCTAGATCCTTCATGGTCGTAGATCCTCTCCACATCTTTCAGGCTCCAAGATCATCTGTATCATCATATCCTACTCAAATCCTTCAGGGATCTTCACCAGATCCTATCCAAATCTCAAAGGATTCTAAATCCTCCAGGCTCAAATCAGCAGTTCCATCCAGATCACCCAAGGTCAAAAGTCTCTCTGGATCCTCTAGGCTCAGATCCACAGCCATTCCAGATCATCCAGCCTCCAAAATCTCTCTAGATGCTCCACAGTCAGGGATTTCCTCCAGGTCCTCGAAGGACCTACATTTGCCCTAGATGCTGTAGGATCCCAGATCCTATCCCATTCACCCAGGATCCAATATCCTTCGAAACCTTACAATGTCATAGATTCAATCCATTACAGACAATTCACAGAACACTCAGCATATCACAGTGTTTATTAAATACTGCAGGATCTTAAATCGTGTCCAGATCTTTCAGGTCCTCTCTGGATCATGCAGGGTCCTAGATCTCTTCCACTCAGTTCACCCAGAAGATCTGCTGTGATATAGGTCAGGATACGGGGATGGTCATGGATAAATAAATAATTGCTTACTTTGTTGACAGATGAATTCTTCTGGGTCTTAATTTCCACTTTTTAGAGGCTTTCTTACTTTGGATCTAGTTGATCACTGGCCTGCATGTGCACTCGCTGAGGGAGGGGTTCACTGTAGCATGACGCACCAACTCGGCATTGATGGAGATGAATGTAGCAGCGCTGACACTAACGCTTGTTATTTTCCCTGGCTGAAGGTTTTATGGTAACACTGTTTTAGAGGAAGGTCATCGGACCTCTGGGGAGGGGAAGGAAATACGGACATCGGAATATCTGGTACCCTCTGAACGAGAGAAATCACTGGGCAACCACAAATCTGTCTGATTATAGCAGAGAGAGAGAGCGAGAGAGAGACAGAGAGAGAGAGAGAGAGAGAGAGAGAGAGAGAGAGAGCGAGAGGGAGAGGGGGATGAAATATAGAAGAGAGAGCAATTAGGGAGCAAAAAGACAAAGAACGAAACAAGCCGAGTGGTGATAAACCTCAAAGTATGAGAGAAAACTAAAATAAACAGACACACAGAGAGAGAGAAGGGTGTGGGACGGAGAAAACAAAAAGCAGCAGCGAGTGTTTGTGTGAGATAAAGAACAAAAAAGCAGCAGAGAAAACAGCAGTGTAAACAATACAGCAACAACGAGAAAAAGAAAGAGAGAAAGAAAGAGAGAATATATTGCCAAAAGTAAACAGACACCCATATGACCTCTTTCGCCCCCTTTTGCCACCTTCAATCTAGGAAACATTTTACTATATGCTAGTATCACTTTTACTCCTGTCAAGCACAGACGTTAGTGATAAACAAGCAGTAAACAAACATTTACCTCAAAGTTATCAGAAGAACCCGATTCCAATGTCTGTACTTGCCTATGGAGATCAGAGCTGTTCTTAATGTCACGTTTAAATTAGCAGTGGCTGTAATGACCACAGATTAGGCGTGTCCTTATACTTGTACTCCATGTGACAATCTAAACGTGGCACTGTGAACAAAACATGTTAAAAAATGATGCAAAAGAAATATTGTTTATCTGTCTGTCTGCCAGTGAGTTTGTCTATCTGTCTGTTTATCCATCTGTGTATTTATCTGTCTGTCTGTTTGTATTTTCAATATCTTTATCTCTCCGTCTATATGTTTGTTTAAAACTAATTTATTTACTACTTAATATCTGCCTCTTTCCTTCTTATTTCTTTCTTTTTTGATATATATATGATGTCTATTAAAACTTTTTGAATATTAGATCAATACTGCAGCATGAAAGAGCGTATTTGTAAGACAAGGCATGGGGATGAAAGGGAAGGGATATGGAAAGAGGGGACGGGCAAGTGGGAGAATGTGGGAGAGAAAATAAAAGCTACAGAAAGACAGTGAGATGATGCAAGAGCGAGAGACAGAGAGAGAGAGAGAGAGAGAGAGAGAGAGAGTAGAGTGCATGTGGAACAGAGACTGAAATACATAACCAGAAAATCGAGAATGAAAGACCGAGGGCACGAATGTAAAGGCGAGAGAGACCCAGTTAGAACATAAATATCTATCCAGTGCTGGAGCCATGTCGCTTCAAAATACAGAATATACCACAGTTAGATCTGATCCCGCATTCTGATTGGCTGAGAGATGTTCTAGTGGTGCCAATATTGCCCAATCCACCAAATACACACGTAACCTAGCAACGACACCAGCCATAACAAAGCAGCAACATTATTATCATACAAGTAAAAGAAATGAATTATAATGAGTTGAAATCATTAGTTTGGATTTGAATGAGTTAGATGAAGCTCTTAATGAGCAGGATGATCGTTCCAATGAGCCGAGCTTCATCATCCTTACAAACCAGGATCTGGAGTTAGGATGGAAAGTTACTAACTAAAAAACTTTAAATCAAAGGACCTGGACTCTTAATGGAGTCACAGCGGGACTGAAGATCAGTTTTACACCCAGACCTTCTTTCTTTTTCTTAACTCATTTATTTACTCCTTAATTTCTGCTGTTCTTTATTTCTTTCTTTCTTTATTTCTTTCTTTCTCTCTCTTATTCATAACTAACTTATTTACTACTCTATTTCTGAGTCTCTTTCTTTGTTTCTTTCTTTTTTGACAACTCATTTATTTACTACTCCATTTTTCTCTTTTTCTTTCTTTACTCCTTCCCTTTGGTCTTTCCTTCTTTCTTCACTACTTAATTTCTGCCTCATTCTTTCTTTTTTCTACCCTTCTATTGTTTTTTTCTCTCTTTTCTCTCACTAGTTAAGGAACATAAATCATTGGATCCTATAAATGATAAGGCTGATCCTGGGCTTTGGTTCTAACACCGGGATCTCACTCTGATTGGCTTCTGTGGGTAGAACAGTGGATCTTAGTACCAGCCTGCTTTATAAATCAGACCTGATTTATTTACTGAATGGAAATAAACTTTCTTATTTCATAAAATTAAATCTTATTAATAAATATATTTGTGTTTATTGTCTGTATAACAAACAGTTGTTGATCATTTCTGTTCCTCGACTGTTACGGTGATTTATTTATTACATCCATGTGATACGGTTTCAGTGCTTAAGAGAAGAGAATAATGAATGACTACGAAAGAAAATAATAAAAGAGAACAACTTTTCTTGTTACGTAAGACAGCGATTGGCCCAGCGGTCTAATTACAGAATCATGTTTCATTTAAGAATGAATAATGATTAATTAGCGCACCAACAGGGAGACAGAAAGACGGAAGCAGGCACACAGACAAGCAGCGATGGCTGACTTTTTTTTTTTACTCCTTTTTTAAATCCTTTCCTTATTCCATTAAGAGTCGCTTAATAACCTCACGTAATAAACTAAGGCAGAGTTTCTGAACGGCCAACCAGTGGAAATAAACCTAATTATTCTACCCCGTTAGGGCTTGATTAAACTCTACCAGCGTTTAGCTTCACATAATTGCTGCTTTTTGTAGCGCAGGAGTTCTAAGATAATCCTAAATGCTAATTATTTTCAGAAAACGTACCATGACTGCTCTGGGATACTTCATTTCCCATAATGCTTTGGCGGGACAGCTTATCTCCAGACTGTACCATTTCCTTACTGAGATATACGAAGCGTCTCGAATGCGTAAGAAAAGTACATCTGCTTTCAATATTCCAGGACAGAAGCAGGTCTCAGATAAGATGGACTCAGGTCGGGTCTCTTTTTGAGTTTTGCTCCTCCCACGACTTCTTCCTTATAACGTTTAGGGTTTTTCCTTGCCACTGTCGCCCGAGGTTTGATCAGTTTGGGATCGGGTTTAGATATTAGAAGATAATCTGAAATGATAAAGCTGCTTTGAGACGATGCTTCGTTATAAAAAGCCATAGTTAATCAATCGGACTTGACTATTGCAACCTCATGGTTTATTTCTTTACTCTTTATCCCACATAACCTCTTTTGCTCCGATATTTTTTTCCTTCTGTCCCAGATTGAATTTGGACCCGGACTCCCGGCCATATGGCTGAGGGCTGATTTTTAGCTGTATTCTCCGTAGGGACTTGATGCTCTCAGTCTCTCCAAACTCTACACTTCAGTCTGAATCCAGCCGACCATCAGCACGGGCAAGAAAGGGGATTTAGGGGACTTGCAACGTGGCATGGCTGTTGGTGCTTTTATTTCAGAAACTGTGGATCTACTAAGATTTTCATACACAGCGCCATCTGTAGGATTGAAAGAGAATGGTCTGAACATAGGTAGTGAATATTATCCTAGTTTTCTTTTTCTTTCTTTCTCTCTCTCTCGCTACACTCGATAGCGTTCCAGCGTGGGCTGCATCCTGCCGTGTTTGATCCAGCACCCTGTTAGACCCAATGAAGGAGATTTCGTACCATAGCTCACATTAGGTCGGGTTAATCTGGGTCTGTAAGCTTCAACTATGGAACTCGATGCAGAAACAAAATGGAACCAAACAGCCTGCCATCCCCCAAACAGCCCACAGAACATTCTGCCATCTTGAGTCCCATCCAGGAAATCCCTGGACATGTGGCCTACATTTGCATCTAGTCCAAATCAACCATGAGACACGTGTCCAATCCAATTAAACACCCAGTCGGGTCCAAGCTAATCAGGATATTCCTGCTCAAATGGTCTCCAAAAGAACAGTTGGTTCTCCAAACGAGACCTAAATATCATCCGGGTCCAGTAAACATCCTAAAATGCTTGTTTAATTACAATAAAAATAAAAATAAACACAGATTTAAACTTTGAGTTAATACACAAATCAGGTCATGACCTAAAATGCTCTTTCTTATTTATTATTATTTTACTAAGTTTAGTAAAATAAGAAACCTTCTCATGACCAAAAGTACTGGGACACAAACCTGCATGCGGCCAAATGTATTGGGACACAAACCCACAGATGGCCAAAAGTGTTTTTGACACAAACCCACATGTAGCCAAAAGTATTGGGACACAAACCTACACGTGACCAAAAGTATTAAGACACAAACCTGCATGTGACCAAAAGTATTGGGACACAAACCCACAGATGGTCAAAACTATTTTTGACACAAACCCATATGTGGCCAAAAGTATTGGGACACAATCCTACATGTGACCAAAAGTATGTGGACACAAACCTACAATGCCACATTTCAAACACTGCTGTAGTTCCTTCAGGAAATGCAGATCTAGTCTTTATTATTATTATTATTATTATTATTATTATTATTATTATTATTAGAAGACCTGGACATGTAAAGAACCTGCAAACTCCACACAGGTGGAACCCAGACTGGGAAATGAACAGAGAATCTCTGAGGCGACAGAGCTAACCCCTTGTGTCAGCGTGTAACCCCTCCTAAAACACCTCTCTAAGCCCAAAATTACCATTGGAGTTCAAATCAGAGCAGACCGGCCTGGGGGGCACACCCAGTCGTGACTATATGTCTCCCGCAACCCAGCTGGTGATATCGTCCGGACTCAAGCTGGTGAAATACTCATGGTGGAGGGCTGGCAAGAGCCTAAATGTCTAAATGGAAGAACCCTGGGTGGCCTAATCCAAACAAATACCTGTCCAATCCAAAATAGCCCTAAAAGAAGTCTCCAGTACAAACCCTACTGCATAACCCAATCCAAAACTTCTGTGGGGATCAACCAAACCCTACAGCGTGTGTGAAATTCCAATGAAACACCAATCAGTACAAAGGTACGTCCAATCCCACAGGCCTCCTGCTTGGCAGGATGAGGTTAGTGAAAGCAGAGGGTGATTGATGGAGAGTAATTCCCTCTTCATTGATTCAGCTTCTCTCTTCTACCTATCGCATGTAACGCTCGCTTCACCACACTAACCAAAAGTGCTCTGTAATTAAGAGTGGAATCACTGAAGCTTAGAAACAAGAAGTTTACAAAAACCAAAAACCCTCACATCGTTCACCATTCAGAATCTTTGCAGAGTAAAACGCAGACAGCTTTATAGAAACGGGAAGATTTATTAGGTACATCCATTAAAGTTCTCACTAACACAAATATCTAATGAGCCAATCACACGGCAGAAACCCGACACATTTAAGCATGTAGTCATGTTCAAGACGAGCTGCTGAATCCAACCAAGCACCAGAATGGGGAAGAAAGGTCATTTAAGGGACTTTGAACATGGCATGGTTGTTGGTGCTTTTATTTCAGACACTGCTGCAGAAACCTTCTCCCTGACAAACACACAGCTGGCATGAGCAACTGTCTCCTGTGTGAGAGCAGGTGTGTTAGAAGAGGGCAGGGAACTGAGAACCAAAACTAAAGAGTAAAGCCCAGAACCTCTAGTCACCTCACCATTAGCATTTAATTATGACTCAGAGGGCTGTGATGGGATTATTCATCGATCATCACTGCATCTTGGTGATGGGTGATTTTCTCATCTTGATGTTCCGATAAAATCAACTGTGTTTCATATTATCGTAAGTATTTCTTCCTTCCTTTCTTGGTGTTCTCTGTAACCTTTCTTTTCTTTCTCAGTATTCTCTTCAGGCTTCCTGCCTTCCTTCCTTGGTATTCAGTGTAGGCTTTTGTTCTTTCGTTCCTTCTTTCTCAGTGTTCTTTTTAGGCGTCCTGCCTTTCTGTCTTCATTCCTTTCTCTTTCTGTCTCTCTCAGGATGCTCTTTAGGCTTTCGTTCATTCGTTCCTTCGGTGGATCAGGACCTCTGTCTTAACTCAGGCTTTTTCTCGTCTTGGCTTTAGGTTCAGATCAATTTGACGGTGTTTAATATTCTCGGAAGTCTTACGTCCCAGCAGGCAGTGAGGTGAACATTGTGGACGTCGTCTCACAGTGTTTGGTGTTACTGAGCATTTCGACTGGTTTCACTCCCCGGCTCTCCCTCAGCTCTGTCCCTCGTATTCATTGGCTCCGATCTCAGACTCTCTCCCTTTGACACCGGCGCTCACTCTGGCCTTGACTGTCTGCGTTTCTGTCAGTAAATAAAGCTCGCTGAACTTCGCCTGACTCCTTGAGTTCTCCTCCGCTCTGGCTGATCGTTACAGTCGTCACTATGTGGCTTTGTTTTTGTTTTTTTCTAATCTAAGAGAGCAAAGTTCTTCCAAAGTCCAACCCCATTAAAGAGTGCAGTGACTAGTTTAAAGCCTGCTTTTGCAGATTCAGGAAGTGCCTCTAACTTGGATTTGTATACATGAAAACTTCAGAAAAGGTTTTTCCCCCCAATGTCAGGCAACATCTTTATCTAAAATTACAGGAAACAAGGATATGCATCCAGAGGGGACTGGAACGTACTGGGTGTTGAGACAAACACACACACACACACACACACACACACACACACACACGGCCTCTGCCAAGCTACCACTGTTGGAACCTTGAGCAAGGATCATAAGATCTGCTAAATCAGTATGTAGACTAAAATCACAGAGTGTTTTCCAAGTCACAGTTTCCCAAGTATTGTTTTATGCTTTCTTTCTTTCTCTCTTTATTTCCAAACATTCTCTATAGGCTTTCTTTCTTTCATTTTTCTTTCTTTCCAAGTATTCCCTTTAGTCCGTCCTTCCGTCCTTCCTTGTATTCTTTTTAGACTTTCTTTTTTTATTTGCAGGCACCCAAATGTCTCAAAGTTTTTTTGTTCCTCGGTTCATTTTGCGTCATGTATTTTGCATTTAGTTCTGCATTTTATCCAAGGACAGGGAGTCATATCACCATCATAACACTGACATAACAGTCAATTGAAATGATGAACAAAAAGTCAAAAAGCCACGTGTGTATTTACCCCTATAGAGAATACAAACGTGGATTACGTTACATTACATTGTATTATATTACAGGCATGTCTGCGCTCTCCCTTAAGCAGTACTTGGTTTACTGTGGTGTGTTACAGTGTGTATGTGTTGCTTCTACACACACTTACCAGATCCTCGTTGTTCAGGTTGGATCTGTTCACCAGCGCAAACGAAATGCCTGCCTTTCGAGCAGCCAAGGTCTGCAGAGAGAGAGAGAGAGAGAGAGAGAGAGAGAGAGAGAGAGAGAGTATAAGCAAAAAGCCCTCTGTCTGTACTGGAAATGCTCGTACTGCACGAGTCGGGATCCATAATCGAATCACGCTGTGTTAGGGAGTGCTACAAAAGCATCTTAATGCTTCAGCTCGCTCGGCCTAACCGCACACGGCTCAGAATTACATTTACACACCAAATGGACAGAGCAAACATTTCCTCACATGATATTTACCATATCGCCTGGGTTCATGTTCCATTCAGCCATAGTACCGAGTGTTTGCATGGGCATTATGACACGGGGAAAACAGCAAACCCCGTTAGGATCTAGGATCTAAACTGGTGGAGAAAACAATAACATACCGCTTTGACCCAGAAAGCTTAAGAGCCGCCATCGATTCAGATCCCAGCTCCAATAAGAAGCCTCTTGGGTACATGAGTGAAGAAGATCCCTTTGGATACAGGCATCTTCTGAAGCAACGTTAATGGTAGCAGCTGATGTTGATTTAGTCACTAAAACTAAACTTGAAACATCAAAACTAGTCCTAAGGTTACATTATGTTCATTTATTTTTGTCTTCCTTCCTTCCTTCCTTCCTTCCACTTTCTTTACTTACTTACTGACTTACTTACTTACAAGTACTCTCTTAAAACTCAAACCATAACTTTCCCGTCCAGCCCAAAAACATCCATAGAAAAACACAATGGTATTTTACATTCTCAACAACTCCCATCCACTGCCAATAAATCCCCAAACACCCATAACCCTTACATAATCAAACGTTTGCACTATATCCTGAAAGTCTGTTCAATTCTAACCAATCCTAACGCAGCAATACAGCCTGAAGGGCTTCATCTAACACTAACCACTACAACGTCTGTCAGACACAAACAGATAATGGCATACAGGCCAGCACCATGGCGCAAGAGGTTAGAGAGAATTAGGAAACGAAAATCATGAAGTTTTACAAATTAAAATGAACTTCATTAACATTAAAATATATTCAGTTGAGTTTGGAAAATCATAGGCAATCTCAGCCCAAGTTTGTTGGCTAAATTCTCCAATCTAAGAAACAGTTTTGAGTTTCTCATTTTCGACAGATGCCAGTTTAGGACTCTATTCTTCTTGTACCTCCTACATACTGTACAGTACTGTGCAAAAGTATTAGGCCATCGTTAGACTTATTGTTTAACAATGGTATTTGATGATTGGACTCAAATTTCAATCTTGGATTTGTCCCTCCATTCTGGACTCTGACACTTTTTAAACAGCTAATGGTCTAAAGTGTGAAGGAACACGCTAGATACTTACCAAAGCCTTTTACATCCACAGCGGCGAGAAGGAAAGAAAGCAGACAGATTTAATTAGAGACTACAACTGAGAAGTCAGAAAAATCCTTTCAGCATTAGCACTGTAGCGTTTGGTGCATCTGTAGCCATACGGACTGCCATGCCAAGTCTCGTTGTGCCATCCGGTTTCTCAGGAGTCTTAAGTTTCTAAAACGTTCCTTTAAAACATTTCTTATTTCGCTTTTATTCATGCATTACAGATGCATCTTACTCATGCCTTTGATTTCTAACTACCTGTCCTGTTTCATGAATGATGCACGATATCTCTGCGGCCGGCTTTGGGTTTTTGGTTTGGGTAGAGTTACAAACGAAGGACGATACGATACACACTTTAAACGTGAAGCCAGAACACTGATCACAGCTAGGTGTGGAACCATTATGAGTGGGTTAAAGAGAGAGAGGGGGGAGATCATCTGGCCTGGTCCACACTAATATGGATAGACTAGAAACATCTTGAAAATCAGTCTAAGAAACGTTTGTTGTAAAACTGAAGGTTACAGAAAAAATAACTGTGGTTTTTTTACCAGTGGTACCTTACGACAAATAAAACTCATTATTAGAGTGTAGAGCCAGGATAATTGGTCATTTGTAAACAATAAACAAGCCAATTAGATGTCATAAACAACAAATCCCCCCCATGGCAGAGTACTTCTGGTCCAAATCCCAGTACCCTAACCACTAGAACACCACAAACATACTGTAACACAGAAACACATAATGATAATGATATAATATTAAAAGACATGAATGAAATGTAAAATTCCAAATCACAAAAGGTTGAGACAGTGTGGACAGAGCAAAAACTCTGACTTATTTCATACCAGACAGCCTGAATCTGAGATAGTTCATGTTTTTTCTGGTCGATTTCATTTCATTTTTAATAAACATCCATTCCTGCATTTCAGGCCTGCAGTTCATTCCAAAGAAAGTTGGGATGGAGGGCGATTTAGGGCTAATAATGAGATAAAAAATAACTAAACAAGGATGTGATTTCAAACAGGTGATCATAATCATGATTTGGTCCAAAAGCAGTAGGATTCGAGGAGTAAAGACAATCAGAGGATCTCCAGTTTATCAGCAATCAACATTCAAAACTTTGTCTGACTTGTTTTAAAATGCATGGCTGGCTTTTGGACGTTTCATCTTTTTCTTCCATTTCTTAAAAAAAAAGATCTGTGATACTGATGGGTCTGAGCACAATCCCCGTTCCCACTGTATGATGGTCCATCCCAGATCCTCCGAGCCCAGAGAAGCCGACGCCCCTTCTGGGCATGGTTATAACAGAAGGCTTCTTTTTAGCACAGTAACGTTTTAAGTGGTATCTGTGAATGTAACTCTGTATTGTAGAGCTTGATAAAGGACTGAAATTCCTCCAGATTCTGAATGGTTTAATGATATTATGCTCTGTAGAGGCAGAAATATATAAATCCCTTCCAGGAACATTGTTTTTAAACATTTCAGTCACTTTCTCACACATTTGTTGATGAACTGGAGATCCTCTGATCATCTTGCCGCCTCAGAGACTCAGGCTTTTGTGGAAACTGCTTTTGTACCAAATCATCATTATAATCACGTGTGAAATCACATTGTTATTTAATATTTTTACCTCATTATTAGACCTAAATTTCCCCCGTCACAACTTTTTTTGGAATGTGTTGCAGCTGAAATGCAGGAATGGATGTTTATTAATAAATGAAATGACGTTGACCAGAACAAAACATGAAATATCTTGGGTTCATACGGTCTGCCATGAATAAAACTCAAAGATATTGTAAGGAACACTGCATATATTTTTTATTGCATTTGCATGTGTTGTAAAAACAACAGAAAATGTCCATTGTGGATTAAAAAACTCTATAAAAACAGCCAATTTTGGAAACAAAACTTTTTAAAGGGTTAAAACACCAATGTGCATAAATATTTAAAATGGTCCACTAATTTGAATGATAATCACAAGTCCCAACACATACAGAAAGTTTTCAATAATGATGTTTGGGTTTTTTTAATCCACTGTACATAAAAGTGGCAAATGTGAAAAGAATATTCAACAAAAGCAAATTAAATGTTAACATCGATAAAAAACCTTTTGTAAAATGACCAAATAGAAATAGAAGCCATTTTAAAAATTAGCTAAAAGTTGTAATTGTAGACAGAAAAGTTTTTGAACTAAGTGTAAAAATGCCAAAACAGACGAACTTTGATACAAGCGAGACTTTTTGGCTTTCCAAATTATTGTGGATAAGGTCAGAAGTAGGGGAACCCACTGAAGAGCCATGGAGGATTTGGGAGAAACGGGAAATGCAGGACCATATTCGGTTTCATCTGGGGTCTAGTGTCTGACAGTACCTGTGGGGAGGGGAGGGGGAGGTCTGAAAAAGGGTTTGTAATACCACCTGGAAGGGGGGTGGGGGAGTTAAAGGGGTTGGGGAGGGGGGGGTGTCAGACCTGTACATGAACCCGTTACGCGTTGATGTACGTGTAGGAGAACCAGCATGCACCGGAGTGGCTGAGGGTTGCTGCAGGCAAGGCGATAAAATGGAGGTGCTCAGATGGAGGTCGGATATGCTCGTTAATTTCACTTAATTAACACCGCACGGCCTCGCTGGGGGACGGCTCTCAGCCCGGCTTTATGTTCCATCGCCCTTCTCCTGTCCTGATTCAGCTGAGTGACGGCTCTCCCTGATAGAGAAACCCCCAAAGACCAGCTTCACCAACGGCTGAACTCAAATCATCTCACTGGTAACTCCACTGGCATTCTGGGTAAGACAAGCCTTAAATGAGGGTTATCTCACCAACTACAACTAGTAAAGTTAGTGGTAACTATTTTACCAGATAATTCACTAAGTAGCCAAATATTAAATTACATGTCCTATAAATAAAAAGTTTCATAATGAGCTAGATAACGTTAGGTAAACGCTCAAAGTGTTGAATTATTTAAAGTGTTACTCATTTATTTATGTTTTGTACCCGAGCTACCCCACATTTTAGCTACAGGTTGATTAAAAATTATAATATGACTAAATACAGGATCTAATTTATCCAATCGAGCGACATGTTGTTAAAAACTAAATGAATTCTGTTATTTATGTATTGATTGATTTATTTCACAAAAGGCATGTTTTCCTTTTGCACAAAATGTGTGTTTACTCGTGATATTGTGAACTAATTCAATTTATTTGTTTATTTATTTTACAAAATACATATTTACCTGATGCATTGTGGGTCCATTCAAATTAATTATTTCATTTTTTTATTTATTTATTTATTTACAAAAAAAATGCTTACCTGAAACATTGCTAAGCAGTACAAGTTAGCAATTGATTGATTTGATAGATATTATATATATTATTGACTTTGTTAACTAACAGCAGTGTAAATGCACCTAGGACCCCAGACCACAGAGCAGCTAGCCAACACGCAACGGCAGATGATTTGGTTTGCAATCAGCGGATGAAAATACAGTCTCGTGCAAAAGTTTTGGCACCCCCGGTCAAGTGACGTGTTTTGTTGATTTTTTTAAATGAGGAGGAGTTACAGTAACCATTGGAAGGAACAAAGTCACCACACTGATGTGCATTTTAAGTAATCGTGCTATTTTTAGGCATAACACAAATATAACGGTGTCCAAAAGCTTTGGCGCCTTTAAAAGTAAAAAAAATAAAAATAAAAAAAAGAGTTTGCGCAACTTCTTTTCATCTAGAAAACCAACAAAACCTTTAACGTTGCCCACGTCTGTAACTAGGCTTCACTGCGTTT